>CM020977.1:14266213-14709868 GCA_010134655.1 Fragaria nilgerrensis
TTCAGTTTATACAGTAGAGCTTGTTAAAATTAAATGTTACAATGTAGTATATATTTCATAGCCTGAAATTTCTACAAAATTGTCTGCCTCAATTCCCATGTACTACTGAGTTTGTGACTTCGTGTAAAATCTAATGATGCTTTCTTGTCTTTGTGAGTAAAGAAGACCAACAGATGAAGGCACTGGAGCTGAATTCCTGGCAATTACTTAGATTATTGCAAGCACAAATACCTGGTTTATCATGTCGAAATCATCCATGTGATGGCTCAGGTGGTGATCAAGAGTCCAGAATAACCAAGTGTTATGGGAGTATTGAAAGGATATGCTGCTGCTTATATACAAATGCCGCACTTCTCAAAAAGTCCTGGATGTCTAAGGAAGTCTCCAGGTGGATACATGACACTATCTTATACTTTTATCATGCTACAAGATTCCATAAGGATCCACTTTAATGCCAGTCTTTATAATTATGTAAATAGGTATAATAGTAGCAAAGTCTACACCAGCAGTGTTGCAGCATACTATGAGTTTCTGAGAACTGCAAGTGAGTGGCTATCACGCAGAGCAACTGATGTATGTATATTCTTTTCTCCCTTCTAAAGACGAACATAGGTGGTACTGGTTTCTCATGGAGAAATTTTCATTTTTTTCAACTATAAATTGGTTTCTTTAACATTATTTTTATTTTTTATTTTTTTATTTTTATCCTGACAAATCTTTTTATTTTCTAGAAACCTGTAAGCCTGCTCACTTTTGGCATAGCGGCAATGCTCCTATCTTGTTTGATACTGTTAAGCCTTCTGTTTCGCATCTACAAAGAAGCCCACACTAGAGAGATGCAATGCCTTTTTGACTTGAAGAGCATCATGCAGACCTGGTGTCTAGAAGAGACTTTTGTATTGGGTGTTATAATGATTCTCATTGTATGTATGACATCAAGTTCTTTGGTAGAGGAAGAGCAGTATATTTGGCATTTTATGGCTTCCACATTGCAGTTGATATGTTTGCGTAAAGCAATGCAAAGTAGTGTACATGGTTATTCCAAGGGACAAAACAAGAGAAGTGGTCTTCAAATGAGTTCCGTCTTTGTGCTTCTCATTTCAGGGAGGATATTGAGAGGTTGGCACCAAGGCGGCGTGAATTGGATCAATCTTCCTGACATATCCAAGTGGCTTGAGCAGGCTGGGAACAATAATGTAAAATCAGTTCAGCTAGTCACATGCCTTCTAGTGATCGCCTTAAGCTTCTACGCTCTCTTTTTATATGGATCAAACAAAAATATAGTTCTGGTCATTGGATTTAGCTTTCTTATGTCTGGGTTGTTGGTTTTGCAACATATCCTCAAACATCAGGATGGCATGTTTGGGGCATCCAGTCACAGTTCTACTGCATTGGTACAAATGATTTATGCAGTCCTGGGTGTTTCCACAAGTGGGACAGTTATTGCCTTGCCATTGCTTGTACCATTTTCAATATCTGAGACCTACTTGAGTCATGATGCGTATATGTCGACACCTGCTCCCAGTGAAGTCCAGAATAAGTCACTGCTGGTGCAGTTGAGAGAATGTTTATATGTAATTGGGTGGGCATACATATCCTGCTGGTGTCTTCTGCAGCTTTTGCTCCAACAGACAGTTAACTCAATGCCTATACTCCTGCTACTTGTGCAAACTTTGGCCAGCATGATGTATTTTTGTATAATGGGCGGCACCACAAGCAGTGGGTTGAGGTCAGTTTTATATACTGATTTCAAAGTTGAGTGTATTGAAGCCGGGTTAATATTGGTGCTGGGTTTTGGTAGTGACTGGTATGTCAATGAAAGGCCATTATGCATTGCCAAAAAGGAAAAAAAATAAAGGCTATTATGCCACACAGTTCTTAATCTGTGAAACAAGCAGTTTCAAATAACCATTAAATAGTTAAGAAATGAGTAGCATAGTTTTCCTCATAATGTTGACAAGCAAATAGTTGATGGTGAAATTCTTCTACTCTGACCCTATGTTATCATATTAGTTGATATTCAGTCTACATCTTGAATTGTACCATGTAGTATCATTTTTAAATATGTGTGCGAGGTGTGCTGCATTGAATTATTATTATTTTTTTTTTCTGAAGATGGTCTCTTGCCACAGCCTGGTAGGTTTTGTTGCCGGATATTTTAATGTGTACTGGGGATTGAATTCTTCCCAGTTTGTCAACATAACATTCTAGCAATCAACCTCTACCTTGTTTTTTTTTAGTCCCAATCCTAATTTATATTTTACTCATACTTGTGCTTTGCTCATTTAGGTTTCTGCATTTTACTTTTTGGGAATGGCAGGCCATTATGCTTTAGGGAACAGCAATTCTCTAGCTACTATCGATGTTGCCGGAGCTTTTATTGTACGTCTCTTTACCCCTTGCATGGTGCATATTAAAAAGAACTATATTGGGTACACATTGCTATGCATTTGAGATTTGAAAATTGACATTCAAACATTGTTCTTGTTGCTAGGGCATCTCAAGTCACTCGACAGTACTTTCTGGAATTTTAATGTTCATTATCACCTATGCTTCCCCAATGCTATTTATTCTTAGCTTGGTGATGTATATCTCTTTGAAGGATACAAGCTATTTCGTATCTCCGTCTGATGCAGATTCAAGACAACTACTCAAAATGATTATTGGCTTTCCTTGTCTAGTTCCACTGGGCTTGAACTCCATTCTATTGACAGTGTACACCATCATATTGTTGGTTATGAGGAACCATCTTTTCATTTGGAGCGTCTTTTCTCCAAAGTAAGTCCTCTCTGCTTCAGTCTTATAGTAGGCGATGTTCCTTGCTTTCTTCTTTTGTGCTTTTCAAAGAGAAGTGATTAGTTATTTTATTTTTTATATATTTGCTTTTTGAATAAAGTATTATAAATAAATAAAACTACAATCATTCATTGAAAGATGCAGTACAAAACTTTTATGATACTAATGCATGTTGGACAAGGTTTTCTGTTACAAATTTACATAGAAAAGGGTAATATATTGAAAATGTATGGAGTACAAAAAGAGTTAAAGAGGTTGAAGAAGAGAGGGGTAACTGGCTAATCTCCGTACAAATTAACTAATCAGTATTCTACAAATATGATACACCAATGAATCCAGAACAAGATAATTGATGCACTTGATATAGCTACAGGCAGTCCACTGCTGCTATTTACTTTACTCAGGCTGGAATTTATTGTATACATTTTATCTGCAGGTACATTTATGTTTGTACTACCACCGTATGTGTGTACATTGGGGTCTCTGTTGTAGCTGCAACTGTGACATATGCATATGCGGTGCTGGGGTTGAGGATAAAGAAGCAATTTAAGCTTAGCCATCAGCAATAATATAAGATAGAGCTCAGCTGCCAAACACTGCCACTTTCTTTTTTGTAAACCAATGTACACAGGCCATTTTTCTTACATAGAATATCTTGTAGTTTTCTTTATTAATGAAAATAGAAGAGCATAAAGCATGAAGTGTTGCTTTCTGCACAGTTTTACTACTGGAACAACTGTTTTCGTTTTTGTAACTTATGTCTACACCAGTAGGCTCAAAACTTGCTCTCTTTCCTTTTCTTTTCCTTCTCGAAGCACTGAATCCTTGTTGAGACCTAACACCTGACACTTTAGAGAAATGAACAAGGGAGAGGAATAGTATCTGTGTAATTACAGATTATTATCATATTGTCAAACAATGGTAACGTCTAATATTAGACTTCAAATTTTACAACTTTTGAAGATACTATTGGGAGCAGGCTAGCAGTGAACGGATTCCCATAGTGCCGAGTGGCTTTTACTTGAACTGTACATGATGCTACACTCTTCATCTTCCAGCTAAACATAAAGATGGAAGTCTTATCAGATTATTAGTTGATCCGTGAGTAATCAGTTTATTCTGTTCTAAAGCTGCCTCTATGGCACAGTTATTCATATAAGATACAACTGAATGGCCATCTGATTTCAAAATCTTCCAACGTACAAGCTTGCATAAGAACACAACAAAACTACGTACAGAACAATGCTTTCGGTTTCAAGTTTCCATTTTGAGTAGGTGTCAAGGAGAGTAGTCTACGCTAGCAATTCCGTTGGAAATTCCTTTTCAAAACCTTCACACCTGGGTTTTCAGTTTTCACTGTTGAATTGCGATCACTGGCGGAGCCAGGATTTTACAGTGGGTATGACTAATTTTGTATGGACAGAAGAAAGCAGGAGGAGAAGAGCGTGAAGATGAATGATAGTATGATACTCTGTGAGGTCTGTTGCCGGCGTCGATTACGGTAGAGGCGACGGCGGAGGACTGGAGTCTGGAGGAGAGGAGGAGAAAGAGAGAAAGCAGGAGGAGGAGAGCGTGAAGATGAATGATAGTATGATACTCTGTGAGGTCTGTTGCCGGCGTCGATTACGGTGGAGGTGACGGCGGAGGATTAGAGTCTGGAGGAGAGGAGGAGAAGGAGAGAAAGCAGAAGGAGGAGAGCGTGAAGATGAATGATAGTATGATACTCTGTGAGGTCTGTTGCCGGCGTCGATTACGGTGGAGGCGACGGCGGAGGACTGGAGTCTGGAGGAGAGGAGAAGGAGAGAAAGCAGGAGGAGGAGAGCGTAGAGATGAATGATACTCTGTGAGGTTTGATGGGCTAATTTGGGTAGGGAGTTGCCGCGATGATTTTTATTTGATGGGGAGAAACTTGGAAATCACCGGTGTTCTTGGCTAGAGCACAGCTGTAGTACATGTCATCCAACCCAAGATCGAAACTCCCTCCTGATCAAGCAAAACTGAATGTGGCAAGACCCCTTTCCCATGAGATCGAATGCGTTCACTCTAATCGGTATGCCAATGCATATCTGCATATCAGGAGGGGAATAAGTTCATATATTTATGGTCATGAACTCGAGCTTATATACGTAGTCCCCTAGAATCATACAATCTCATAACAAACATTCCAACTGGGCATGAAGCATCATCAATATGCATGCTTTTGTACTTGTACCAACAGTCGTGTTAGACCTACTTTCGCAATGTAAGATGCAACACCAAGTACACCAATAATATAAATGACGTCACACATAATTTACCCTCCTAACATTGATGGAATGAAATATTTGAACTTTCATACGATTCAGATCGATCTACTTGCATATATCAATCTGGTCAGTATTTCTTTACTCTTGTATATCATCATAGGAAAATTCTATAGTACCTACCCGTATGTGATACCTACATTTACAAATGTGACAACATATTTGTAGTCAAAGTGGTAATACTGAGTCATATTGTTTGTAATCTTGTTCTAATAATTGTACTTACAGAATGTACAACCATTTTACAACCTTTTGAACAAATTGTTCTCATAGTTGTAATTTTGTTTAACTTCATGTAAATAATGTAAATAAATTTGGTAAATTTGTTCTGAATGTTGTAATTTAATTCATAACATTGTAATTTTGGTTCAAGTACATGTAAAATAAAAGTAAGATATACATTCTAGTATCATTTTTTTTTTTTGAAAGAGAGATCATTTATTAATGAAGCTTAGCGAACAGTATAATAATGACCTGCCCAGAGGGCCGTCAGAAAAAGCCATTAATACATCCCAGTACCATAACTTGTCTCATAAGATTCGGTACAAACATTCATTTACCTTTTAGCTAGAGTTTTATTTGTTTTTGTTCGTCTAATAGATACAGTGTGATTGAATTTTCAGTTTTGATTTACCAATTGATATGAAATCTAATTGAAAATTCAATCTTCATTCCATTCCAGTTTAACCATTGCACAAAAGTGAGACACACGGAATTATTTTGCGGTATTTTATGTTGTCCAAAGACTTTCATTATATATCCCTAATTCAAAAGCTAATTAACATAACTTTTACGGATGGAAGTCTGTTAGGGTTTGCAATAGTGTGCCACGTGGCAATATTCTTGTAGGAGATTGTTCCTAGAACGGGCTGTTAGCTCATCATCGAGATTATTATGTCCCTCTTGTTCTATCATATGTAGCTCTTGCTCTTATTGCGAAGGAGTTCACTATTTTATGAAATTTAGATTTCAACATTTGTTACTATATATTAACAATTACATCATTCATAGTTGCGCATTACACCGTGTAATGTATGTATCTTTATTTATTCATGCGTTGGTTGCTAGTATAGGATGTTAATTTTTTGCGAATCATATTTTGGCTTAGCTTATCTTTGAATCCAATTGTGTACGTCGCTAGCAAGGAATATTTTTCGGTGAAATTACAAGAAATTATAATAAAAATAATAATTTCAAATAATAGAAGCTTGTTGACAATAGACTGAGGCGCGAGTATCTCGCTTTTTTAAAGAGATTCAAGCCCTCTGCGGAATAACACTGATGCACCAGACTCTTGACTTGTCCCCTCCAGGATATAACAGCCCAACAACAAGTTGTATGGCTCACACCAATCGGCACAAATTGGAGGAACCCAAAGCTCCACCACAAGAACGCATTTCTTTGGCCGACTTGTTACACCCCGGTCCCGACGTTGGAGGGTTTCAAGCACCGGACGCCATTTTCGAGGCGTGAACAAGTGTTACAAAACAGAACGTAAACAAAAGTACTATCCTCTAGGCTCGTCATCTACCTTTTTCCCGGCTTGGTACAACCTATGTACTTTTCTGCAAAAAATATCAGAGATGAGTGAGTGAGTATAACCACGCACTCAGTGAGTAGACCAATGTAATATGCCTGCAAAGCCATGTCATTTTACACACGCTACAAAATATGTATATCGTATACACATCACATCAAACAATTCATCACATCGCACAATCCCTTCTTATTGGATATCCTTCAATTTAGTGATCCCCACGGGAACCTAATGACCTTCATGTCCAATACATCTGTATGTCACATCCTTACTTCGGTATAACCAATCAAGAAGTTCACATGTTCCATGACTAGTCAAACAATGGATCCAACACATAATAATATATAAACTCCACATAATTTGCAATATCGACATGCTTTATTCGAAAATAGAGAGATATTTAGTAAAAGATCAAAATCATGTTTTTTGACTAATTTAATAAGAAATAAGAATCTTTGAAACATATTACATAAATCCACTCACCTCAATAGCATCGAAATCCCACCATGAGTACCGATCGTAAACCGAGCCTCCTAAAACGAGCCATCTAGAATCACCATTGGATCAAGCTCAAACTTCTAGGATAGGAAGAGAACATCGATATGAACCCGTAGCATTTTACGGATTCAAAATCAGAGTTACGGATCAAAAGTTATGATCCGCCGAAGTTTAGTCGTAAAAACCCATTGACACTTGGGAAATTTTTGATAGAAAGTTGATGGGTGAATACGTAGGTGTAGTACATGTGATTTTTCTCTTCATGCAACAAATGGTGGTATATATAGGCTTGTAGGACACTCCCCATGATTAATAAGGTAGTAACTTATGTTGCACAGACACTCCACCTTAGTTGAACGAGTATCGGACACTCCGAAACGCCGACACGGCAAAATACGTGTCCGACACGTCACGTGGCGTGTCAGAAAATGTTGACTTTTCTGACACGTTTCAGACACTTTGACCGACTCGTTATATCATCTCCGACATGCCACATCATCATTTATCAATTTTTTTAATTGAAAAAAAAAAAGAGAAAGGGAACCAAAACCTAAATAAAGCTACTGTCTATTTTTGAAAGAAAACAAGCTACTGCCCAGTTTTGTCAGCAACCTACTGTAAATTTGATTTTCTTTAATGTTATATTTTAAGTTAGAGGTCTGCTACTTCTAATATTGTTAATTATGCACTTCTATTATTTGCATTTGACTCTCTTGAATGTTATTTCTTATGGTTATGCAATGAATTGAATTTAGAACATTATTTTGGTAATGTAATGAACTTATTTTGACACGACCCACCCCGAATTTCCCCATGAAACCCGGAATAAACCGTGCGGGGACCACCTCTAAGGAAATATTTACCGCAAAAGTCGGCATACCTCCCTTGAAAATGGACAACCCTTCCTAATAGAAACCTGTAAACACTTCTAAAGGTTCCAAATCCAACCTTAAACTTCTGGAGCCTTTGTGCTCCCCAAATACAATCACCACCAACAAGATAATAAACATCAACTTAGATAACATACATCCTCCGTCAAATATTCTAAAATGTCAACATGCCTTCGCCCACAACCAAAATAATATACATTAAACCCAAGTATTCAGAGCTACTAGACACCAGCGGAAGTAAGAAAACACAGGTAGGTTAAACAGGTAACCTACTGATGGAAGGTGGTGGAAATGCGGGTGACTATGCCTCGACTCCTACGAGATCCAATCCAAACTCTGCAGACTGGGCATTTTAAAACGAATGGCCCAGGGGAAGACATTTAATAACATTAGAGTGAGTGGACAAAAATAATTTAATAAAAATATTTATGCATTCTCATTTTAATTTCTAAAGAAATTATACTGCATGCGGTAGCTCAAAAACACTCAACTCATAAACTGGCAATTTCACGACTAGCTCTAGCTAGTCACTAACTCAAATAAAATGGAGCCTCTCAGGCTAAACTACATAAAAACACATATTCGTATGTATTTACACTCGTCAGACTCCTTGTATGAATCCTAGAAATAATTTAGAAAAATAGAGATTCATACAAGGCTACAACGCTGGCGTCTAACGCTCACGTTGCGCCATAATGATATTTTTTATCATTATGACCGAAGAGGGCGAGTGTATATATACATGTGGACTCCTTATATGAAAACCTAAATAAACCAGAAAAGAAAGTAGTTTTCATATAAGGCTATGACGCTTGTGTTTAACACTCACGTCACGCCATAATGGTATTTTACCTCATTATGACGGACCAAGCATGTATGGCTAGCTAGCATTTATATACATACTATACTCATAACATTTAAAATACATATCCACTGAAAATCTCATTTTCGGGATCTCTCCAAAGGAGAAAAATTACCAAATAACCGAGAAATCAGTAAGTCTCATCAGAAGAAATAAATGATCAACAAAATCATTCATCGCATGCTTTTCAATTAAAACAAAGGTCCACTCACAAATTAGGCCTAAGCCTGATGTCGCTCCGAGGCTTCTTCTGCTCGGGCCTCCTCACGTCCTGTTTCAAATATATAATTAATTTCTAACTAAAAAGTCCAATATTGACAAAATAGGCAAAATTAACCGAGAGCCATAAATACGCTCATCATTGCCTAACTTCGATATTCTTAAATCGAAACGACCCAAACTTTAATACCATAATCGGCAGTCGTAAATACAACCTTTCCCAGAAATTGATTTAAATCATACGGTCGGGTTTTACATTATTTAACCGCCAAAATACCAAACTTCAGAAATTCACAACTTATTCAAAACTCATCCGAAAATTCCACAATTCACTTCATTAAATTCCTCTAATTATTACACATTTAAAACTTTAAAAATCTCCAAAACAGCGGCTCCGCCAGCAGCGGCGGCCGGAGGCCGATTCCGGCGACCTCCAATTCCTATGAAATTTTGACAGCATCTTCCTCTCAACCCCCTCTACAACTTCTCTAACTACCACAAACATCAATTCCAAGCCTAACTAGGTCAATCGAACGAAAACATCTGAAAATCCTTAGAATTTCCTCCTTGAATTTCTCCTTACCTAGTTCAAGAGGGAGTGAGCCATTTGGAGGGGTTGCTGCACGGGAAGAGGGCTACAAAACGAGCCAAGGATTGCCGGCTTTGGTGGCCGGAGGAGGGAGTTCCGGCGACGGAGAGCTTTGGGCAGTCGGACTGTCCGGGCGTCGCTTCTCTCTCACGGCGGCGCTAGGGGAGCTATCACCGGTCCATGCAGGTAGCTGGGTTGGAGACCGACCGAACAAGACCGGTGCGGCGGCGGCTGGTTGCCGGACGACGGCAGGCGGACGACGAGAAGTTTCCGGTAGGGGGAGGGGCTCGGGAGGAAAACCGGGGGAGAGAGAGAAAAGAAAGAGAGGGAGATGGTTTGGGCCTCACCCATCCGGCCCAACTCCTCTATATACAACCCAATTCCAAAAATTAACACTCTAAAAAATAATACCCTAATAAAAATTACTTTTTACTAGCTAAAATTTATCATTTTTTACCGTCGTTACATTTTTCTCCGACGAATAATCCTCTGAAATTAACCGTCCCTCAAACCTCTCTAGGGACCAATTAAACTATAATTTCAATGACAGAGACGGTAAAATTCTTATTATAATCAAGCTAGTAAATAAGATAAAAATTTACGGGTCGGGATGTGACATATTTTATATTTTAATATTTTTATTTATTAAAAATAATAAATATATAATTTTATTTGTCGTGTCCAAACCGTGTCGGATATTCAGTTTTTGAGTTTTGCCGTGTCGGCGTGTCGTACGGTGTCATGTCGTCGTGCATGTGTCCGTGTCCGTGTCCGTGCAACATAGGTAGTAACCAATAGCCATATGTTACAAGAAATAATTTCAAAACAAATCATATAATCATCATGAGTTACACAAATAAATGTAAAAAACGTTTTTTCAAAATAAAACTGAAAATAACACCCAAATAAATTCACCCAAAATAAATTCAAAATAAATAAAATATTAAAATGTAAGAACAATATTAAGTGCGAGAAAGAGGATGCTTTTAGAGAGTATTCAACTACATGGATGTTAGCTATATAGCTTGCCATTGTATGAACCTCTTGTTTACTAAAAAGCCAATTTAAAAGAATTAGTTGGTTAAGGTGTTTAACTAACAACTTTGAGGTCATGGGTTCAAACCTCATTGACATATGTAGGGTGTGTAAGTTATTAATAAAAAGTTTAAAAAAAAAAAAGCCAATTTAAAAGAATTGGACACCTACTATAATTGTGAATATGTGATCCGAAATCAGAGAGTTTACAATTTCGGACCTGGATTCATGCGAGGTGAGGCTGATGGGGTTAAGGAGGGAGCCTAAAGGATGAAGAACTAGATTAGAATTTTGCATCAAATTGACCAAAATTGCAGAATCTAATTCAACTTCCAAGTTTGAGATCTGTAGCTTAACAACAAGCCTCAAACCATAAAATAGGCCCCAGGCTTCTGTAACATCCTGAATTTTGAAATTGCTCAAAATTAATTTTTCTTCTTAGAAATAGAAAGTAGAGGTCGCCACGAGTTCACTGTATTTTTCGGGTTCCCGAGCTATTTTTAACAATTTTTCAAAGTTTCATCAAGTTTATCTGATATGCTAACGTGGCATTTTCTGATTGGCTGTTTGAGTGACACGTGACATTTTAGTTAGGACCAGCTGATGCTGACGTTAGCAACAAGATTGGTCATCTACCACATGTCGCATGGTGGCATAAGGAGAGAATGACTTTGTGTTGGATTGACATGTGTCATCTTTTCCACAAATGATGGTGTGACACGTGGCAAATCTGACCCTATAAATTGAGTTCAGCCCATTTCATTTCGTCTCAGGCTTTCTCTCTATACATTCTCTCTCCTCAAATTTTCTCTCACTAAAATTCTCTTTCTAGATTTGCGACTAAAACTTTGGCGGATCATAACTTTTTATCCGTAACTCTGATTTTGAATCCACGAAAGGTTACGGGTTCGTATCGATGCCCTCTTTCTATCCTTGAAGTTTGGGTTAGATCCAACGGTGATTTCTAGATGGCTCATTTTAGGAGGCTCTATTTACGATCGATGTTCTTGGTGGGGATTCATGTTGACGAGGTGAGCGTATTTGTGTAATATATTTCAAATATTCTTATCTGTTATCAAAATTGTCGAAAAGCATGATTTTGATTTATTTATGAGATATCTCTTTGTTTTCAAGTGAAGCATATCGATTTATGAAATATGCGGAGTTTATATATATTTATGTGTTGGATCTATTGTTTGACTAGTCATGGAACATGTAAACTTTTTGATTGGTTATGCCGAAGTAAGGATGTGACACACGGAGGTATAAGACTTGAAGGTCATTAGGTTCCCATGGGGATCACTAAATTGAAGGATATCTTATAAGAAGGGATTGTGCGATGTGATGAATTACTTGATGTGATTTGTATATGATATATGTATTTTGTAGCGTGTGTAAACTGACATGGCTTTACATTGGTTGGTTTTGCTCACCCACCCATCTCTGATATTTTTTACAGAAAAGTACTTAAGTTGTACCGAGCCGGGAAAATGGTTTGACGAGCCCAGAGTGAAGAGCCTAGAAGATAGTATTTTGTTTACTTTCTGCTTTGTAACACTCGTTCACCTCTCGAAAACGGCGTCCGGTGCCTAAAAATCACCGATGCTGGGATCGGGGTGTGACAGCTTCAGCATCCAGAACATCACCGACTCCCAGATTAATCTGAAAACCACCAATCCATGCACCACAGTGATCTCTAATTACCCCTCCTGCACCAATCTTTCATGAATTAGAAGCACGACTACCATCAATGTTAAGTTTATAAAACCCTGCTGGGGGCATTTTCCATGATAGCATATAGTAGCTATACATAATGACAACATTGACACTATTCTGAGCCTGTTTCCAATCAACAACATAATCTCATATTAGACTCTCAAAACATGAAGGCATAACAAAGCTATTATCAAATCTCTGCCTGTTTCTCCACTTTCAAATATACCAACAAACAAAGATAAAGAGGTTGCACCATTTTATATTATCTCTAACAATAGAATGATAGTGCAACTGAGCATCAATCCAACCAATCCAACCCAAAGAGAAAGAATTAGAGATAGTACCCGGTTTAGAAAAGGCTCTCCAAATATGAACAGATCTAGGACAATCTTTGAACAAGTGTAAGAGAGTAATCAGCGGAGTGACATATAGGACATGAGGCATCATTGGAAAGTCTTCTAGTGACTCTTTGAACATTAGTTAGTAGTTTCTTATGAAGCATAGTCCAGAGAAAAGTTTTAAGCTTGGGAGGAATTTCAAGCTTCCAAATCAGCTTCTATTGAGATCCGTTGGAATTAGAGAAATCAAAGGATGAGTTATAAGCAGACTTAATTGAAAAGCAACCATTCGCAGTAGCTCTCCAAATCAAAGTGTCACTCCCACAATTCTCAAAACTAGTAGGCACATTGATAATTTGGTTAACAACATCAGTTGGAACAACAAAAGTTAACATAGTGATATCCCAGCCATCATTATTCCAAAAATGACAAACAATAGTTTTTCTATTAATAGTGGCAGAGGGGATAGCAAAATTTATAAGCGCTTCAGGAAGTAACTAGTGATCATACCAAAATTTAATAGAGGTACCATCGCCAACAAGCCATTTAAGATTCTTTCTTATAAGCTCAGCTCCATGAACAATGCCTCTCCAAGTGCTAGAACAGTCAGAAGGAGGCAAATACTGATCATCAAAGATATTGTAATTCTTAATGTACTTTTCGGAGAACATATTAGCCCATAAGCTCTTGTCACTTTGAAACATTCTCCAGCCAATCTTAACAAGCATGGCTTGGTTCATATCCGCAGTCTTTTTGATACCTAAACCCCCAAGTTGTGTAGGCTGACAAATAGTATCTCAATTAACCAAATGAACCTTCTTCTTGTCATCCACATCTCCCCAGAGAAAATCTTTATTCAGCTTATCTAATCTGTCACAAAGACTTATTTTGATTCAATCTGTGACTTCTGCTATCTTTAATTATGTTATGCTGCAAAGTTAAAACCTTGCTTTTCCAACTAGTCAATCTGTTTTGACTTTATCAAAAATAACATATTAAGTGCGTTTATTAATTCTCGAGTGAAACAGGGGCATACCAAAATACTTACCCAAGTCGTTAGTAAGAGGAGAACCACTGACCTGGGCTTACAGAACCCATTTTTCTGTATAAAGATTTGATGTTGATTTTGTTGACTTTTGTCTATTTTTTTATTTTACTCTTGATTGTGTGTATGAATAGGATTAGAATAGTGTGGGATTTGGGTTTAGGAAAAGTGTTGTTATTTTGTCTGCTTAAATAGCTGCTTATTATATTCGGATCAACAAAACCGATATAAACCACTAATGTAGATGACCCTAACTAATGTGTGAGGATTCTCGCGCAAAAACCCAACCCTTTACCTTTGGCGGCTCCTAGACTCTCAACCCAACTTGTCTTCTTCTTTCTTTGTTTAAAACCCAAAAACAGCTGGAAAGAAAGAACACAGCTTCCTCAATGGCTTCTATCAACCTCTATTGCTCCCCAATGGCTCTCTTCCCTTCTCAGTAAGCCCTTTGTTTCCTTTTTGCCTTCTGTTCTTTTTTCCAGTTGGTTTGATTCGATTCGATTTTGGTCTTCGAGGTTTTCATTTTCCGGAAACATTAGATATCAGTATGTGTTTGATGTAACGCATCTGAGTGATATGTGCGAGAATGTTCTAAAATTGAGAATAAGATTTGAAACAACAACTATGGTTAGCATGGCTGAGTTAACATGTGATTTGAGAGTACATATGTAATGTCTTCTGTTTTTTGTTTGATGATATTTGTCGAGATTCCCAAATGAAAGAGTTCTGTAGTTGCTATATACATGACTGATGAATTGTTACTTTCAGGAGGATCAATGTTTTATGTACTGGGACTTTGGTTAAGCCAAATGGGTGTGTCTGATTTTGTTGCGCCGAGTTTGACGCGGAAGTTGTGCTTTAGTTTGAGGGGTGATTTTCAGGCAAGAGCTACGTTGATATCCGGAGAGGATGATCTCCCGTCTCACGCTAATGGGGTTGAAGCGCAACCTGACGCATTGAGTTTTGGAACGCTTGCAGCTGATATGGCCCCTTTTAGTAGCAGTTTCTCTTCTGATAATGATGAATATGATCTGGATTATCCTATTCAAGGATTTTCTTCTATTGCGGAGGCCATTGAAGATATTCGTCAAGGCAAGGTTTGTCATCTTCTGAGTCAAATTATTATGCTTTTGATGGAAATATTACTCTCTTTTCGTGCATTACTTTTGGGAGTGGATCAGGTAACAGATGGTTGATTGAAATATTATTTTTTGCAGATGGTAATTGTTGTGGATGATGAAGATAGAGAAAACGAGGGAGATCTTATAATGGCAGCATCCTTGGCAACGCCAGAAGCTATGGCTTTTATTGTCAAGCACGGAACCGGAATTGTTTGTGTGAGCATGAAAGTAGAAGACTTAGAAAGGTTGCAACTTCCGTTGATGGTGACACAGAATGAAGAAAAACTTTGTACAGCATTCACTGTCTCAGTGGTATGCAGTAAGTTTTTCCATATAAAGTAAAGCAAGTTTAGTTTATACTGTGAGGCCTCTTGTTTCATGTCATTTTATAATTTTGGTGTTTAGTCAGGCCGCTGCATCCAATTTCATTGTTAGAAACTAGGGAAAGAGTGAAAAGGGTATTTTTACGAACTTAATAGAGGGGAAGTGGAGCTGAATAGAGTTGGTATTCCCAAACCTATCTTATCTTCCTGGCGATAGATAGTGAAGATAAATATGTTAATGTAGTTTGTAATAGAAGGTTCGACCTATTTCTTTATGGTATTAACCTGTTTTGTGACTTTTAATAACTATCATGGGTGACCTGATGTGATTTTGATTCCATAGGATTTTGATTCCATAGGATGCAAAACATGGTACGACAACTGGCGTTTCAGCTTGCGATAGAGCTGTGACGGTCTTGGCTCTTACATCAAGGGATTCAAAACCTGAAGATTTCAACCGACCAGGCCATATCTTTCCCCTAAAGTACAGGGAGGGAGGAGTTCTAAAAAGAGCCGGGCACACGGAAGCTTCAGTTGATCTTGCAATGTTGGCTGGGCTAGACCCGGTAGCAGTTTTGTGTGAAATTGTGGATGATGACTGTTCTATGGCTAGATTACCGAGGCTTCATCAATTTGCAAAGGCAGAAAACTTGAAAATTATTTCTATTGCTGATTTGATAAGGTACTATGAGTGTTTTATTTTTCTCACTCTTTCGTATGAGTCTAAAGTGTAATATCTCTACTTACCAAATAAATCCTTACTGCTTCAAAATCTTAAAGATGCTACAAAATTGTCTGTATATTTCTGAAACTCTAATGGGTTTCTCTGCAGTCTGCTGGTTTGGTAGGTGTGATCTATTATTGTAAATATACTTCTCAACTTTTTCTACTGCTTTAACTCATTTATGGATCACCAAAGCTGTCAAAAAATCCTACCAGAGGTTTTAGGGGATGATATAATGTATGAAGTAATAAGTAAATCTTACTATTTCTTCAGTTTCATGCTCTCCCTTTCATTTGATGTAGCAGAAGAAATTATAATTCTGATATTAGTTATCAATAAAAATTTACAGATATAGGAGAAAAAGGGACAAGTTGGTGGAGCGGGTTGTAGCTGCACGGATGCCAACAATGAGGGGGCCATTTGAAGCCTACTGTTATAGGTCAACGCTCGATAAGATCGAGCATATTGCTATTGTCAAAGTAAGCAAATTATTGTGCTAAAATATTCTCCACTTCGAACTGTCTTACCTTAATGCAACAAAAATATTATATAATAGTTTGTGTAATGGTCAGTTCATAAACTGGCTATGTTTCTATTAGAGCTTTCTTGGTCTTTCTGTCATAAATAAATAGATAAATAACTAAATAAAGAAGCTTATTTGTCTTTACTAACATCATTTGTTATAGTTGCAAGTACCAGCATGGCATTGACATTTTTTACTCGATCTGTTCAGGGTTTTAAGTTGCTAGGAAATGATTAGATGTGTCGTGTGTTTTTGTGGAAACTGCAGAAACTAGAAGAGGGGAAATAAAATGACATTTAAGGATAATGTTACTTTTCTTTTGATGGCTACATCATATAACCAGGAAGCTCATTAAGGCATGTTTCATGTCCTACAATGTCACCCCTTTAGTCTGCTAGAGTTTGAATCCCTGGAATGTCACCCCATATGTCCTGGAAGATCATATGGTATTGGGTTTTAATCCCTTATAGTGCCTATATATCTGTTTGCTAGAGTTTACTGTTTTTAAAGATGGTACGGTGCTCCTGGAGGTCCTAGTTCACAAGCCTGGGTTTGTCAGGCGGGTTTGTATACTTTGCGTATAAAAAGAATAAAACACGTATCAGAATTCTAATCTTAAGAAGCTTTTAGTAGTGAGTTCAGCGACTTGGAAGGGATTTTGCTGATTTAGTGGCCAATGGTTTCAATATTATATGGATCCATTGCTTGTTATGCAATTTTATCATTTTAGGGAACGAGCTTGCAGAAGGCTTTAAATGTAGGGGGGTTCAAGGCTGTAATCGTAGTTATGAATGGATGGTCTTTATTTACCAAGTCCGCATTATGGGAAAACCAATTGCATGCAATATGATCTTCAATGTGCAATTTATTTGGCTATTATTATGATTTTATTTTTGATGAAGGGTTTTTTTTTTTTTTTTTTTTTTTTTGGCTTTAACACATTCACACTATTGCCAATTATTTTATTGGGTTGCAAACTGGCAATGAGGAAACTTAATCAAGTAATCTAGCAGAAGAGTTGGAAGTAAGGTTTTGTCATGCCATTCAGGCTATGGGAGCTTGCAGTTCTGTCCCTTTTCTAAACTTGGCTAGTGAGCAATTTGTTTTTTTTTGTTTTTTTCCCTTTATCAATAGGTTATGTTGTAATGGTTTTTAGACCAAGGCATATTGTTTTGATAACTTAGGACAAGATCTCGGCATTTCTCCTTCTTTCAACATCTATTCTCATCATTTTCCCCCTTCTGCCATGCTAATAATTCTTCATCCTTTTCTGTACAGCTACTTTAATTGATATAACAGCAAGCTTTTCTGTACATTGAAATTTCCGTAGTTAGGTTTTAATGTTTGCTTGCAATTTACCTCATCACCTCACTTTCTTGTCATTACTTAGTGGGGGTTGGCTGACAAACGAAACCAATTTAGTGCTTGATGATTTGGTCACTGTTAATTACTACTGGTAACTGTTTATTACTATACGTGACTAATATAGGCTTGACATGAACAGGGTGATATTGGAGACGGGCAAGATATACTTGTGAGTACATTCAGAGTGTCTCACTGGCGACATCTTTCGTTCGGCCAGATGTGATTGTGGAAACCAACTAACTCTTGCTATGAAGCAAATTGAAGCAGCTGGTAGGGGTGTTTTGGTGTATCTCCGAGGACATGAAGGTAGAGGAATTGGTTTAGGCCACAAGCTCCGAGCTTATAACCTGCAGGATGATGGGCATGACACTGTTGAAGCTAATGAGGAGCTCGGACTACCTGTTGATTCTCGAGAGTATGGAATAGGTGCACAGGTACTGTTTTAACATTCAAAGTCAGATCTCATCCTTAATTTTAATTCATCATGCAGCTATCGACTTGTGGTATTGTGTTGTCATGTCATGCGACCAATACTCTTGTGCACATGAGCTTTATTTTTAATTATATTTCATCAAATGTTGGGAATACAAATTGATAGGGACTCACCTCTAGGAAATGGGTTATAGTAACAGGATCTATTTTATCTATTAAATGGCATTGGAGTTCCTTTTGAGTCATTTTATGCTGAAAATTTGGGAGTGTGGCTGGCTGTGCGTCTTAATCTTCAGCTCTTTTGAATTGGTCATTATTATGAAGTTATAAGTTGGTATTATTTTCTTTTCTAACTACATGTTTTTTCTTGTTAGTCTTGTTTTGTACATTTGTAAGAGCACTTGGATCATAGTGTAATAAGGCCCTGGTAGCATATCTACCTCCTTGCTTTTTGCAGAAAGAATACAGATTGCCTTGGGATTTGAATATCTGATTGCTTATTGCAGATCCTACGAGATCTAGGCGTTCGTTCAATGAAACTTATGACAAACAATCCTGCAAAGTATATCGGACTGAAAGGTTACGGTTTGGCAGTTGCTGGGAGGGTCCCGTTATTGACACCAATAACTAAGGAGAACAAAAGATATTTGGAGACTAAACGTACAAAAATGGGGCACGTCTATGGCTCCAATCTCAATGGTTATGTAGATAGCACCAGTGCCGAAAGCAGTTCAAGCATCGGCAACCCATCTAATGGTGTCTCTGAGACATGAACAGGTCCATTCAACTGATGGAGCCTGTAGATTGAGGCGGGTAACTGACTGTCAGAGTTATACAAATATATGGCATAACTTATACTTCTATATGACATTTAAATTCTGCTTAACGCCCTGTAGATTGATAGTCATTACATGAAGCTCTTGTTTGGCATTGGATATAAGGCTGGATGGATTAAATTATCTTTGGTTGAGGATATGGTGAACAGACTTAATGATTTTTTTTTTAATTTTTAATTTTTTATGGTCAAATTTTGTATCCACAATGTGACAGATGAGATTTATAAGATGTGGAAAGTCCTTTTGGATAAAAGAAAAAAATTCTTGCGTTTGAATTTTAACTTTTCTGGTTCCAGGTGTTTGAACTTTGAAGTCTTGTGTAATAATTCTCAATGAGAAGTAATTTGGGTTAATTCTGTTGTGTGTATAGTGTTCATTTTTATTGTTTGATTATTATCTCTTCCTCCATGCAACAAATCCAGCAAAGAGTTTGGTTGTGTAGCCAATTGAAAATGAGAGAACCACTTCTGCCATATGAGATCTGCAAAAACAAGGATTCCCTATGTAACATCTAGATGCGAGAGAGAAACTCCACGTTTTTGTAAGAAGTCCTCTGAAATTACTCGGCTTTGTAACACCTTCCAAACTAGTAATGAGATTCTGGGAGTGATGAATTTACACCAAATTAATTTTCTCCAATTCAAAGCGAGAGAATGAGGTTCTTGGCACTTAACACACTAGATTTCGATGAAGACCAAATAAGCTTATCATGCTCTATGGGGTCCAAGGCCACTGGAACTCTAAACCTTAATGTTAATTATTCACTTCACCAGTCATATATCAGGATACAAATTTGCCGACTACCATTTTGTGCCCACCCACCTATTTTAATGTCAAGTGTTTTTTTCTTAACTATCTCTAACCATGGTTACACATAAAATTGTAATAAATGAATTATATTTTTTTATTTTAATTTTAACTCTTTTTTAAATTAGCCTTTATTATATGATTTATTTCTTTTAAGTTGATTTCAAACATGTGCAAGCCTTTTTTTCTTTTATTACCCATATAGTTGGTCTTTGCTTTATTTTCCAGAACACCCACTATCCTATTTGTATGGGTTAAAGGAACCATCGATTCTTACCTGTTTACAAAAGACTGTAGAGAACAAAAAGAATTAGGACAAACAACAAAATGTACTTAATAACAAGCCATCTTTGACAATTATAACACCATAAAAATCAAAGAGTGGAATTACAACCATTCATGAAAAGGATGATAATATCATGATGATGTAGCTAATGAAAATATCATAAACGATACACTCAGGCCATGTAAGCAACACATATATAATACATCTAGATGCGAGAGAGAAACTCCACGTTTTTGTAAGAAGTTTTTTAAAATTACTCTGGCCCGTAACACCTTCTAAACTAGTAATGAGATTCTAGGAGTGATGAATTCACACCAAATTAATTTTCTCCAATCCAAAGCGGGAGAATGAGGTCCTTGGCACTTAACACACCAAATTTTGATGAAGACCAAATAAGCTTATCATGCTCCATGGGGTCCAAAGCCACTGGAACTCTAAACCTTAATGTTAATTATTCACTTCACCAGTCATATAGTCATATATCACATCACTATGGTAGACTCATGTATGGTCAATTAATCAAGATAACAAAAACAGCATGAATTATATTTTATCTTTTGGTAACAACATGAAATTAATTAAGAACTACAACAACAGGGAAAATTCTGCTGTGCCCATGAATTTAGCTAATTAATTAAACAAATGATAATAATATATACTATCCCTATATTCTACACCCAGTGCACATTCAGGAGAGATAAATAGCGATTTTTGTACGTAGCTATATATACGATCATCGGTACCTATAGCCGACCTTTAGAATACGATGGAATGATACTCCATCTAACTCTACGTCTCTACAGTTTCTGTTCTAATAATCTTGAGGTATGAGCTTTGAAACTCCGGCCTATAAAACGGTATCTATGACAAATTAATTGAATCATGTAATGTGATACTAATTTTGAGAGAGAGAGATTAAATATTTGAGATTAAAGAAAATCACAATCATGCTTGTCTGCTGCTGAGAGATTTCAAACCATGCGCTGTAACCAAAGATGCAGAATGAGATGGGTTCCTGCTGCTTCCACCCAATTACAATCAATCAGACCCTATACGGCTATGTGCAGGACGTAGATGACAGACAGAGCGGACTAAACCAGAAGGAAAAGAAATATAAGGTCGTTGTCTAAAAATGCTAGCTATTAACGTGTATGAGGAGCCTGATAAAAGATTCTGGTTTGAAAACCTAAAACCTTTCATGTTAAATCACTTCACCCCATGTCAGTCATATATATATATCACATCACTAGTATTTTTTATTTTTTTTGAAAAGCAATTCATTAAAACAAACTAACATTACAATCATTTTGAAAGATATCCCTTATGAAATCGAGAGCAATAACAAACCAACTTGGCTATCACTATTTCTTAAAGCATAAGAAGCAAAACCATAGGCTATTGAATTTGCTTCCCTTGGAACATATTGAATTTTATAACCAACATGATTTTGTAGCAATCGTCTTCATCAACCATAGATAGATCAGGTACTAGTATTCAGGTGGACTCATGTACTAGTATTACTTATTATAAGAGCTCAAAGCAAAAGAGTCAAGAGTCAAGTAGTGAAAAGGCTAGGATCCATAAGCTTTGTTTTCATTGGTTCAATCCCTAGTCATTTCAGTGGATTTTGAATCCTCATTTGGCTCTGGAAGAGTGCTATCAATGGCTATATATGATGAGCCTGATAAAGTGATAAATGGCATTGTGCATTTGGTATAGTAAGGCCACTGTCGAAATCATGCAAATTTGATCAAGCAAGACCTTTCCCATGAGATCGAATGCGTTCACTCTAATGGATATGCCAACGCATATCTGCATATAAGGAGGGGAATAAGTTCTTCACATATTTATGGAGTCATGAACTCGAGCTTATGTACGTACGTAGTCCCCTAGAATCATACAATTCTCGTAACCAACATTCCAACTAGGGCATGAAACATCGATCATCAATATGCATGCTTTTGTACTTGTACCAATAGTCGTGTTAGACCTAGTTTCGCAATGTAAGATACAACACCAAGTACACCAAAATAATATAAATGACGTCACACATAATTTACCCTCCTAACATTGATGGAATGAAATATTTGAACTTTCATATGATTCAGATCGATCTACTTGCATATATCGATCTGGTCAGTATTTCTTTACTCCTGTATATCATCATATATGTCTTACCAGATCTTTTTTTTTTTTTTTTTTTTTTGGTAAGCGTAGAGGGACTAACTCACCGTCTCTCCACGAAAATTTATTAATAAAAAAAGGTACAAGAAGCTGGAGGACTAGACCAATGTCAGCCTATAAATAAGCTCTTTTGTAGAGAAACAAGTAATTACATAAAAAACATTAATGAACACATGACAAAGACATTAACAAATACGAAAATTTAGGAGACCAAGTGCATCTCGCCGGCAATGATCAACGATGGAAGGAGGAGAATCATCCCACCATGACATGCCAGTCAATGTCAACCCAATATTAACAAGCGCATCCGTCACTTGATTACCTTCTCTGAATATATGAGAGGACCGAAAATGCATATGTGATATATGGTGCAAACAATTACTCCAGGCCACCCGTAACCGCCAAGGGACAAGATGAGGATCCCGAAGATAATGAAGGACAAGAGTCGAGTCCACCTCAAGCCATATATGTTTCCATTCTCTAACCCAAGCTAACTCAATAGCTTGGATTACTGCCATGACCTTAGCCTCAACGGAGCTAAGAATATCAAGATTAGATGCAAAAGCACCAAGAAAAGAACCACGGAAGTCACGAAAAATACCACCATATCCGGCTCGTCCTGATGCACGCTGCCACGCACCATCAGTATTAATTTTCACCCACCCAAGGATTGGAGGATGCCAATTAACCTCAATAATACGAGGAGCTCTACGTGGGCGACATGAAATATTATAATTTTTCAAGACTCGTAACTCCTCCAAAGAGTTGAACATACAACTCGTAGCTAATCTACTAGCAGCTTGTATGTGCCCCAAAATAAGCCTATGTAAAGCATCCACACCAATGAAATGACCATCATGCTTCATTATGTTCCTTGCCTTCCAAATAAACCATAGGGTAGTAGTAAAACAAAGCAGCCACAATTCTCTAAGTTGTTGGCTACGGCCATTCAAACCATAGAATAACAAATCCATAATAGTTGATGGCATAACACCCAACTCAAACCAAGATACCCAGCATCCCCACAAGGAATAAGCATAAGAGCATGAGAAAAAAAATATGAAGCAATGATTCACCCTCCAAGCCACAAAGGACACAACGAGATGCCAAGGAAAATCCCCGTCGTTGCAACACATCTTCCGACAATACCTTACCTCGTAACACTTTCCATGAATGAATAGAGATACGAGGAATAATATATTTAGACCATATAAGCTTACCCCAATTTGTTTGAGGAAGTCGCGGACGTAGAAAGTGAAAAGCATCCCTTGCAGTTAGCTCACCAGATGCAGATGGAACCCATATCAATTTATCAGGCATAGTTGGGGACAGAGCAATAAGAACACCACTAATTAAATCACAGAGGCCTGGAAAATGTAGTTGAAACAATGAGGGAAAATTCCAATCACCATTAAGAATGTAATCAGCTACCAACCCAGCCATGAGAGTAGCCGAACCTGCATTATCATTCTCAAAAAATTCGAGAAGTGGCCTACCCAAGAAATTATCTCTCCAGAAATATACTGATCTCCCACAACCAATGAGCCACCTTGAGTTTTCTTGAACTTGAGCCCAAAAACGTTTCACCCCTAGCCAAATAGAAGAGCTTGCATACGAACGACGTAAGACCCCATTACGCCAAAAGCGAGCTCGAAGGAAAGAGCTACCAACTGAAGAAGAAGAAAAAACTTCCCAGCTCCTCTTTAGAAGAAGAGACTTATTCTGGAGAGAAAGTTGCTTTAAGCCTAGCCCACCCTCCTCCAATGAAGTGCAACAATTCTTCCATGCTACCAAAGGAACACCTCTCTTATCAATGGAGCGAGACCACAAGTAGTTCCTACACCAAACTTCCAAACGCCGCAGCAGATAAATAGGTCATTCATAAACTTGAAAACTATATACCAGCATGCTATTAAAAACAGACTTGAGCAATTGAAGCCTGCCAGCCATGGAAAGAATAGAACCCATCCAACTAGATAGACGAACTCAAATTTTATCATATGTCTTACCAGATCGAGATCGCATGCAGTCAAATAATTTGCCATTCATTGCAGTGATGTACATAGATATAATATGAATGTGTTCATCACCAAACACAAGTCAAATTGGATTAATGTTTTGTACAAGATCATCTAAACCCTACCACTTCGGAAACCCAAAGAAGCAGTTGGCTATGATATGACGAAACTTACTACTCGGAATTAATGAGTCGTAGCAACATCTTGTTATAAGATTCCGTACAAACATGCATTTACCTTTTAGCTGGAGTTTTTGTTGTTTTTGTTCGTCTAATAGAATTGATATGAAATCTAATTGAAAATTCAATCTTCGTTCTAGTTTAACCATTGCACAAAAGTGAGACACGTGGAATTATTTTTCGGCATTTTATGTTGTCCAAAGACTTTCATTATTATATATCCCTAATTCAAAAGCTTAACATTAATTTTACGGATGGAAGTCCGTTAGGGTTTGCAATAGTCTGCCACGTGGCAATATTCTTGTAGGAGATTGTTCCTAGAACGGGCTGCCAGCTCGTTATCGATATTATTATGTCCCTCTTGTTCTATCATAGGTAGCTCTTGCTCTTATTGCGAAGGAGTTCACTGTTATATGAAATTTATATTTCAACATTTGTTACTATATATTAACAATTACATCATTCATATTTGCGTATTAAAGAGTGTAATGTATGTATCTTTATTTATTAATGCGTTGGTTGCTAGTCTAGGATGTCAATTTTTTGCGAATCATAATTTGGCCTAGCTTATCTTTGAATCCAATTGTGCGTAGCTAGCAAGGAATATTAAGTGCGAGAAAGCGGATGCTTTTAGAGAGTATTCAACTACATGGATGTTAGCTATATTGCTTGCCATTGTATGAACCTCTTGTTTACTAAAAAGCCAATTTAAAAGAAATGGACACCTACTATAATTGTGAATATGTGATTCGAAATCGGAGAGTTTACGATTTCGGACCTGGATTCATGCGAGGTGAGGCTGATGGGGTTTGTGAGAGCTCTGTTTGTTCATAGATTTAGGAATTGTAGGGTTTATACCGGGATCCGGCTCCTCTACAGTAAGTCATAAAGTTAGTAAATTTTATAAAATGTCTAACCTCCATCTAATTTAATGACTCAAAAATATCCCCATGCTATTTTTTATATATTGAGAATAACTCTAAATGCTTTATTTCTCTTCTTTTTATTTATTTATTTTTATTTAACCTTCATCTTTGTTCTCTTATGTAAACGTTTGCTTCAACTCCATGGATTTTCAGCAAAGCAAAGTTGCAAAGATTCATGGTGCATATGAATGCTTCGGTTTATACTGAGGGATTGAGTTGAGGAGCGTGTTTTTGTTACGGCTTCACGTACATCAGATTCGGGGATTGAGGAGGAGCATAGGGAGACTAGTCTTGATGAAGAGACGGAGAATTGGGGTAATGTGGATGATTTCCTGTGGCTGAGGGTTGTTCAGTCGCCGAATTGGTCTGTCTTGCCGGAAAATGAGAGAGTTGGTTTGATAGATTTTTCGAGCACGGAGGAAAGTTGAGGTATTGCCGGTTTTGGTTGTTGCTAGTAAGAGGTAACATTCTTTCTATGTACTGAATATTTTGGATGGCAATGTGAGTCGATTGGATTTGATTTGCATTCCTCTAGTATGCTTTCTGTTTGATTGAATATCGTATTCCATTGTATCTGTCAAGATTATTGTAGTGTTGCAATATGATTTGTGTGAACTTGGATGTACCATATTTGGTGTTTGAGATTCATGCTGATCGAGTGAGGGAGTCAGAAAAAGAGAAAAAGGCTATGGTTTTGTTAGGGAAAATGCCCTAATGCTCAAATATTTGAAAACTAAAACTCATTTCAATGATAATAAGATTCTTGACCCCAATTAAATGAAAGAGAGACTTATTTATGCCCAAATACACAAATCTTTATTAAATTCATAATAAAATAACATTTTTGAGACATTTTTACCCTTGGTCCTTATATATATGCTTAGAGAGAGAAAATGTAAGAGAGAGAGAGAAAAGACTTTGCCGGCAGCTAACCGGATTTTCGAACACCGGCCGCCGGACTCCGATCAACGGACTCGGTTACTGACCCCAGTAACTCGGTTACTCCGGCGACCGATCGCCGGAACTCAGTTACTGACCCCCAGTAACTTGGTTACTGACCTCAAAAATTCAGTTACTAACCCAATAAACTCAGTTACTGACCTCCAGTAACTGGGTTACTCCGGCGACCGAACGCCGGAACTCAGTTACTGACCCTCAGTAACTCGGTTACTCCGGCGACCGATCGCCGGAACTCAATTACTGACCCCAAAAATTCAGTTACTGACCCTAGAAATTCAGTTACGAACCCAATAAACTTAGTTACTGACCCTCAGTAACTTGGTTACTCCAGTAATCAATCGCCGGAACTCAGTTTCTGACCTCCAGAAACTCAGTTACTGACTCCAGAAATTCAGTTACTGACCCAAAAACGTACTCAATTACTGACCCCCAGTAACTCGGTTACTCCGACAACCTATCATTGGAACTCAGTTTCTGACCCTAGAAATTCAGTTATTCACCTCAAAAATTCAGTTACTGACAAAAAAAACTCAGTTATTGACCCAAAACTTAGTTACTGACTCCCAGTAAACCCCGTTACTGCCCCCTAAATGCATAAAAGCCCACCCACAAACATCATACTTCCATTTTAGAGGTCCGCCTTGTGGCTTGCCGCAGGCGACAACTCGCTGCCCTGAGCAACGGTGGAGAAAGAAAGCGATCGACGATCAACAACGGACGACTGCCGCCATGTATCTTCAGATCCTGATTTTCTTGAGAAAGAGGTTCTGCACACGAAGACGACGATGTCTCGTGGCTCGGTGACGACGAGAGAGGAGACGGCGTCGGCCGAAGCGGGAGTGGAGAGAGAGAGAGAGAGAGAGAGAGAGAGAGAGAGAGAGAGAGAGAGAAAGAGAGAGAGATGAGAGAGAGAGAGAGAGAGAGAAAGAGAGAGAGAGAGTAGATCCAGAATGAGAGGGGGAGGAGAAGAGAGACGGTTAGGTTATGGGTAGAAAAATAATTCTAGTAAGTTTAATTGAAATGGACATAGAAAAAAGTTTTTCATTGGAGTGGGCAACAAGCCCCTCTAATTAGTACTAAATGGGCATTTTCTCTTGTTATAATCGCATTGCTCATGCCCCTTACTGGGGAATTTCAAATCATTATCTAAACACTAATTACTTGGAATTCTACGTGATATGTTTGTCTTGCTTGTTACAATGCACTACTTGAGAGATTTGAGAGTTCTATAACATATTTGCCTTGGTTGTGAATTTGCATTCCTAATTTCTGTTGTTTATGTTCTTCATTATTTTGGTATATTCCATGGTTGGTATTCTAATCATATAAAAAATGAAATTGAGGGAAGGTTTATATATAGCTTATTACTGTGATGTATTGACTTATTACTGTGATGTATGGTTACGACAGGATTAGAAAGATAGAAACTGAGGGAAGGTTTATATATAGCTGCTTTAGTAGGAAATTGGGAATGAAGTTAGGAGAAGAGAGAGAGAACAAGTAAGAGAGGAGACACCAGGGTTTCAACAAGACTTAATTTTGCTAATTCCAATACCAATACATTTCCTAAACATTTATAAGAGGCTCTATGCCTCTGTGCAAGACTCAATTAGACTCAAGCATATACTCGTAATAGAACTTAACCATGGTTCTTCATTCTATCTAGTTATTATAATTACTGACTTGAACTCTCAAACTACGTACAGTGGCTTAATTTAGAGAGCGACACCAAAAATAGACAGCGTCATCTCCCAAAACGTTGTCGTTTTTTAATTTCAAATGCAACCCCAAAACCCTAACCCGCCCTCTCTTCCTTGCTCAATCCTTTCGAGCTTTGATCGGTGAGGGGTTTCGACCACCTTTGACCCCACAAGCCGTTGACCCACCGGAAAGTGTCAGGTATCACTTGATCCCTCGATCTTCAACATTTTCAAGGCTAAATTTTAATTCCATGTATGTACTGACCTGGGTTTTATTCTAGCTGTTCTCGTTTTTAGACCTGACAGATCTAGAACCCATTTCTCTGTATAAAGATTTGATTTTGATTTTGTTGACTTTTGTCTATTTTGTGATTTTACTCTTGATTGTGTGTATGAATGGGATTTGAATAGTGTGGGATTTGGGTTTAAGAAAAGTGTTGTCCTTGTTATTTTGTCTGGTTAAATAGCTGCTTATATTCGGATCAAAAACGATATAAACCATTAATGTAGATAACCCTAATTAATGTGTTAGGATTCTCGCGGCGGTTTAGGGCAAAAACCCAACCCTTTACCTTTGGCGGCTCCTAGAGACCTAGACTCTCAACCCAACTCGTCTTCTTCTTTCTTTGTTTAAAACCCAGAAACAGCTGGAAAGAAAGAACACAGCTTCGTCAATGGCTTCTATCAACCTCTATTGCTCCCCAATATGGCTCTCTTCCCTTCTCAGTACGCCCTTTGTTTCCTTTTTGCCTTCTGTTCTTTTTTCCAGTTGGTTGGATTCGATTCGATTTTGGTCTTCGAGGTTTTCATTTTCCGGAAACATTAGATATCACTATGTGTTTGATGTAACGCATCTGAGTGGTATGTGCAAGATGTTCTAAAATTGAGAATAAGATTTGAAACAACAACTATGGTTAGCATGGCTGAGTTAACATGTGATTTGAGAGTACATATGTAATGTGTTCTGTTTTTTGATTCATGATATTTGTCGAGATTCCCAAATGAAAGAGTCTGTAGTTGCTATAATTACACACCAGATTTCGATGAAGACCAAATAAGCTTATCATACTTCATGGGGTCTAAGGTCACTGGAACTCTAAACCTTCATGGCTTCATGTTAATTCACTTCACAAGTTATATATCACATCACTGTAGTGGACTCATGTATGGTCAATTAATCAAGGTAACAAAAACAGCATGAATTATATTTTATCTTTTGGTAACAACATGAAATTAAGAACTACAACAACACACATAAGCAGAATTTATATGCATGAATTTAGCTAATTAATTAAACAAATAATAACATATACTATCCCTATATTCTACATTTCTACACCCAGTGCACATTCAGGAGAGGCCAGGTTAGATAAATAGCGATTTTTGTACGTAGCAGTAGCTATATATAGTTATATACGATCATCGGTAGCTATAGCGGACCTTTAGAATACGTTGGAATGATACTCGCTCCATCTAACTCTACAGTTACTGTTGGTAATTTTTCCTATCGTCCCTCTCTTCCTAGTTTCTAATAATCTTGAGCTATGAGCTTTGAAACTCCGGCCTATAAAACGGTATCTATGACAAATTAATTGAATCATGTAATGTGATACTAAATTTGAGAGAGAGCGAGAGATTAAATATTTGGGTCTTGACCAGCCGGTGCTTCACCTTTCTTTTCAGTATTTCTATTTTAAAACACACAAGGAGCACAGTACTCTCTGCATTCCAGAAATCACAAAAATCACAATCATGCTTGTCTGCTGCTGAGAGATTATGCTGTAACCAAAGATGCAGAATGGGATGGGTTCCTGCTGCTTCCACCCAATCCCTAGGGCTATGTGCAGGACGTAGATGACAGACAGAGCGGAGTAAACCAGAAGGAAAAGAAATATAAGGTTGTTGTCTAAGAATGCTAGCTATTAATGGATATGAGGAGCCTGATAAAAGATTCTGGTTTGAAAACCTAAGACCTTCATGTTAAATCACTTCACCCCTGCCAGTCATATATCACATCACTAGTATTCAGGTGGACTCATGTACTAGTATTACTTATTATAAGAGCTCAAAGCAAAAGAGTCAAGAGTCAAGTAGTGAAAAGGCTAGGATAAGCTTTGTTTTCATTGTTTCAAATATGGAATTTCAGTGGATTTTGAATCCTCATTCGGCTCTGGAAGAGTGCTATTAATGGCTATGAGGAGCCTGATCGATAAAGTGATATATATATGGCATTGTGCATCTGGTATAGTAAGGTGCCACTGTCAAAATCATGCAAACTTGAGTCAAGTGGTTTTTCTTTTGGGTGAAAGTTTAAAGTTTAGTTGCTTCTATTAATCAAATTGGATATGAGAGATCAACTAGCTAGGGTAGGGTGGATGATCCATATATTGTCATGAACTCATCGATTATAACTCAACAGTACATATTCACCTTAAATCGACTTCAGACCTTTGCATATCACTCACCCTAGCTAGCTACGCCTCCTTGAAAAGCCAAAATTATCGTCTAAGTAGCTCTTTATTATGTTATATATTCCAGTCATTATGGCAGGTTTGAGTTGAGTATATACAACAACAAGTATACTACAGAACAAACATTTCATTTCTGACAAGCCAATCACCTTCTGTTTTTCAACCAGATACTCTTTTCATGCAAATATATTTCGATAAACAGAGTATGTAAGCCAAGAAATTACAAACTTCTATTCTAGCTATTAAAGAGAACAGCGACTGGCAACTACCTCTCCAACTTCATCTCAACCATCTCTAAAAGCTTAGTTTTCAGACTTGTGTATATCCATATATTGATGAATTGATCATTTAGATCGATGTGTGTTAGGATCAGTCTGCACCCTAATGGTTATGCAGCCCATTCTCTCGCAAGCCCAACATCTTAGCCCAGTAGACAGCCTCTGTGCAGCTAGTGCATTGCAGCTTCACGCCGGCCTCTGCAGCTTCCCAGATCAGTTCTTACAATTCAGCAGCAATTTTGTCTCTTTAGGCAAGCTCCAATCTTGTTTGTATTCACTTGTGGTGGTCCTGTATCACAACGGTCTATTTTGAATTGAACCAAACTCCTTGCTGCCTTCCTTTGTGAAGAGCTAGCTATGAATGGAATTCAGTATAATTTAGTTCATTTCCTTTTCTTCTAGTTTTAGTCTCTATTAATGTGAAACACTTCCTCGTCCTCTTTCAAGAAATCGATCAAGTAGCTCAGAGGAGATATTTTTACTCAATTCCACATCACCAATGGTTAAGTTATTAGATTGAAAAGGCCTAAAAATTCCAAAATAAACTTCAAACTATTTCGAATTAGTCCTACTTATTCATTTGAGAGAGAGAGAGAGAGAGCTAGAGAGATTAAACATTTGGGTTTTGACCAGTCGATCGGGACTTCACCTTCCTTTTCAGTCTTTCTATTTTAGCACACACAAGGAGCACATGAAATCACAAAAGATAATCAAAATCATGATATGCTTGTCTGCTGCTCTGCTGAGAGATTTCAAATCACAAGCAAGGATGCAGAACGGGATGGGTTCCAGCTGCTGCTTTCACCCATTTGTAATCGGACTTCAGACCCTAGGGTAATGTGCAGGACAGAGCAGAGTAAACCAGAAGGAAAACAAATATAAGGTAAAGTATTTTCCATCTTCAAGGGTCGCTTCGTGGCTTGGTGCATGCAGTGGTTAATGCAGAAGAAGCAGTAAATAATGCAGACTGAAAAGCCCGAGTTAGCTCCGGGTCGGGGCATGTAACGGCGTTCGCGGCCGCGTTAACGTTCAAAGGCCTCCGTCAACTCTTGCACGTGGCTCCGGCTAGGGTTTCGGAGAAGCAACGAGGGAGTGAGCTAGCTAGACGAAGAGCGAGTGAGTCGGATACGGCAAAACGCCATCGTTTAGCGCCACTGACACAATCACGCTGAAAATGACCAAAATGCGGGAATGTTTGATAGAATGATGTGCATACCCTTGCTTTGTCCCCTTGTGAGAGCCACTGGCAAATGCCTGTACAGACCAGCAGTCAGCTCTCTCCTACGAGCCACACACGCCTAATCGACGGTTGTGATTTCAAATCAATTCAGAATCAAGTTCTGATCGAGTGATCATCGCACATGGACTAAAAGCAGGAGATTATTTTCTCTGTGAGAAACGTTAAAGGACTTGAGGCATTACCACTACCAACACCTCTCTCCCTCTAAATAACCCTTTCTCTCTCTACCCTCTTCTCTCCTTTTCCTTCGTTTTCGTTTTCATGGCTTCTTCATCCCTGTAAACTCAGCTGCTTCTCCTAGCTTGTTCCTTTTCTCCGTATTCAAAAAACAAAAAAAAGCTTCTTCTTTTCTTGATGGCAATGGCTGCTTTGTTTTCCGTTTCTCCTCCTAACTTCCGGCTACTAGCCAGTCCCAGTCCCGGTACCGGTGACCGTCGCTCTGCACGGCTCTCGCTCTCTCCTCCTGTGCAGCCTCTGAAAACGACCAAGGCGGTCATTTTCGGCGGCCGCACTAATCTTCTTGCACCGTGGTCACCCGTCAAGCTCAAAGAGCAGCCTGTAAAAGCCTCCACCGATGAAGATGCAGAGCCTGATAGTTTCGACGGTGCCAGTGAGTTGGAGTTTCAAACATCTCCCATGTACTTTGACTTCGTTGCTCCCGAGTGTGATCCGGCCCTTTTATTTGAGTCTCTTACCCAGCTTCGGAGAGGCGGCATCAGGGGCATCTTGATCGACATCAAGTGGGGTATTGTTGAGAGTGAGCCTAAATGTTACCGCTGGGAAGACTATCTCAGTGTCATGCAATGCGCTCAGAAGATTGGGCTTAAAGTCCGAGCAGTTTTGGCCTTTCATGAGGATGTGCCTCGCCTGAAGTAAGTCTTCCTTTTTCATCCCATGTTTTTGTAAAGAGGAAATTTTACTTTCTCTATTTTGTTTACTTTTTCATCCCATGTCTTTTGTTTTAGAAATTGTTCATACCAAGAAGTAAATTTGTTGGTGTTATAGACGGACGGTATGAAAATTAGGTCGAATTTAAACGTTGAGGCACCAATATTTTATAAATTATAAATATGGTACATGTATCAAAATGATGAATGAGCTTTATTTATTTGTAACATTTTCTCTTTTGTAAATTTTTAAACTCCTCTTCTACACCCTTTCTCATAATCTAAGCAAAAAAGGGTCAATTTCTCTTTTTAACTCGAGTAAATGAATTAAATTCCAAATTGGTGTCCAAATGAATTAATCAAATGGTGGAAATGGATCATTATTTAGCTTGGTTTTCATATTCTCCGAATTATTAAGCAAAAAGTTGATCTCGTTTTTATATTTCAAAAGAATTTATAAAACAAGCCCCCAAAAGTAGTCAATTTTGAGAATTTCTGTTTTTACCTCCAGTAAATGTATTGGTGTCCTAATAGGTACGAACTCCCCATTTGGGTACAAGAGGAGATGAATGTGGACGAGGATCTCTGCTTCCGGGACAAAGCCGGTGAAGATATATTGGCCTCCATGAGTTGATGATGGAGTTCAAAGATTTCCTTCTATATTTCTCATCTTTTATATGGTTAGTTCTAGATATATTTGGAATGTATTTTCAAATATATTTTCAGTTTATTAGGATATAGGCTGTTTAAGGTTAGTTCCTTTTCTATACAATTTAGATTTAGAAAGTTGTTATGGCATTGAAGTGATTCGGATCTAGATGGAAAAGAGGGCAGCTAGGTTCGGCTGCTAGGGTTTGGTTTATACATATATATATATATATATATATATATATATATATATATATATATATATATATCTAGGTACGGCTGATTACATGGTGAGAGAGAGGTGCTAGGGTTTCACATATATACATAGATATATATATATATGGTAGTGAGAAGAGGAAAACATAGAGAAGAAAATATAAGTTTCGTAAATGGTTGCTCTAGAGTTTTGGTGTGAACAAAGATTCAGATCATAGAATAGTCCTGTGTGGCAAGAGACCGAATTTATGATGCTCACTTATTCAAGCCCAAACTAAAAACTAGTCAACAACAAAAAACCAAAATGCAAAAGATTTAAATTTCGAAAAATAAAAACGAAAGTATTAAACTGGACTCGTATACATAAAACCCAAGATTAGAGGACTACCCTAAATCTTTTGTCACTTGAGATCCAACGGTGTACTATGCAAGGAATAGGGCAAGCTACCCTCTAAATCTAGGGCATTCAAGACTTCAAGACCTAAACAGCCTGCTAGATGGCTGCATCCTCCACCGAGCGCTCAACCATGGCGCCCATACAAGAGAGCTTTAATATTAAGTAGGCTATATATGGATCTTGTGATGTTCGAGCTACTACTAATCAAATCAACCAGTACTTCAGTATTCGAATTCGAACAAAAGAAAGTTAAATACTTAATCATATATACATTTGATGGTAATTAAGAAAGTTTTCAGTCCAAAGTTTTAATTTCCTCTTTCGATACGTCGTTTGATGAATAAGCTTAATTACTATATTGCCATATATGCAGCAATCGACACCTACGTGCCAACATATTTTCTCAATATCAAAAAAATAATAATGGTTAGTTTGAGTTGGATGAACTACGTTAAGTAATGTCCTAGCTAGAAGGATAGGTGGCAGGCTAGGGTAGGTTTGAATATACTGTATATACAAAGGCTTCGAATCTTGTTGAGAAGGTGAACTAATTAAACCAGTGTACACAACCCCAACTAGATTTCATCAACCATCAAGGACCCTTCGACTTCCATTCCCTATAAATACCTATTACATCTGTTATGCTCTTCATTCCTGCATCTGATACATAACTTCCTCCTATACTTGAATTGAAGAACAACCCTAGCTCGCTAGATTTTTCTGCTCTTGTTTTGAACTAACATGGCAGGTTTCCAGCATTACTTCCTGGTTTCCATGATGGTAGCGGCATTGTGCTTGTCTAGCATCAATACGAGCTTCGCGGCTCGACACCTTCTGCAGGCTGCTCCAGCATTACCACAGCCTACAATTCCGTCTCTTCCCAAGGTTACGTTGCCTCCACTGCCTACCTTGCCAACAGGACTACCTAAACCAACATTGCCAACCTTCCCAACCAGCAACCCCATCCCACCTCTGTCAAAAACCACGTTGCCACCATTGCCAAGCACCCAAATCCCATCTCTGCCAAAACCTACCTTGCCAACATTTCCAAGCACGGTTCCTAAGGTGACTCTTCCTCCACTTCCAGCCACTCCTTTTCCCACCATCCCGACCAAGATCCCCAACATTCCAACCACAATTCCAACTATTCCTTCTCCTCCTTCAAATTAAATAGATAGCGCGCCTTTGCGCAAGTGTTGGACATCGATCGTCTCTGAATACTATTTTTTTCATCCTTACAATGGTTCTGCATGAATATCAAAGGGTTCATACCGTTCATAGATTGTAATGGACTTCTTTGAATTCATGGAACCTGCAGCTATACTTCTGTGCTTTTTTTTTTTTGGTCGTTATACTTCTGTGCTTTGTATTTTTAATTTTATGCATGTACCTTACTTTGTCGTTTGGAATTTAATTCTTTTCATGTATCCAGCTGAATGCATTATGATAATTGTATTTTTTTTTTTTTTGGCAAAACAAAACGTAGGATTGTCTCCTACTCTCCTTGACGGAGTGAGGCTATATATCATGATGTTATTATTGTTATATCAATGGATTCGTCTTCCTTTGCCCCCAAAAAAAAAAAGTTGCTCCCAAAACAAAAACATTGTTGATTAGGTAAGATACATCCTTAATTTGAGTTGTCAACATACACGTACAACACAATATGCTTGTCCATTGGGAGGCAAAGGATAAATCCTATATCTAAGTTAAGGAACTCTCTTAAGAATGTAAGATAAACATACTTTTGCCTGTCCTCTGGGTTAGCAGCGAGTGTTGCAAGGCTCCTGTATACTAAATATCCTTATATCATAGTCACTTAAGGAGACGTAGCTTCTGAATATTGCTTGGCCTGTCAACAATCACTTTATTTAAGGCCTTCTTAAGGGACACTATCCCTTCACTTCCAGCCCCCAACCCTTTCACCCACAGCACAATCTTAGTCCTCCCACCTACTGTCACCATCTCCGCCTTCACCACCTTCCCTTTCCCTGACCTCAATTCCCTAGTCATGTCCGATATCAGTCCTGGCCTATCTTCGCAGCTACATGTTGCCTTCACAAGCCCTTCTTGCTTGCCTTCACACTTCTCTAAACTCAACTTGTTAACCCCGCTGGGAATAACACACTCACTGCCACTGCCACGACATGCTGCGTCAATGTCTGTTACCACCTTCTTTAGCTCCCTTACTTGTCGGACGGTCTCTGCGAGCACAGAGGCCTTGTCCATCTGTATGTAACATATGGTAAATATAAACTATACATCACACTCTATATCGTAAACTATTGCAAGTAAGAGAAAGCATCTCTTGCTATGTAGCATGTTGTAAATGTACATGTAGATATATGATTCTGCCTCTCTTTGAAAAACTGCACATTCAAATTTCAAAACTATGTGTTCAATCAAATACATGTCAAGAGTACTGAATAATTACTTTGATCAAGTTTGGGAGGATTTTACGAAGAGCTGCATATTGACTATTGATTCGCATCCTTCGTCTTCTCTCTGACTCACTGTGTTTCTTGGCCGCAAATACTTTGGCTTCTGCTGTTGATAATGATTTCGTGAAATTTTTGCTGTAGATGCTATTCACTTGACCTATACCATAGCGTTGAGGGAAGCCAATTTGCTTGGAAAAATAGCTTGGGGCGGAAGCCATCTGCATATGTTACTTTTGCTAACTTTTACCTGTGTAAACATGGTTTCAAACAAGAATTAGAACAATATTAACAGATCAAACAAAAGTGCAAATAGAACAAAACAAATTGGAAAAGAAAGGGAAATGACCAATATCAGCAAAGAGGGGAATGATACCTCTTGCAGAAAAACAACTGAAGGAATTACCGTAAAACAATGGAGGGAAAGACAAATTTCTCTGTTATATAGGATTTGTTCTGCAACGAGGGCTAGAATAACTGAATTAAACTGTATGATATTTCTCCATTAAAGCCACTATGCCAATGTAGAAAATATCTTCATTTTAATAAGACAATCATGACAAATTAATCAAACCTAGTAAATGTCATTTATCACCCAAGTTATTACTTATAGGATCCTGTCATCTAAATGCTAGATATGGTGCGTGACATGATCTATTAGTTTTTCATGTGAAGATTCTTATTTATCATTGTTCAGTTTTCCTGGAAAATTTTTGTTATCAGCTGGTTAACAAAGAAGATCGTAATCATTTTACGCCACCAATATGAAAGCATGCTATAGTGTGGATTATATATAGCTGATTTTCGCTCCCGCGTGTTGTCTGTAATTCTGTATTAATTGCACTTTAACTTAAATTTAACTACAATGGTCGACACTAACTAATCTCTCTGTAATGTTAGATGAGACCTCAAATTCGTATCCCTCTTCCTTTATGTTCTGTAACACTGTAACACTGGTTCATTCACTTGCTAGACTACACAGGCACTTTTTGTAGACTACACAGGCATTGAGTTGGGATGTTATTTAAGAATGGATGAAGGGGGCTCCCCTAGCTGCCTCCATAAAGATATATGCCTATGGATATTCAAAAAATAAAAGAAGAACAATGGAAACGCCGAGATTGAACAAAATTGTTACAAGATTTTCCTATAGACAATCCATAGCAACTTTTATAGGTGAAACAAAAGAATTCAAAAATACTAAACACTTGCTTATTTTGTATCAAGCTTCTGCTTGAGACTTGAGAGTGCTTAAAGCATATTTAGTAATGGTTGACAACAATGAACATAAGTGTATAACTGTATATGACTTCAGAACAATAACCAATATTGCTAAGCTGAAGAACACATCACAGTAGCCATAATTGGCAGTTGACCTGACATGTGTTAACTCTAATGCTCAACTTTCCATTCTAAAACACCGTATCATACTCATAATTGATTTGTATACAGTCTAAGCCCACAAACATGAATCTAGCAATGACATTGTCAAAACTCCAAATAAGAATTCGAGAACAAGATTATGACCAACCGTCACTGAAAGGCACATTGAGGTTGGGTTAACTACCTTGTTTTGTTACTACTTAATAGTTAACCCACGTTAACAGTAGGAGAGAATAGATGAACAAGACACTCAGAAACAAATGAAAACACCAAACAGTCCTATGGATTCAAGTTGAACCTAGCTAGTAAAGCAATTACTCCTAAGGAGAGAGCAGGATGAAAAAAAGAAATTCACATCAAGCATTAATCAATCAAGAGGACTAAACTTAGAATATCAAGCAACACATGATTTTCAAAAGCAACTTATCATTTACTTCCAAGTCAATCTGAGCATGAAAACCCAGTCAGGGACAACAAAAGCAAACCAGAGCATATACAGATACACTCAATGGTCAATCACTACTTCACTAGTAAAAGTTGGTCAGCTATTACCTTGAACACAGCACTACTTATCTCTAATTTTTACCATGAGATTAAAACACCCTTGTTTGATGAGTGATGACTAGTCTAGTAGTCACCAAAAAACACCTGAGGTTTTCTTTCAACTCAAACCCCTGCACATTTCCAAACCCTCTCCTATCATGGACTATCCCCAATTCCACCAAAGATATCATCTTTACCTTCATAAAACTCCAAACCATCCATCTCACCATCCCCATCTCCACACTCACCACCCAACTCAACCTCCTTCCCCATCCCCACCCTCCCACTCACCACATTCCCCATTCTCTTCTTGGTGCTCCTGACCACTGTTTTCGTCTTCAATCCCTTCATCCGCTTCGCCGGCGCCTTCATTCTCTTCACCGGGGCCTTCCCTTCACCCGAAAACCCCCCTCCACCACCCACATTCTTCACCACCACCTCCTCCTCCTCATCATCAGAAATCTCCACAACACATACACCCTCCACCTCACTCTTCTTCTTCTTTAAATCCTCATCACTCTTTATTGGGTCCTCACTATACTCCATAGGGAAATACCCATAAGTGAAATAGTACTGCTCCTTCCCCTCCACCAAAATCTCCGGCGCCGGCGGCCTGATCGCCGCGCCGTGAAACGCCTTCCGGCAAATCTGACACCTCAGGCAACACTCCTCGAACACCTTCTTGTACATGAACATCCCATAGCAGTACGGACACACCGTCCAGAACGTCTCTCCGGCGAGACCCTCTTCACAATTCGGGCTTTCCGGCCTGTTCTTGGGCCCATTTCCGAGACGGGTCTCTTCCCCCGGGTCGGACACAGCGGCCCAGGCCCGGATAACCAGCTGGAGCGCCTCGTCGGAAAAAGGGAAGGAGTTGTTTTCCGGGTTCAGGAGCGCCGTGAGCTTGTCGAACTGGGTCCGAACGAGTCGGCGGTTTCCCGAGTCGGGTCGGGTCAGCTGCAAAATGGGGTACCAGTCATTCGGGTCGCGGCGTTTCTCGGCGAGCAAGACGTCGGCGACGGCGAGGATGCGGTTGGGGATGGGGTTTTCCTGGTCGTAGCGTCGGGCAAAGAGAGCGAATTTGCGGCAGGAAGCGAAGTCGCCGTCGCAGAGGAGATTGGCGGCGATTCCGAGAAGCTTTTCGGATTCGGGTATCGGACTATCCATTTCTTTTCGCTCAAAGGTTTTTTTCCTTTTTGGGGTTTAAGAAATGGAAGAGAGAGGGAAGCCAATCGGGTTTTTGAAGGAAAGAGAGGTTTTAGTGGACGAAAAGGGTAGTCCAGGTTTGGGATTATTACGGGAAGAGTAGTGGGTGGGGTGAGAAGTGGTGTGGGTATTTTGGGGATTTAGGAAGGAGGAGAGTATCCAGGAATATGCGAAGAGAACACGTGGCGGTTTCTTGGGCAGCAATCATCTCTTGAATGCTGGACAGTGGAGCAGTGGAACAGTGAGAGTTACAGAGGAGTTCACCAATGGGGAGAAGGTGTTTCTTGGACCATTAAATTTGTTCACCGTGTTATATTCAAGAGGTTGCTGATCGAGGATATTGGGGCAGAGGTGCGGCAAATTGTTGATGAGAAGAGAGGAAGACCGAATTGGGACTTTTCTTCGAGTTAGAGTAAGCTAGGTTGAATGTTTGGCAGCCTTTACTGCGCAAATCAAAGGTTGATTTTCCAGGAATTGGATCCATGATTCATGGTCAGGAGGCCTTGTGCGAATATTCAAATGTGTTTTTTTGTTTTGTTTTTGTATTTACGCAAATTATCTAACTAATATAAATGATATATCTTCTCGGTCATAACAGACCCGTTCATAGCCTGACCACATATGGATTTATCATGTCCTAGTAAATGACATCACCTAGACAGTTAATTACTTACAAGATCCTATCATCTAAATGCTAGATATCGTGCGCGTGACTTGATCTATTAGTTTTTCATGTGAAGTTTCTTGCTTATCATTGTTCATTTTCCCTAGAGAAATTTTATTATCAGTTGGTTATAGCTGAAAGAAGTTTATAGTCATTTTACGCCACCAATATAAAAATGTACTATAGTGTGGATTGTAGCTGATTTTCGTTTTCGCGTGTTATGTGATTATATATTAATTGCATTTTAATTCAAATTTAACTACACATTTTAATTATGTTTGACACTAATTAACTAATCTCTCTATAATGTTAGATGAGACCTCAAATTCGAAATATCCCTCTTTCTTTACTTTGTGTAACACTGGTTCATTTACTTGCTAGACTACACAGGCATTGAGTCGGGATGTACGTTATTGAAGAATGGATGGAGGGGGCTTCCCTGGCTGCCTCCATGTTAAAGATGTAGATGCCTATATATGGTTTCAAAAAATAAAAGAAGAACAATGGAAACGCCGAGATTGAACAAAATTGTTTCAATATTTTTTTTATAGACCATCCGATCCATAGCAACACCTTTTATAGGTGAAACAAAAGAGTTCAAAAATACTAAGCTTGAGATTCGAGAGTGCTTTTAACAAAGCATGTTTAGTAACGGTTGACAACAATGAACATAAGTGTAGATGACTTCCGAACAATAACCAATATTGCTAAGCTGAAGAACACATCACAGTAGCCATAATTGGCAGTTGACTTGCATTGTCAGGTCTGCTCTCCCATCTTTGCAAAAACATACAATGAGCTAATGCACTTAAACACATCATAACCAAAGAAAGACATATACGTACATCATTTATAGCTAGCTTGATACATATACACATACACATCATAACCAAAAAAACCCAAGCGCTTAAACACTGGAGCCTCTATATATGTCCTCAACATTTATGCACTGAGAGTTCTGATCTTTCATAGGACCAAATAGCTGTGCCCTGAATACAGGTGATCGAGCTAAGTTTCCCCATCAACTTCAAAATTTACATCAGGTCCCTTCCCACTTTCCAATAGTTGCCCAAAATGTTGACCCATGTTAGATCGTGGTACTGCTATAGAGTATGTTTTTGGCCCTTCAGTGTGTGATTTTTTTTTTGTTACACTTCAGTGTGTGATTTTACATCACCAAATAAGACAGAATTTCAATAATTAAGTATAATTTATGAAAATTAAAAACTTTAAAAGGTAAATTTTTAAAATTAAGATAACGCAGGATTTGATTTGAAAGATCTCTAGATTGTGCACTCCGTTGCATGAGTGAGTATGTAATAGACTTCTGACCAGTCGGTAAGGTTTGAAGCAATTTTTCTGTGAAGTTTGAAAAAGTGAATTTGAACCATACTGGTAACTAAGCCAACACACCGGCAAATGATGTATGCGTAAACGACCCAACGTCTTGTAACCCATGTGCATGGGTGCTCGGCAGGAAAATCATACATCAACTGTGCCGTGGTGTGGGATTCAGGACTCCCATTATCGAGTCTACTTCTAATCAGAGAATAATGAACATTGCAACTGATATCTTTCAACCCGAGTGGAACTTCATCAATTGAATCGTTAGCTTCTTATCTTCCATACAATCTATGGACTATTGCGGCAACCTAAACTGCAGGGTAAGACACCCCTCTCTTATCGGAAGAGAAATAAATGTTTAATTACAAAACAACCCAGCGAAGTTTAAAGTATACAAGTTAACCCCTAATGGGGTAAAATAAATTTAGTCCTAAAAATTTTAGAATGCGGCTATTGAGATTTTCAACTTGCTCAGTATACCTCTTATGTTATTTACACCTCCTTTTTAATTTTAAATACAAGCATTTGCTCACTAAACCTCCTTTCAAATTCCTAAAATAACTTTAGGTATGTTATTAACATATATCTTGATAATTTACTCATTATACCTCTTATTTCTTCTCTAGACCTCTCATTCTTATAATTATTTTTTTTTGCATGCTATCATCGAGACCTCTATTCCTTGATTTTTTTTTTTTTTTTCGTTCAAACCTCTTTCACGACCTCAATTCCTTGATATTTTTATTTCTCATAGAATGTCACCAAACCTCCATTATTTGATCAATTTGTAAGAAATTTTTTTCAATGATGTCAATTTTTCTCTTAAATATCAAATAACACAAAGTATTGGGTTTCAAAAACTTATACCAGCCTAGTACTGTCTCTTTTTATAAATGAGAGGTCGGGAGTTCGACTCACAGTAGACTCGTTGTAGCATACACTACTAGAAGAAAGGCTTTAGCCGACGAAAATAAAAAAACCAGGTCGACGAATTTTTTTTCGACGGCTAAAGTCCACTTTAGCCGACGAAATTTTTCTTCGTCGGCTATGGTCAACTTTAACCGACGAAATATTTCATCGGCTAAATAATTTTTTTCGTCGGCTATAGTCTGTGAAGTTTAGCCGACGAAATTTTTAGAAGTTTAACCGACTAAATTTTTAAAAGTTTAGCCGACGAAATTTTTAAAACTTTAGCCGACGAAATTTTTAAAATATAATTTCGTCGGCTAAAGTGTCTTATATTTGCAGATCTGGACAACAACTCATCTGGGGGAAAAAAAACTATACGTAGAACCTTCAAACGCAAAAAAGTCGTGAAATAAGATATGACCAGAATGGTGAAATACGTCTACAGCTGAAAAATCACGGTATTCCGGTAAAGTCTCGGTGCCGATAGTTGCGGTCAATGCAATTTACCCTTATTATTCACTATGCTGCAGATTTGGCGTTTGGTGTCCAATTGACTATTGTGATACCTTTCCGGAAGCGTAACGGCCCTACGAGTCAAACTCATTGCTATTTCCATGACATATGGGCCTTTTCGGCTATCCGAGTCCGTTTAGGGCTTCAAAATGTAGTTTTCTTATTTCCGATTAGAGTTGACCGTTTTGATCGAGCCCTTAACGTTGTCGAATCCAGTTGAATTTTTTTACCATAGACATCTTTCGTCATAATGATCATATCTGACGGTCGAATTTTGGTTTGTAAATTTTAGTCATCGGAATCACAACGTGTCTTACTATTTACCGTTATTATTCCCTATGGGGAGCCCTATCGTTGGAAATGTCTCAAATTTTTATATGGACAGTTGCGTCTCATTTACGTGAGAGTTTTTCGTGTGGAAGTTTGACCAAACTACGTAATATAGAGGGAGATATGAGCGTTTTCGTGTGATAAGTAACGATGGATTAGGGTTGACCGTTTCGATCGAGCCCTTAACGTTGTCGGATCCAGTGGACTTTTTTACCATAGACATCTTTCGTCATAATGATCATATCCGACGGTCAAATTTTGGTTTGTAAATTTGAGTCATCGGAATCACAACGTGTCTACTAATGTTGTATAACTTGTTTAATAGGTTATACAACTTTGTGAACCAACTCTACATAAGAAGCAAAATTATCAAAAATCTCGTGAAATAAGATGTGTTCATAATGGTGAAATACGGCTATGGTTCAAAAATCACGTAAATCGGGTAACGTCTCGGTGCCGATAGTAGCGGTCAACCCTATTTACCGTTATTATTCCCTATGGGGAGGCCTATCGTCGGAAGGTAAATGTCTCAAATTTTTATATGGGCAGTTGCGTCTCATCTACGTGAGAGTTTTTGTGTGGAAGGTTTGACCAAACTACGTAATATAGAGGGAGATATGAGCGTTTTTGTGTGATAAGTGACGATGGAATATGGTTGACCGTTTCGATCGAGCCCTTAACGTTGTCGGATCCAATTGAATTTTTTACCATAGATATCTTTCGTCATAATGATCATATCTGACGGTCGAATTTTGGTTTGTGAATTTTAGTCATCGGAATCACAACGTGTCTACTAATGTTGTATAACTTGTTTAGTAGGTTATACAACTTTGTGAACCAACTCTACATAGGAAGTAAAATGATCAAAAATCTCGTGAAATAAGATATGTTCAGAATGGTGAAATACGGCTATGTTTCAAAAATCACGTAAATCGGGTAAAGTCTCGGTGCCGATAGTAGCGGTCAACCCTATTTACCGTTATTATTCCTTATGGGGAGCCCTATTGTCGGAAGGTAAATGTCTCAAAAATTTTATATAGGCGGTTGCGTCTCATCTACGTGAGAGTTTTTCGTGTGGAAGGTTTGACCAAACTACGTAATATATGGGGAGATATGAGCGTTTTCGTGAATTTATAGACTTTAGCCGACGAAAATATATGAAAAGTCGTCGGCTAAAGTCGAAAAATTTTCAAAATTTTCAACCAAAATTTTTTGGCGGTTAACCAAAATTTTCAAAAGAGTTTAGCCGACGAAAATAAGGAATTTCGTCTGTTAAAGTTCTTTATATAGGAGTTGTACCGAAGATGGATGGTAAGAAGTCTATTATCTGCCAGATTTTCTTCTCGGCCTAGCTCCACCGTCAAGCCACTGGAGACCGCCACACTTGTCCCAAAAGCTTCGTCGTTGTCTCTACTTCATTGCTGAATAGGTGGTGCATCGAGTGGTGCCGCCGTGAGGGATAAATCGAGCTCCAAAACTCCACCGGTTCTGATTCGGTGTTGATCGAATTTTTCCTTCCTTAGGTCACTATTTGGTGAGTTCTATATATGGATAAGTTGAGTTTGATTAGTACTACATTCCCCTAGAATTTGGTAGCTCGATTCGGTGTGTGTGAAGAGAATCGAAGATTTGAAGTTTTTAGGGTTTAAAATTAGGGATTTTTATATTTTGATTCAATTGACCTGTTTAGGCTTAGAATTGAGCTTCGACTTCTTCTAGAAAGTTGTTCGAAATGTTGAGAGGAAGATTCTGTCAAATTTTGGTCGTGATTGGAGGTGGCCGAAAGTTTCTGCAGTTTTTTTTTTTTCAAAAACCAGCAACTTTAGCCGACGATATTTAAATACTATATTCGTCGGCTATAGTATTTTTTAATTTTTTTTTATAAGGTTTAGCCGACGAAATATACTATATTTCGTCGGCTATAGTTATTTTTTTAAATTTTTATAAGGTTTAGCCGACGAAATATAATATATTTCATCGGCTATAGTTATTTTTAATTGTTTATTACACACTTTAGCCAATGAATATCTTAATTGTTTCGTCGGCTAACTGTGGGACTATAGCCGACGAAAAAAAAATTTACGTCGGCTAAAGTCATCGTTGACGACCTTTTCCCGACGAAATCTTAGCTGACGAATTTACTTGTCCTGGTAGTGATATTAGTTGTTTATCTGAGAAAAAAACTTATATTTACCAACAAGAAAATATTCTAACATAAATTAGCGTTTTTTTTCTATTTTACTTGTGCTAAACAACGATCAAGGATAACAATTGTATACTATATATGTGTGTTCTTTTTTTCCCTCTATTTTATGTACATCATGAAATTATTTCAATAGTTATTTAATTTTTCATTATCAATTTTTTTTTTGCATATATATTCCTTCCCTTGTATATATATGCTTTCAAGATGTATGATAGTAGAAAATTTTATGTCACACAGTCGATATTGATCATAGTTTTAGCTTTAATTAAGGGTGCGTCTATTGTCACCCCACAAACCACTTTGTTTACCCCACGTCCTATTCACATCCCACTTATATAGTTTTAAGTGCAAGTCTACTTTGTTCACCCATTTAGAATACTTAAAATACTATTTTCTCATTTTTTCTTTTTTCACCCTACATATATTTTTTTCAATTTCATATTTAATTTGTTCACTCTACATTTGATCTCTTCTCACCCCGCCTATATAATTTTAAATTTTAAATTTACTTTATTCACTGATTTGCAATACACACAATATCATCCTCTTTCAATAGTCATTGAACTCCAAAAACAAAATGAAATTGAAGAAACCATAAGATTAATATTATTTGGGTAAGTGGAATTATAAACTGAACAATAAAAATCACATTAAAGTATAAATCTCAATTAAAGAACAAGAAAAAACTCTTAAACTTAACAACTCATTGGTATCCGTCGATATCATAATGCACAATGTCTGTAAACTCTACTCGGAAAAAGCTCTGACGCCAATGAAAAAAAACAAATCGAATATATATAAGCGAGCGACTAGACAAGAAAATTTACGTACAAAATCGATATGAGAAATAACGAGTAAAGGGATAGACGAAACATTAACAAAGAAAAAAAAAATAATACAAACAGTTCACCTCATCTTTAGTTGAATGCTATAGTCTTCTTCATTCTTTATAGAAAGATCGAATATGATAAATTATGGGTTAAAGTTTATGAAGTATGTATTTATCTAAAAAAAAAATAAAAAATTTGTAATTTGTAACAACGTATTGCCTCTTGTTGTAATTTTACATTAGGGTATATTAGTCATTTAATAAATCAACAACGTATGGGGTGAGTAAAGTGATTTGTAGGGTGGCAATAGACGCACCCTTAATTAAATATATATATATATATATATATGCAGTAAAATTTAGAAAATAGTAAATTAGAAATTAAAAATATATAAGGAAAATAATAAAGAATACATGCAATCAATTAATTATCAAATTGAAAAGTCTAGAGAGAATAAATATACTTCTTTTTGTATAATTATTGTCCTTAATAATCATTACGTAAGAGGAGATAATTGTCATTCAATAACTCATAACAAAGGGAGGTCAAATAAGCAAATTTGGAGGTCCCAATAACCGCACTCAAAATTTTATCTTGCGTTGTCTGAGGGAGAAAAAGAAATTAAAAAAGGAAGTTTATGCTGCCGCATTAGATGTAGGCCTGTAAATGGACCGGATCTAGAGCGGATCAACCTAAATCCGGATCCGGATCCAAAATTCCGGATCCGTAATAGAAATTTTGGATCCGAATCCGACCTGTTACTCGCCGGATCTTTGATAGCTAGATCCAAATCCGGATCCGACGGGTAAACGGATACCCGACCAATTAATCCGATCCGTTTATAATAATAAATATTTTCAAATTTTAAATAATAATTTCTTAATTTTATCATAAATTTTCATAAAACACTAATGAAATATTATAACAAAATTAAGGTTTACATTAAAAGTTGAATTGCATGGCCAAAATATACCTTAACAATAAACTAATATATTCAAAATACTAGACCTCCAATGTATTTAGCAAAGAGTATAAAAAGAACATAGACATCAGTAACCTTCAACTTCATCAAATGATCATAATTTAGACGCAATTTAGACGTTTAGGTTATCAAAATAATTATTATATTATTTAATATTTATCAATAATATTATATTTATAAAAAGGGTATTATTTAATTATTTTAAAACGGATCCGGCTCGGATCGGATCAACCTCGATCCGTATCCGATCCGTTTAATAAATGGTTTAACGGATCCGGGTCTTTAATGGATCAAAGGATTTAATTTTCGATCCAAACCCGTTTAAAAGTCACGGATCCAGAGTGGGTCCGGATCAAAATCCGGTCAATTTACAAGTCTAATTAGATGTGTCTACAACTTCCATTCTAATTCAGTCACCTCCCTATAAGTAACAGCCAGGCCAAGCTATGATTACCCTAAACCAAAACAAAAACGCTATGAGTTCTATCATGGACCTCAATGCGTTCACGAACCCGGAGATGGCTTCTAGGGTTAGGGTTAGGGTTCCGAAAAACAGCCAAATTTCGTGCTTCTTCTTCAACCCTAATATTACGACTCCAAAATCCCAAAGTCGACCCTTAGTAGCCCTCTTGCAGAGGCCGAGGGTAGTTAAGGCTACCACCAAAGATGCTACTGGTGAAACCAAACTTTCAGATTTGAGGGCTCTTCTGACGCCGCAGTCCCCTTGTTACACTGACTTTGGCTTAATCTACTACACCGTTCTAGTTGCGGTATGAAGCTCCGTCCGGTTCCAATTTAATCACAGATTAGTTCATACTTTTAAATATATATATACTTCGATCTTGATCGCACATACTTAGATTATAGATATCATTTGCTTTGATTTTGTTTAATTCAACTAATATACTATTATTTGTCCTGGATGTCAGTGTTGTGAGATCAGTTGGATATTGAAAAACTTGCCGGAAATCCCAGGGGAGTCGAAGAAAGAAGCTCGCTCTTTCTTGCGAGGAATTGTTGACGAGTTTAGCATCGGTGATGCATTAGAAGTAAAGAGGAGGGAGGAATGGATAGGGATTATTAGTCGTGTTAACGCAGTCGAATACTTCTTGAGGCGGAGATGCGAAGCAGATCCACACATAGCTATGGTACGTCTGATAACATGTTCTTAGACTTTTTATTTACTTAGTTGGTATCTACACTTAACATAAATATTCTTCCGCCATAGGTTGATTAATTGATAATTCGTTTTGGTGAGCTTTTCTTGTTTTTTCTTGTCAGAGAATTTTGTTATCAGAGAATAATTTCATTATAAGCAAGGTCACAATCAACTTCAGAGCTAAGTGTGGCCATGCTAAAAATGAGATCATTTTTTTTCTTCTTCATAACATTTTGAAAATAGAGAATATGGGAAAAATAGTTGTACGTTCACCCTAACCCAAATGTAATTGTCTACCTTCTAACTGATCACTTACTCTCTTGGGGAAAATTGTTTTAGTTCCGATTAGTTATATCTCCTTCTCAATATCCACAAATTTCTGGAAACTTTGCTCGTTGAATTCGAATTAGCTGCCTTTAAGATCTCTTGCTCAACTTTCCATTTTTCAACTGTGATCATAAATCCGATAAAAACATTATATATATCATTGAAAACCTCTGCAATTGCACTTTGTATTAATAGAATTTCAATGAAACTAGAACTCTCCATAGTCCAAATTCATGGCATCTTGCATCTAAACAAGATTGAACCATCACCCTTTTACTAATTTCTGCTGGGTTATTAACTTATTATTTATTAAAATGAAAAGGCAAAAAAAAAAAAAAAAGAAGAGGTTTTTATGGGTTTGGTTTGCTCACTTTGCTGGTGTGAGTAGAAAAAAGGAGGGAACTCTTTCATCATTATTTATTTATATATTTTACAAATAATTTCTTGTTAACAACACTTGCTCATGTCATGTTTTTTTTTTTCTTTCTCTTTTGATAAAATGTTATATTTTTTTTTATAGGTGTTGAATAAGTTTCCAATTTCTCTTCTCCCGTGTGAGGTCATAAACCATCTCGCCCAGGCACTGATGTTCGTAGAAGTTATCAAGAGTGTTGAATTTCATGTTCTGGATGATTTGATTGAGGCGATATGCGACCTCATGGAAAAGCTTAACAATGCGCCCTACAGTGATAAATACAGCAAATTTTTGGAGGGAATTCCCAGGCCTCTTCCGAATTCTAGAGCGGAGTTAAAGTTGGAACTTGACAGAATTTTTCAAGTTGAGAGAAAGTTGCTGGTGACGCTTAAATTTGCTGATGTGGTGACAAATTACATGAAGCAGGACAACGACGACATTTATCTTGCGTCTAATGACTGGCCCCGAATCGCCAAGAGATTTCTTGTATCTCTTGGAATGAGTACTGCTCATGCTCCTGATCAGTTTGAGATTCATGACCACATGTTGATACTTTCTGAGGCTTTGACTGGATTCAGCAACGTATTGCTGGGAGTGACGAGAGAGTTCACAATAGCGCCTCTTGTTTTTATTGAAGCTCATGATTGTGGTTATATAGGTGAACATCTCATGTATGCTGATAACAGTTTCCGCTGCCTGATGGACAAGCTGCCTAACACAAGTATTGATTCTAGTGTTTTGAGACACATGAATATTGGACTAGAGCATTCTCTTATTGCCTTCAAAATCACATTACAGGGAATAGCAAAGCTTTGTCAGAAGATCGATGAAGACTTGGTTTCTGAATCAGAGACAGTATCTCCTCGGCATAAATATGGTTAAGGGTTGAGAGACAAAACATAGGGGAAAATGCCTGACAAGAAGATGAACAACGCTCCCTCCAAAGAATGAAGAACCTTGCCCTTACTGTGGTTTCTGAATAATGAAGGACCGTTTACGGGGACACGCCGATGGATTTTAAGTTTTATTGAAGTATAGTAGTTTCTTCTCACAATTTATTCTCATGTAATCTATTTGTTCTTGAATATTTGATTGGATCCTATTTTCTTAAATGGCAAATGTTTATGATTCTTAGGATGAATGTACCCAAGGTGAGTAACCACTTTGAGCAGGAGAGTGGTAAACTACATATAGAGACAAGTATGAACACATGTTTTCTCAATTGCAGTTGCAGAGGAGTTGACCTTATTCAGATCATTGCATAGAATTGCTGTCTGCAATTCTTAGATAGAACATTCTGAACAAACTTCGGTAATTTGTGCGCAGGACCCTTATCGATTTCTGTGCTCGAGTTCACTACCCATTGAGCAACAAAAGGCATCCAATTCTCCTTCAGGAACCAGATTCATTTTATTTATTTTTTCTGATAGGATACCGGTTTCATTCAATATCATTAGCTTTCCATACATGTAATAGAACAAACTAAAGAATCCCATTTAGAGTCGAAAGAGGGGGAAATGCCAAGTTGCCTCAGACCAAAATATTTGATGAATTACCAACTTTCTTCTGGAAAAAAAAATACCACTAACTTGTAATCGTTTCAAATGACAATTTTACAATGTAAAATGAATTAACTACATTTGATACTCTAGTTGATAATTCTAAAAAAAAACAAAAAAAAAAAACAGTGGTGTCATGCAGACCTCCAGAGGCAGAGAGTTGGGCCTTTTTGGTTTGCCAACATCAAGGTATGGCATCCAGAGTGAGTGAGTGAGTTCACTGCGACAGTGTTTGGTGAAATACTCAAACACAGTGATGTCTGCAGTCTCCCCTTCACTTGCATCATATCCTGATGGGTCAGTCCCTCCTTAATTGGAGGTTGAAATTCATGTGGTGTTTTACTACATGGGAAAAGCATTAATTGCAGCCTTTATGACCCATTCAATAAAGAAGACCGGTTGCTAGAGGAATAGCAAAGTGGGTGCAGTATATTTTGAAAGGTAAGAAACAAGGCTACAATCCTAGGGTGGTGGTGGTAGCAATCTTTGACAAATGGAGGAGACATGCATTGATGAGCATGCAAGCATTGAATCATAAAATGAGGAAGAAAGCTTGACATTGCTCTCTTGTGCATGTCACGTAGCATGAAATTGCATGCAGCCCCTTGCCTATATAAGGCACCAAAGATTGCACCAAAGAAAAAAAACCCAAGGCAGAGTCACAAACAAAATAGAGGGAGTTTGTGATAGTTGTAGTGTGATCCTCACTTGAGTGATTAGTGAGAAGAAAATTCCTCTTGAAAAAGAGAGAGGTGTGTTACCACTTTAGTTAGCCTAGAGTGAGTGTTTTTGTAATCCCATTATTTAGTATAGTGGAAGAAAGTACTACTGCTGCCCCGAGGACGTAGGCATATTGCCGAACCTCGTTAAATATTGTGTATTCTTTTTTGTTGCTATTTCCGCAAATCACACGAAGGGTGGGAAAGTCAGATCCTGGGATAACTAATTATCCGTCGGCCTTGTATTAGGCAGCCACTTCTTTCCCAACAAGTGGTATCAGAGCCCGGCGCTCATCGTCCGTGGCATCTCGTGGTGATCAAGATGGCGGAGCCGTCGTCATCGTCAGCAACAATGGTGAAGTTGACATCGTCAAATTACTCCATTTGGAAGCCCAGAATGGAAGACATCCTTTACTGCAAGGATATGTATGAGCCTCTTCAAAATGGTGGAGAGAAGCCAGCAGGCAAGTCCGACATGGAATGGAGCATCTTGAACAGAAAAGCCGTTGCAGGAATTCGTCAATGGGTTGATGAAAGTGTTTTTCATCATGTTGCACAAGAAACCAATGCCTACTCGATGTGGACCAAGTTGGAGTCCATGTACGAGCGAAAGACCGCACAAAACAAAGCCTCGTTCATTCGGCGGTTGGTGAACACGAAGTATAGGGATGGTCAAAGTGTTTCGGAACACTTGAGTGACTTCCAAGGCATGGTGAATCAATTGACGAATATGAAGATGGTGCTTGAAGATGAGTTGCAAGCACTGTTGTTACTAAGCTCGTTGCCAGACAGCTAGGACACGTTGGTGGTGTCATTAAGCAACTCAGCTCCTCAAGGCGTTCTCACACTAAACACTATAAAAGACAGCATGTTCAATGAAGAAGCAAGGAGGAAGGAGCAAGGAATATCGACTGAGTCGGAAGCCCTCGTCACCGATAACCGTGGAAGCAGTCGAAAGTTCCACAACCGAGGCAAAGCAAAGGACCGGTCAAGGGGCAAGTCCAGCCCAAAGAAGAACATCAGATGTTATCATTGTGGCAATAAAGGTCACATGAGGAATGAGTGCAGAAGGCTCAAGGAAGAGCAAGCCGAGAAAGGTGGTGCCAAAGATACCGCCGCTACTACCTCATATGGAGACGAGGTAATCATCATTTGTGGAGATGGTCATGTTAATTTGACATCTCAAGATACATGTTGGGTCGTCGATTCCGGCGCATCGTTTCATGTAACCTCACGAAGGGAGTTCTTCACATCCTACAATACCGGAAATTTCGGTAATGTTAGAATGGGAAATGATAAGCTGTCCAAGATCGTGGGAAGAGGAGATATTTCCCTTGAAACCAACACAGGTTGCTGCCTGGTTCTCAAGGATGTGAGACATGTTCTAGACATGCGTCTCAATTTGATCTCCACTGGGTTGCTTGATGATGAAGGCTACACAAATGTCTTTGGTGATGGAAAGTGGAAGCTCAGTTATGGTCCAGAAATCCTAGCTCGAGGGAAGAAGGAGAACACTCTCTACATGACATATGCAAAAGTCTGTAGTGGGTTTGCAATTACACTTGGAGCAGACTCGCCGGTGGAGCTGTGGCACAAGCGGCTTGGTCATATCAGCGAGAAGGGACTTACTATTCTAGCCAAAAGAGAGGTACTGTCTGGTGTCAATGTTAAAGATATGCCTCTAAAATCATGTACGCATTGCTTGGCTGGAAAGCAACATCGAGCTTCATTCCATCGTTATCCTGCGCCAAGGAAATCCAATGTTTTGGATGTTGTACATTCTGATGTGTGTGGTCCCATGACCACGAGTACTCACAGAGGTGCAAGATACTTCGTTACCTTCATTGATGATCATTCCAGGAAGGTATGGGCTTATGCACTGACGACGAAAGATCAAGTGCTGGAAGTATTCAAGCAACTTCATGCCAGAGTTGAACGGGAGACCGGCAGAACCCTGAAATGCATTCGCACCGACAACGGGGGAGAGTACATGGGGGCGTTCAGACACTATTGTAAAAGTAACGGAATCAGGCATGAACGATCTGTTCCAAAGACTCCTCAGCACAACGGAGTGGCCGAGAGGATGAACAGAACTATTGTTGAAAGAATCAGAACAATGTTATCTTATGCCAAGCTGCCTAAGAGCTTTTGGGGTGAAGCTCTGATGACTGCGGTTTATGTGATCAACCTTTCTCCTTCAGCTCCATTGAATGGTGATGTGCCGAACAAGTTTTGGACCGGAAAGGACGTCTCATACAATCATCTAAAGGTATTTGGCTGCAAAGCATTTGTCCACATTCCCAAAGACGAAAGATCGAAGATCGATAGCAAGTCAAAAGAATGCATATTCTTGGGATATGGAAATGAAGAATATGGGTACAGGCTGTGGGATCCTGTCAACAAGAAGATTGTCAGAAGTAGAGATGTTGTCTTCTTCGAAGATCAAAATATTGAAGATACTCAGAAGACTGAGAAGCCTAAGAAACCCAGAGAATATCTAGTCAACTCGGATAAAGATTCTCCGCCAACAAAGCAGGATGGCAGGAGAGAAACCGGAGACTCCGGTGATGCAGCAAATGACCCGATGATCAATGATCCAGTTGGTGATACAACTGATGATGAGGAAGAGGCACCGACCCCACGAAGATCAACCAGGGAACGCAGAAGCTCGAGAAGATACCTTCCAGATGAGTTCGTTACTCTCACAGATGGAGGAGAACCAGAGTCTTATGAAGAAGCTCTGACGGATGACCACAAGGGGGAGTGGTTGGAAGCCATGCAAGAAGAGATACAATCCTTGCATGAGAACCAGACTTATGAGCTGGTGGAGTTACCGAAAGGTAAAAGGGCACTCAGAAACAAATGGGTGTACAGACTGAAGACCGAGAAGAATAACTCACGACCCAGATTCAAGGCAAGGCTGGTCGTTAAAGGTTTCAGTCAGAAAAAGGGAATTGACTTTGAAGAAATTTTCTCGCCCGTGGTGAAGATGACATCTATCCGGGTGGTACTTGGTTTGGCTGCAAGTTTAAAGCTGGAGATTGAACAGCTTGATGTGAAGACGGCTTTTCTTCACGGTGACCTTGAAGAGGAAATTTACATGGAGCAGCCAGAAGGATTCAAAGTCAAAAGCCAGGAGGATCTAGTCTGCAAATTGAAAAAAAGTTTGTATGGACTAAAGCAGGCGCCGCGACAATGGTACAAGAAGTTCGATTCCTTCATGATTGAGCAAGGATATCGGAGGACGACCTCAGACCATTGTGTATATGTGAAGAAATTCTCAGGTGGTGACTTCATCATACTACTCTTGTATGTTGATGACATGTTGATCGTAGGACAAGATGGTGACAAAATTAGCAAATTGAAGAAAGAGCTCAGTAAGTCTTTTGCTATGAAAGACTTGGGACCAGCAAAGCAGATTCTTGGTATGAGTATCACCCGTGACCGAGAAAGCGGGAAGTTGTGGTTATCACAAGAAAAATATATCGAGAAGGTACTACATCGGTTCAATATGGAGAAAGCAAATCCAGTTGCTACTCCACTTACAAGTCACTTTAAGCTCAGCTCAAAGCAAAGTCCTGCAAGTGAGAAAGAAGAGGTAGAAATGGCAACCGTGCCATATGCCTCAGCGGTAGGAAGCCTGATGTATGCAATGGTGTGTACAAGACCAGACATAACACACGCGGTTGGTGTTGTTAGCAGATATCTGTCAAATCCAGGCAAAGAGCATTGGAATGCTGTGAAGTGGATTCTCAAATATCTCAAAGGTACTTCCAAAATGGGTTTATGTTTTGGAAGCGGGGAGACTGAACTGATTGGCTACACAGATGCAGATATGGCCGGAGATGTTGACTCGAGAAAGTCTACATCTGGATACCTGATTACATTTTCAGGGGGAGCTGTTTCATGGAAATCAAAGCTACAAAAATGTGTTGCTTTGTCAACTACAGAAGCTGAGTTCATAGCAGCTACAGAAGCCTGCAAAGAAATTTTGTGGATGAAGAAATTCCTACAGGAATTGGGCCATAAACAACAAAAGTATGTTCTGCATTGTGATAGTCAAAGTGCAATTCATCTGAGTAAGAATTCGAGTTTTCACTCGAAGTCAAAGCACATTGATGTGAGGTATCACTGGATACGTGATGTGCTGGAAGCCAAGCAACTACAGCTTGAGAATATTCACACAGATGACAATAGTTCAGATATGATGACTAAGTCATTATCGAAGGAGAAGTTTGAGTTTTGCAGAAGTGCATCAGGAATGGCGCAGCCCTCCAACTAAGTCGGGAGGGGGAGATTGATGGGTCAGTCCCTCCTTAATTGGAGGTTGAAATTCATGTGGTGTTTTACTACATGGGAAAAGCATTAATTGCTGCCTTTATGACCCATTCAATAAAAGAAGACCGGTTGCTAGAGGAATAGCAAAGTGGGTGCAGTATATTTTGAAAGGTAAGAAACAAGGCTACAATCCTAGGGTGGTGGTGGTAGCAATCTTTGACAAAATGGAGGAGACATGCATTGATGAGCATGCAAGCATTGAATCATAAAATGAGGAAGAAAGCTTGACATTGCTCTCTTGTGCATGTCACGTAGCATGAAATTGCATGCAGCCCCTTGCCTATATAAGGCACCAAAGATTGCACCAAAGAAAAAAAACCCAAGGCAGAGTCACAAACAAAATAGAGGGAGTTTGTGATAGTTGTAGTGTGATCCTCACTTGAGTGATTAGTGAGAAGAAAATTCCTCTTGAAAAAGAGAGAGGTGTGTTACCACTTTAGTTAGCCTAGAGTGAGTGTTTTTGTAATCCCATTATTTAGTATAGTGGAAGAAAGTACTACTGCTGCCCCGAGGACGTAGGCATATTGCCGAACCTCGTTAAATATTGTGTATTCTTTTTTGTTGCTATTTCCGCAAATCACACGAAGGGTGGGAAAGTCAGATCCTGGGATAACTAATTATCCGTCGGCCTTGTATTAGGCAGCCACTTCTTTCCCAACAAGTGGTATCAGAGCCCGGCGCTCATCGTCCGTGGCATCTCGTGGTGATCAAGATGGCGGAGCCGTCGTCATCGTCAGCAACAATGGTGAAGTTGACATCGTCAAATTACTCCATTTGGAAGCCCAGAATGGAAGACATCCTTTACTGCAAGGATATGTATGAGCCTCTTCAAAATGGTGGAGAGAAGCCAGCAGGCAAGTCCGACATGGAATGGAGCATCTTGAACAGAAAAGCCGTTGCAGGAATTCGTCAATGGGTTGATGAAAGTGTTTTTCATCATGTTGCACAAGAAACCAATGCCTACTCGATGTGGACCAAGTTGGAGTCCATGTACGAGCGAAAGACCGCACAAAACAAAGCCTCGTTCATTCGGCGGTTGGTGAACACGAAGTATAGGGATGGTCAAAGTGTTTCGGAACACTTGAGTGACTTCCAAGGCATGGTGAATCAATTGACGAATATGAAGATGGTGCTTGAAGATGAGTTGCAAGCACTGTTGTTACTAAGCTCGTTGCCAGACAGCTAGGACACGTTGGTGGTGTCATTAAGCAACTCAGCTCCTCAAGGCGTTCTCACACTAAACACTATAAAAGACAGCATGTTCAATGAAGAAGCAAGGAGGAAGGAGCAAGGAATATCGACTGAGTCGGAAGCCCTCGTCACCGATAACCGTGGAAGCAGTCGAAAGTTCCACAACCGAGGCAAAGCAAAGGACCGGTCAAGGGGCAAGTCCAGCCCAAAGAAGAACATCAGATGTTATCATTGTGGCAATAAAGGTCACATGAGGAATGAGTGCAGAAGGCTCAAGGAAGAGCAAGCCGAGAAAGGTGGTGCCAAAGATACCGCCGCTACTACCTCATATGGAGACGAGGTAATCATCATTTGTGGAGATGGTCATGTTAATTTGACATCTCAAGATACATGTTGGGTCGTCGATTCCGGCGCATCGTTTCATGTAACCTCACGAAGGGAGTTCTTCACATCCTACAATACCGGAAATTTCGGTAATGTTAGAATGGGAAATGATAAGCTGTCCAAGATCGTGGGAAGAGGAGATATTTCCCTTGAAACCAACACAGGTTGCTGCCTGGTTCTCAAGGATGTGAGACATGTTCTAGACATGCGTCTCAATTTGATCTCCACTGGGTTGCTTGATGATGAAGGCTACACAAATGTCTTTGGTGATGGAAAGTGGAAGCTCAGTTATGGTCCAGAAATCCTAGCTCGAGGGAAGAAGGAGAACACTCTCTACATGACATATGCAAAAGTCTGTAGTGGGTTTGCAATTACACTTGGAGCAGACTCGCCGGTGGAGCTGTGGCACAAGCGGCTTGGTCATATCAGCGAGAAGGGACTTACTATTCTAGCCAAAAGAGAGGTACTGTCTGGTGTCAATGTTAAAGATATGCCTCTAAAATCATGTACGCATTGCTTGGCTGGAAAGCAACATCGAGCTTCATTCCATCGTTATCCTGCGCCAAGGAAATCCAATGTTTTGGATGTTGTACATTCTGATGTGTGTGGTCCCATGACCACGAGTACTCACAGAGGTGCAAGATACTTCGTTACCTTCATTGATGATCATTCCAGGAAGGTATGGGCTTATGCACTGACGACGAAAGATCAAGTGCTGGAAGTATTCAAGCAACTTCATGCCAGAGTTGAACGGGAGACCGGCAGAACCCTGAAATGCATTCGCACCGACAACGGGGGAGAGTACATGGGGGCGTTCAGACACTATTGTAAAAGTAACGGAATCAGGCATGAACGATCTGTTCCAAAGACTCCTCAGCACAACGGAGTGGCCGAGAGGATGAACAGAACTATTGTTGAAAGAATCAGAACAATGTTATCTTATGCCAAGCTGCCTAAGAGCTTTTGGGGTGAAGCTCTGATGACTGCGGTTTATGTGATCAACCTTTCTCCTTCAGCTCCATTGAATGGTGATGTGCCGAACAAGTTTTGGACCGGAAAGGACGTCTCATACAATCATCTAAAGGTATTTGGCTGCAAAGCATTTGTCCACATTCCCAAAGACGAAAGATCGAAGATCGATAGCAAGTCAAAAGAATGCATATTCTTGGGATATGGAAATGAAGAATATGGGTACAGGCTGTGGGATCCTGTCAACAAGAAGATTGTCAGAAGTAGAGATGTTGTCTTCTTCGAAGATCAAAATATTGAAGATACTCAGAAGACTGAGAAGCCTAAGAAACCCAGAGAATATCTAGTCAACTCGGATAAAGATTCTCCGCCAACAAAGCAGGATGGCAGGAGAGAAACCGGAGACTCCGGTGATGCAGCAAATGACCCGATGATCAATGATCCAGTTGGTGATACAACTGATGATGAGGAAGAGGCACCGACCCCACGAAGATCAACCAGGGAACGCAGAAGCTCGAGAAGATACCTTCCAGATGAGTTCGTTACTCTCACAGATGGAGGAGAACCAGAGTCTTATGAAGAAGCTCTGACGGATGACCACAAGGGGAGTGGTTGGAAGCCATGCAAGAAGAGATACAATCCTTGCATGAGAACCAGACTTATGAGCTGGTGGAGTTACCGAAAGGTAAAAGGGCACTCAGAAACAAATGGGTGTACAGACTGAAGACCGAGAAGAATAACTCACGACCCAGATTCAAGGCAAGGCTGGTCGTTAAAGGTTTCAGTCAGAAAAAGGGAATTGACTTTGAAGAAATTTTCTCGCCCGTGGTGAAGATGACATCTATCCGGGTGGTACTTGGTTTGGCTGCAAGTTTAAAGCTGGAGATTGAACAGCTTGATGTGAAGACGGCTTTTCTTCACGGTGACCTTGAAGAGGAAATTTACATGGAGCAGCCAGAAGGATTCAAAGTCAAAAGCCAGGAGGATCTAGTCTGCAAATTGAAAAAAAGTTTGTATGGACTAAAGCAGGCGCCGCGACAATGGTACAAGAAGTTCGATTCCTTCATGATTGAGCAAGGATATCGGAGGACGACCTCAGACCATTGTGTATATGTGAAGAAATTCTCAGGTGGTGACTTCATCATACTACTCTTGTATGTTGATGACATGTTGATCGTAGGACAAGATGGTGACAAAATTAGCAAATTGAAGAAAGAGCTCAGTAAGTCTTTTGCTATGAAAGACTTGGGACCAGCAAAGCAGATTCTTGGTATGAGTATCACCCGTGACCGAGAAAGCGGGAAGTTGTGGTTATCACAAGAAAAATATATCGAGAAGGTACTACATCGGTTCAATATGGAGAAAGCAAATCCAGTTGCTACTCCACTTACAAGTCACTTTAAGCTCAGCTCAAAGCAAAGTCCTGCAAGTGAGAAAGAAGAGGTAGAAATGGCAACCGTGCCATATGCCTCAGCGGTAGGAAGCCTGATGTATGCAATGGTGTGTACAAGACCAGACATAACACACGCGGTTGGTGTTGTTAGCAGATATCTGTCAAATCCAGGCAAAGAGCATTGGAATGCTGTGAAGTGGATTCTCAAATATCTCAAAGGTACTTCCAAAATGGGTTTATGTTTTGGAAGCGGGGAGACTGAACTGATTGGCTACACAGATGCAGATATGGCCGGAGATGTTGACTCGAGAAAGTCTACATCTGGATACCTGATTACATTTTCAGGGGGAGCTGTTTCATGGAAATCAAAGCTACAAAAATGTGTTGCTTTGTCAACTACAGAAGCTGAGTTCATAGCAGCTACAGAAGCCTGCAAAGAAATTTTGTGGATGAAGAAATTCCTACAGGAATTGGGCCATAAACAACAAAAGTATGTTCTGCATTGTGATAGTCAAAGTGCAATTCATCTGAGTAAGAATTCGAGTTTTCACTCGAAGTCAAAGCACATTGATGTGAGGTATCACTGGATACGTGATGTGCTGGAAGCCAAGCAACTACAGCTTGAGAATATTCACACAGATGACAATAGTTCAGATATGATGACTAAGTCATTATCGAAGGAGAAGTTTGAGTTTTGCAGAAGTGCATCAGGAATGGCGCAGCCCTCCAACTAAGTCGGGAGGGGGAGATTGATGGGTCAGTCCCTCCTTAATTGGAGGTTGAAATTCATGTGGTGTTTTACTACATGGGAAAAGCATTAATTGCTGCCTTTATGACCCATTCAATAAAAGAAGACCGGTTGCTAGAGGAATAGCAAAGTGGGTGCAGTATATTTTGAAAGGTAAGAAACAAGGCTACAATCCTAGGGTGGTGGTGGTAGCAATCTTTGACAAAATGGAGGAGACATGCATTGATGAGCATGCAAGCATTGAATCATAAAATGAGGAAGAAAGCTTGACATTGCTCTCTTGTGCATGTCACGTAGCATGAAATTGCATGCAGCCCCTTGCCTATATAAGGCACCAAAGATTGCACCAAAGAAAAAAAACCCAAGGCAGAGTCACAAACAAAATAGAGGGAGTTTGTGATAGTTGTAGTGTGATCCTCACTTGAGTGATTAGTAAGAAGAAAATTCCTCTTGAAAAAGAGAGAGGTGTGTTACCACTTTAGTTAGCCTAGAGTGAGTGTTTTTGTAATCCCATTATTTAGTATAGTGGAAGAAAGTACTACTGCTGCCCCGAGGACGTAGGCATATTGCCGAACCTCGTTAAATATTGTGTATTCTTTTTTGTTGCTATTTCCGCAAATCACACGAGGGGTGGGAAAGTCAGATCTTGGGATAACTAATTATCCGTCGGCCTTGTATTAGGCAGCCACTTCTTTCCCAACATATCCATCAGCAGTTTTTAACTTCATAAGAAAGCTAGATGAAAGTGAGAATACATTAGAAACTTTTGAGGTGGTAAAACAAGGAAATCAATCAGGAGGCAAACTATTTTTAGGAAACTAGGACTTTCTATTGCAGATTGCAGGGCTTCTCACTGATGCCAATTATTTTGACAATTATATTACGGTGTCCTATATTAATCATCATGTTTTTCAACATTCTCTTGGCCTGTATGTTATGAGGAAAGTGCTTTTTCAGAGACTAAAGTTTGCTGACATCTGAACCTCAAGGAAAAGACTAAGCATTTCTTGTTTTACCTTTACCCAGTCATTGTTGCAGGGTTCTCTGTCGGCAATCAGAAATTCTATCACTGGTCCAGGAGTCATGATCATTCTTGAAGATACATCTAAACAAGAAAGGGAAACATAACTATTAACAAAAAAAGTGACAGAAGTAGTAGAGGAGTTTTGAATATTGTAAGTACAACAAACTCTCGTACCCATATTCAAGGACAAATCACCCTGAGTTGGACGAAAACTGGAATGAAATCCCCAAACATCAATCACACCTTCTCCAACATGAGTAAATTTCCTGGAGTCATCATGAAAGAATGACTGTCGAACCAGAAAGCATCCCCTGCGCATGATTTTGGTCACAGTTAAAGAAAGTAAGAGCTCACAATAGCATGAGTACAACAGCTGAAAATCATAATGCTGTCAATACATATGTGAGAGAGAAGAGAGGTATACATGATAGCTGCTTGCTATAATATGAAGTACTCTCAATGCATCCTGAGTATTGTCGACATCAGCTCCTCCTTTGAGGGCAACAGCAATTGACTTCAGAGGTATTTTGGCAGCATAACTTAACTCTACTGTCGAAGTTTTTGACTGAAGAGATCATCTTGACCGTTTTTCAGTACCTTCTGGGACTCCCCTTTTCACTAACACACAAGAAGAGAACAACCTTATTTGAGAATATACAGATTCTTGAGTAAGAGACTATATAGAAGTAATTAAGCCTTCAATGTATAAGAATATATACAGATTCTTGATTTTTATTCAAATCTGATCCTACTTATGAAACTCTTGGAAACAGGTTTCTCGTGTATTTTCATAATAAACCTTCAATGTCCATGAACTCGTGATATTAACTTATTTCCGGAACTATAGTTTCAGTAAACCTTTAACGGTCATGAACTCTGTGTTGCAGTATATACCAAATTGACAATGCTTAAAGAACACAGTGGTTTAATTTTTGCAAGTTTGTATGTACATTTTGTCCACCAAAGGGGGGTGTATTCAATGTATTGCAGTTTATTTGGAAAGAAGATGCTGTCAAATTTGTTTGCTTGTTGGCTACGTTACTTCCTATACTGGCTGGGTAACAAAAGCCCCATTGTTTGTCTTTGGTTTTGGGGGCTAGTGTCGTCTAACTGTTTTCACTTCTATTAGAGGTGTTTTAGAAACGAAGGATAAGAGTATCAGAACTTCAATTGATAGTAATATATTTGCAGCAAAAACAAAGTCTATAGGAGGATTTAGTTGGACCAGGTCTACACTCTACAGACTACTACTGTAGTGGTTAAAGATCTTTGGATGTTGATAGAAGTCCTTGTATGTTTCCTTTTCCAATTTTGAACAGGGCATGTTTCCTTTTTCTTGTTGGACGAGGAACAGATATGTGCTGCAAAGGGGCAGCATAAATGGGAACTTAAACGGCCTCATATTTGTTGTTCCATGAGAACACAATAACAGAAACCAAAACTCCAGTAAGAGGTTTGAGTTGAACAGACATATCTGAGTCAATTGCTTCATTATAAAATGCCACATGTAGTAAGCAGGATCACTATCATAGTGGTAATTGCTTACGCCCTGGGATATTAGAATGAGAAGTAAGATGCATGTAACTGAAAAATAAAATAGCAGGCTCATTTTGGATGCAAAGAAAGAACTACACTAGTCACAGTTCGTAGTCTATCCCGCGCTAATTTTCCAACTAAGGATGCCCTCTGCTGTAAAGACAATGCTTTCATGTAGTTACATACCACAGATTTCCTACCAAATCATGAAGTCAAATAACAACGGGGAGCAGTTATTTGGTTTTTAGTATGAAAATCGTACCACAATACAAAGAAATAACCAGAAGCAACAACACAAAAATGCAAGCAAACTCCTAATTCGATTTTGTGAGTCAAGATTCACGCTGGAGGAAAGAACAAGCACAACACAGTAATGGCACCTTGATTTCCACAAAGAATAGCACAAATCACACACACACTGATTGCACAACTTCACTTATATGGCACACCATTTCACTAGCAGATTAGCACCCTTTTGAACAGCACAACACTTTCTGAGCACCAGAAATCACATAAGCTTGAAGAGAAACAAGTTTTACTGCACCACAGTATACTTAGATACACAATAGATATAAGGAAACACACAAGTTACTATAGATCTGAATGAATGATGAGCAAATTTAGATCAAACACACAAGATAGAAGCAGTATTCATAGTTAGGAACAACCTAACAACTAGTACAAGAGCAAATGAGGGAAAACCCACCTCAACAACACCATTACATGGAAACCAAAAGTCAAGCACAACACTGGTCTAAGTCAGCTGTTACCAGAATATCATCATGTTCATCAACACATGATTGTTTCAAGATACTTGTTACAAAACTAAATAAAGAAAGACCAGATGAAAGCTTCTTAGCCCATGATTTCAGCATAATAAGAGCGAAGAAAGTTCCTCAAAAGGCCAACCTGAAGCCATTCTCTATACGGGGACCTGACATTGATGGAGAGACCGGATCGCCTGCGCAGTGGATACATGGAATTGTACAACCTGAGAATCTTATGAACTCTTGCAAGCTTAAAAGGCAGAGTAATGTCCCAGAAATGCCATGCACGAGATAATTCCATCGCTCCAATAGTGACACCAGTAGTCACAACTATAGCCTCGCCCATCTCGCCCATCCAGCGGCCAATCCTTTGATCGATTATCTCATCATCCATCCAATGAGTATCAAATGAACAGCAGACATCGATTCCGTGGCGATCGAAAATGATGACGGCTCGAGGATAAAAACGACTCACAACCTCCTAGTCAAGGGCGACCATGGTGAAGATTGGAATATCGGGCAAAAGCAGCCGAGCTTGACTGAGAATAGCCTCGGCATGAGAAAGTAGTTTACAAGTGTACCATTCCAGAAAGAATGCACACTTCTCCGACTCCCGAGCACACGCTCTGACCATCTCCTCGTCCGGAATGGTTAACCCCCATTCCGGCACCCCATTATCCTTGGCGAATTTTTGAACCAATTTTCAGAATTAAAAATAGAGTGCAAGTTCAAGTTGAGATTTAAACAAAAAACACAGAGACGTAATACCCACCTTATCATGGCACTTGAAGTCGGTGGAGACCATGACGTTGAAGCCCTTGATGGAGTAGCCGGAGCCCGATTTGTATGTCCTCGTATTGTTACTACCTCGTCCGCACCGAAAGAGATATACTCTTTATATTTTGTTCCGGCTGAAAATACTAGACAGTTATGAGATAAGTAGCGGATTATATAGAAGAACTTTACTTTATTATTGAATAGAAGATTACAATTACTTGACAACACATGATCAAAAGTAATATATTCTCAAAAGTAAAATTACTTCACATTTGAAGAACACGGTCAAGTGTAATACAAAGCCACTAAGGTCTTTGTTGCCACGAAGGACGATAACGCCACGGAGGTCGTTGAAGCCACGAAGGACTTGAAGCCACGAAGGTCTTCAATGGAGCCACGAAGGTCTCTTGCCACATAGGACTATTCTATGATCTGAATCTTTGTTCACACCAAAACTCTAGAGCATTTCTTCTCTATGTTTTCCTCTTCTCACTACCATATATATATATATATATCTATGTATATATGTGAAACCCTAGCACCTCTCTCTCACCATGTAATCAGCCGTACCTAGAGAGATATATATATATATATATATATATATATATATATATATATATATATATATATATATATGTATATATAAACCAAACCCTAGCAGCCGAACCTAGCCGCCCTCTTTTCCATCTAGATCCGAATCACCTCAATGCCATAACAACTTTCTAAATCTAAATTGTATAGAAAAGGAACTAACCTTAAAGAGCCTATATCCTAATAAACTGAAAATATATTTGAAAATACATTCCAAATATATCTAGAACTAACCATATAAAAGATGAGAAATATAGAACGAAATCTTTGAACTCCATCAACTCATGGAGGCCAATATATCTTCAATCTCCCCCTTTGGCCTTCCATGCAACTTCCAACATCAAGTACCTGTATGACAAAGATTAGTACATAACATGAAAGTTGAAAACAAACAACCATAATCTATCGAAACCTCTCACTATTTTCGAAAACGAAAATAGGTCACTTGATTTCAAGAATCAATGATCATCCTTTTCAAGAAATCAAATGACTAGATCATAGGTTTAAAAAATAAAACACCAAACTATAACAAATAATTCAAGAGGTTGTGTGCATAGCACTTATTACAAACCAAAGCAAACTAAGTTCGTAATCTCATGCAAGAGACAATAGTTCAAACCAAAAACCATAATTAAAAACATTATAACTTGATGCATGCATGCATGCTACTTGATTTCTCCCCCTAAGTTGATGGAGGGCAAAGGAGGAGAAAGATGGACGACACAGAAACCCCTAGCCACTTCGACGAAGAGCCAACCGCCCGCTCCGACGACGGCCGACAAGATCATCATTCGTAGGTGCGGGAACCTGAGGCACGGCTCCATCCGCATGGGGAAGAACCGCTTGAGAACGGAGATGGTCATGATGAGCTCGCCATGCAGCCAAAGAAGCTTGTGTTTCCCTGGCAGCCTGTTCCTCTCGGTCTAAGGCAATGGCATGCCAAAGAGAGCTGCCAGCCAGAGAAAGAGGAGGAGGAGAGGGTTGTGCGTTGTCAGAGGGAGAGAAAGCAGAGGAAGACGATGAGGAGTGTACTGGGGCAGGGGCAGGAGAAGCAACCGACGAAACAAACTGCTTGGAAAGCATCTCTTGAGATTCCACACCGAGATCGATGAGCACACCAACCGCAAGTTCCAGTCGGGATAATTGAGCAGTAATACTTTCATGATGTAAGAGATGAACTTGTTGGATTCGATCAACTTGTGCTTGCAGATGAACACCAAGCCGGGAGAAGGCCTGTGTGAGGTCGCCGACGGTGACAGGAGCAGCGGCGGCGGCAGCGGCTCTGCGTTCATCCATCTCTTGGTTCAGGCGCTCGGCTTCAGCCCGAGCTTCTTACAGGTCTCATCGTGAACGACGAACTCCAACCATTGCAACAAAAACCTACACACTGAACAACCAAGGTGAAAGAAGAAGAGAATGGAGAGGGATAGAGACAAAAGAAAGCTTGATAGAAGGACGGTTATATAGAGATAGATATGCAAGTAACCCTAATCCAATGAAGGAAAGAAACCAAAATAGAAAATAACTCTAAAAGATGATCTCGACAGAAGATCAAAATCTTGGTGAATCAAGATATCATACCTGCAAAAGGAAAGAGAACTAATACAAATTTTTGCATGTCTATTGACTAAGGAAGATAGAGAATAAAAGTATACGTGAATAAGTTAAAAAGATTTGATATGATAAGCAAATTATCATCTTTGCAAACTAAAATCCAACCTTCCATATATTCATACAAGCCGTGAGAGTTTAAATACCAAGAAAGGAGATAACCAAATTTCTTTCTAAAAAGCAAATCGAGCTAGAGAAAAGAAAAAAATACTAAGAAATGCGTAGAAGTATGGAATGGTGCTATAAGGGGGAGAGTTGAAATTTTTGCTTGCGAATCTAATCACTCCTCTAATTTTTTTTTTTTTTTCTGTTAGCTTTTCGGCGTAAGACTTGCCCAATAGTAACACTTGGTCGGAAAATAGACAGTAACTCCCAAGTCAGGTGACTTTAGGGTACTAGACATAACAAGGATGTTCCGAGGTCTATTTAACCGCCAAAGAATAATAAAATTCCACCGGGGAGACCAAACCAGTCCATTCCACTAGGCATCGAGTAGTTAGTCAATTCCTGGAGATGTAGAACTAGCCTGGCCTAAGACTACATGCGCTTGAAATTTTGATTTGTAGCATGTAGTCAACAATAAGTACCATATTCAACTACTCCTGCTCCTGATTAGGTGACTCAACTCAAAATTGTTCCACCACTATGAAGTACGTGTAAATTGAACCAAACACAAAGGCTAAGATAATTGAAGTGCATCTGATAAAACATGAAGAAAGACCCAAAGCAGCTATGTCTAGAGAAACAATGAATGACGCAGCAAAATGTAAGCTCACACCCAAGACAATTTAAGATCATGAACTGAAAGGCGATGCCTTGGAGTGAGTGCCCAACATACTAATTTTCAATATTGAGAACAAATGCAAATGGCATTACGCAAGGTCATGAAGCGTTATGTATCCAAAGGTTTAGTGAACAAGTCAGCCCACTGATGATCTGTAGAAACATATTCCAAAGCAAGTAGATTTTTATCGACTAGTTCACGTATAAAATGATAACGAATATCAATATGCTTGGTTCTAGTATGCTGAACAGGATTTTTGGATATATTGATAGCACTCGTATTGTCACAGAAAATAACAAGCTTTCCTTGTGGAATACCGTAATCTTTAAGCATGTTTTTCATCCAAAGCATTTGAGTGCAACAACTACCTGCGACGACATATTCAGCTTCGGCTGTAGACAAAGATGTACAATTTTGTTTCTTACTATGCCATGCAACTAAATTTTTACCTACAAAGAAGCAACCACCACTTGTGCTTTTTCGATCTTGTAAATTACCTCCCCAATCTGCATCAGAGTATCCTGCAATTTCGGCATTAGTGGCATACGTATAAAATATTCCACACGTAAGACTACCAGAAATATAACGGATAATTCGTTTAACAGCTTCCAAGTGAGATTCTTTAGGATTGGCTTGAAACCTGGCATATACACCCACACTGTAAGAAATATCTGGACGACTAGCAGTGAGATAGAGCAAGCTACCAATCATACTACGATATTTAGTTTGATCAACTGACTTACCATCAATATCATAGCAAAGTTTTGTGGAAGTACTCATAGGAGTGTTTACAGATTTCTTAGCAGTCATATCAAATTTTTTAATAAGATTATCAGCATACTTAGACTGAGATAAGAAAATACCATTTTGTTCTTGTTTAATTTGAAGTCCAAGGAAGTAAGTAAGTTCACCACACATACTCATTTCAAATTTATTAGTCATAATAGTAGTAAATTCTTTAACAAGAGTGTGTGATGTAGAACCAAACACAATATCATCAACATAAACTTGTGCAACCATTAGATGAATACCAACATGCTTAACAAAAAGAGTCTTATCTACATTACCTCGAGTATAACCTTGAGAAATAAGGTAAGTAGAGAGTTTTTCATACCAGGCACGAGGAGCTTGCTTAAGACCATAGACAGCCTTTTTTAGTTTCCAAACATATTCAGGATGATGGATATCTTTAAAGCCAGGTGGTTGCTCTACAAACACCTCTTCTTGAACATCCCCATTCAGAAATGCAGTTTTAACATCCATTTGGAAAAGTTTGAACTTACGGTGACACGCAATAGCTAATAGAAGTCTTATAGATTCCAACCGAGCCACAGGAGCAAAAGTTTCATCAAAATCCAATCCCTCAACCTGTGAATAACCTTGAACCACCAATCTAGCTTTATTCCGAGTGATTGTACCATGCTCATCCATTTTATTCCTGAAAATCCATTTAGTACCAATAACATTAGTGTTTTCTGGTCTAGGAACCAGAATCCATACCTCATTTTTTGCAAATTGATTCAATTCTTCTTGCATTGCATTGATCCAGTCATCATCCATAAGAGCTTCTTTGATATTTTTAGGTTCAATCAGAGACACAAAACCAAAACAAGTTAGTTTGTTAGTCTCCTTAACTTTTTCTTTAATAAAACATACCAAGGCTTTGTTTATTTCAACAAATTCTGCCGTAGAGCTCTCAGAATTATCTTCATTTTTAGAAGGATAATCTATCATTTTCCCCCTGGTCCGCATACCATCACCAATATCACCAATAACATCAGCTGTTGAGTGATCTTTACGGACCTGCTTAAAACCAGTTCTATATTTTGTAGCAGGTTGTAAATTTTATCAACTTCATTAGTCTTTTCCTGCACAGAACTACTATTTTCATTTGATTTAAACACATCTGAATCATTAACAACCGAAAAATCTGCATTATCATCAACTGTAACATTAATTGAATCCATGACTGTTTTAGTTTCTTTGTTGTAAACTCTGTAAGCACGACTGTCAAGAGAATAACCAAGAAAAATACCTTCATCTGCTCTAGGTGAAAACTTGGCAAGACGCTCCCGGTCTTTTAAAACATAGCAAGGGTTACCAAACACATGAAAATGACTTACGTTTGGCTTTTTACCTTTCCATAGTTCATAAGGAGTGGACTTTGTTCCTGATCGAAGCAGAACACGATTTCCAATGTAACAAGCTGTGTTAACAGCCTCAGCCCAGAAGTTCTCACTAAGTCCGGCTGAATGAAGCAGGACCCTGGCCATGTCTAAGAGAGATCTGTTCTTACGTTCAACAATTCCATTTTGCTGTGGAGTTATAAGAGCTGAAAACTCATGAAACACACCGTAATCTCGACAATATGTAGCAAATTTAGAATTCTTAAACTCAGTTCCATTATCTGACCTAATCTTGGCAATTTGATAATTTTCTTGTTGTTTTTCAACTAAAAGACGTTTACTCAAGGTGGAAAAAAAACTAAATGTCTCACTTTTATCTTTTAAGAAATCAACCCAGGCAAAACGAGAATGATCATCAACAACAACAAGAATGTATTCTTTACCTGCCATACTTGATGTCGCTGAAGGTCCCATCAAATCCATATGAAGCAACTCAAGAGGTTGAGTGGATGATGAAGCATTCACCACTTTATGACTAGCTCGGGTTTGTTTACCCGTTTTGCAACCTCCACAAACAACATCAGTACGACCACTTAAGTTAGGTAAACCTCTTACTAAATTTTGGGTTGACAGTTTAAGCAAGCCTTGAAAATTTAGGTGACCAAGTCGTTTGTGCCATCATTTCATTGTTTCTTCAACAGAACTTGTCCTGAAACAAGATTGAGATTCATTAGACTTAAAATCATATGAAACATGATAACAGTTATCTCCTGATCTTTTTCCTCCCATTACAATTTTACCATCCTGATCAAAAACAACACAACGACGTTTATTAAACCATATGTCCTCATAATCATCTGCCAACTGACTAACACTAATAAGATTTGTCGATAATCCTTCAACAAAGAGTACATTATTAAGACAAGCAAGATTTTGGGATTTTATTGAGCCTTTTCCTTTTATACTTGCTTTTCTTCTATCCCCAAAAGTAACTGCACCTGAAACACCTGATTCATTAAGAATTGAAAACCACTGTTTATTTCCACACATATGACGTGAACAACCACTGTCAATATACCATGTATCTTCTTTTCTAGCAGACAAAGCAGTTAACGCTACGTTACAAGTAGCATTAATTTCATTAGTTTCATAATCAATCTCAACAAAAGAGAAATTGCAAAAAACATTTGAAAAATTCTGATTTACCTTTTTACCTGATACTTCTTGTTCAAACGCATCGTTCTCTGTTTCTTTAAAAGCTTTTGAAAGACCAACGAAGTGAGAAATATCTTGTAATAAGTTGCTATGTTGTTCTAATTTAATATGAATATCTCTAATTTCATTTTCAACCGTTGAATTTGAATCATTATTTTTTGATTCAGAGGAGATTCGAAATCCAGTGTTTTTTCCTTCCTTTTGTTTGTTTCCCTTTGAGGTCCAAAAATCAGATTTAACATTCATAGAATTAGAACTAAGATTGTTGATAAGGGACTTACCAGAATAGCCAAGACCAGATCTATCATTAAAAGATTTTCCCGAACTTAGGATTTCTGACAGTGATTGAGAGCTCATTTTGAACTTGCCGAACTTGTCTTTTGCTTTTTCAAGAGATTCCTGTAATTCATCAACTTTATAATTTAGTTGCAAAATAAATTTATCTTTTTCAATTACCTCTTCTTGAAGTATCTGAATCTTCGTAAGAAAGCTCTTTCTTTCCACTTTCCAATCTTCACTACTCATGTTATGATCCTCCTCACATTTTCTCATTCACTCAAGTTTCTCAAGTTCCTATTTTTTTTTTCTTCTAGAAGCATTCCTACTTGAAATTTCAAAGCCTCATTTTTTTCAGATACCAGTTCAGCAGCCTTAAAAACCTTCTTATGATGTACCATTAGTTCATCATCTTCGTCAAACTCATCATCAGAATCTGAATAATCGAGAGAAAAAGAAGACACAAGTGCAAAAGTTTTGTTTCCTTTCGAGGAATCATCTTCTTCCTCATCACTCCATGAGGATCTGTACGCCTTTTTCCCTGTATCAGACTTTCTATTTGCACAGTCAGTAGCAATGTGGCCATAGCCACCACATTCATAACAACGACCCTTTTGACTCCGATAATTTCCATTACTACTATTTCCAGTTTCATTTTTCTTTTGAAACGAATTATCACCTTGTTTTTCAAAACTCTTATTATTTCCATTAAACCTCTTTTTGGAATCAAAATTGTTTCGCACATTAGGTTTTGAATTTCTTTGATTCAGAATGCGTTTAAATTCTTTAGTCAAAAATAACAACTCGTTATGCTCAGACTCATCAGACTTTTTAGAGACATTTAAAACAATATTTTTTGAACTCGTATCTTTAGGTTTTTCGTCATCTTCAAGTTCCATTTCCCAAGCCTTCAGATTTCCGATCAACAAATCTACTGAATATTCATTCAAGTTGTATTGCTCTTGAATCGTCGTCTTTTTTATCCTGTACTTCTTTGGGAGAGATCTCAAAATTTTCCTGACAATGTCAGATTCTTTTAAAGGACGTCCCAAGTTTTCACACAAACTAGAAAGATCAGTGAAACGAGCATAGAAATCATCAATAGATTCATCATCTTTCATTTTTAAAGCATCAATTTCAGAATAGTATTGTTGTAACCTTTGTTCTTTTACAACATCATTACCTTCATGAAGAACACATAATTTATCTCAAACCTGTTTGGCGGTAACACAATTCTGAACCTTCTTTTTTTCATCTCTGCTTAGAGCAGCATAGATAGCATTTAAAGCTTTGTGATTAGCTTCACTTAGTTTGATCTCTTTTTCATCCCAATCATCTTCGTCCTTTAATTTAGATGGAGATCCTTCTGGAGCTTTTCCATTAGTAGAAATCTCAGGAGCTTTCCAGCCACGTTCCACACTTCTCCATGCATGAAAATCAATGCCATAAATGAATGATCTCATTTGAAGTTTCCATTGAGAAAAATCCATTCCTTTGAGCATGGGCGGTTGATTCAACCCAGTTCGTTCCATCTTTAGCTAGATCAACCGGACACCTCCAGCACCTGCTCTGATACCAAATGAAAATACTAGATAGAACGATTATGAGATAAGCAGCGGATTATATAGAAGAACTTTACTTTACTATTGAATAGAAGATTACAATTACTTGACAACACATGATCAAAAGTAATATATTCTCAAAAGTAAAATTACTTCACACTTGAAGAACACGGTCAAGTGTAATACAAAGCCACTAAGGTCTTTGTTGCCACGAAGGACGATAACGCCACGGAGGTCGTTGAAGCCACGAAGGTCTTGAAATGCCACGTAGGACTTGAAGCTTATCAGTGAATATATAGATTATCATTTAATTGCAATATGCACTGACGGAGCCACACTAAAACCAAGGGATGTCATATATGACACCCCCAACTTATTGAAGATAGTCAATTACACCACTATTTGAAGACAGTCAATTACACCACTATTGTAGGACTAAATGGTTATAATTATATATAATTGTAATCATCTCGTCTCTTTCCATATAATAATATGTAACGTAATAATGATTAATTTGATATTTTTGATTATATAATCTCTTTCCTCATTGCATCTTGTCATATTCATTACCATAATCGATTAGTTATTAACTAATCATTTTACATGCATGTAAACTTTCAATATATAATTATTTACATGTACATAAATGAAATTATACATCAACAAAAACAATAAGTTCAATTTTAGTTAACACATAATTTTAACAGACAATTTAAAATTTTATATATCTTTTTTTGTATTTTATATCCCGGTCCCCCTAGAATTACAGTTCTAACCCCCTTCCTGACAATATGAGTTAAAATTGGACGAGAAGCTAAACGTACTATTATGCATGAGCATGTTAACTTGCATTGTTTACAAACTAATAATTAGAAATATCAATTGGATTATCCTACATTTGAACAAGCCAAGGACAAATCTATCACGCTTGAAGTTATAGTTATATCATGGCTTGGTTGGTTAAGGTGTTTAACTGACAACTTTGAGATCATGAGATCAAACCTCATTGACATATGTAGGGTGTGTGAGTTATTAATAAAAAAAAATTTTAAAAAAAAAAGTTATAGTTACACCAAATGATACTATTTGAATTTAGTTTCTCTAATATCTTAAAAGTATATTAGTTAGCAAGGAAAGTCGCAGTTGCTAATAAGGTTTCAAGTTTGTACATTGAGATACTTTATTCTTACTTTCATCCCATATTTGTGTTAATGAACGTCATACTTTTTACCCTTATATGTTCCTCATATAAATAGGATGACCACGGGATCCTGAAAATATGTAGTCAATTAATATACGTGTTGCGAGTTACGGGTATGTTTACCTACTGAGATCAGCAAGTTCCAACTTCCAAAGATAGATGACTGCATATGGTATTTGGTTCGGTAACTATTTCAATCGATCTAATCTTCACAATCTAACACTACAAAGATGATGTAATGAAGTAAATCTTTTCCTACCTAGATCGATCGATCATTTGATGTCTTGCAAGAGTAAACCATATATGACAGGCTCGTTGAATATCTTTCTTCACACAATAAGCCTTTCACATTCATCAACAGAAAAACAAATGATAGTAGATGAAGCCGCGATGACCTCTGGTTTCCTATATATCTTCCAAGGTCCTCCATAAAACTTTCCCTATCTGCATCTGTAGGATGATCTTTCCCCATGGTCTTCTTTCTACTTTTCATTGTATAGCTGCTCCCCACAAGCAGAGTAGCAGAGCCAAAGACCCAACCAGGGCTTGGATCGTGACCAAAGATGTATACGGGTTGAATATGGTACAAGTCTCCAGCATCAGAATACCAAATGTAGAATAATGAAATAATTCAGTTCTTTTTCAACCCAATTAAAAACTGTTATACAAGAATTTTAGATTTTGAATTATTAATCCCTTAATTATATCCCAAAACATGTCCACAGTTCACGAAATAACAAAGAAATCACCATCTTTGCCACCCTAGGGCTCCTAAACAATGTTACGACTGTGAATCAATTATGGCAACAAGGTACGTACTCGATAAATCCTATATATGACACCTTGAATTTCTTTTCCGGCAAAGTCAAAACAACCGGTGCACATCACACGATGGTGTCCGCCATGAAAATCGCCCATGGGATAGTAAACACCATTAGTTGGGTGGTAACTCAAGTATGACCGGATGAACTAGCTAGGGCAACATGGCAACCTTAACCACTCATCAAAATGACTAGTCAATGACACCATATAATTTTTCACATATGTTAATTTCTTCTCATATCTCAATACATAATCAATAGAAATTAGGAAAAATGTCCATTTAGTACTAATTTAAACCCCTCATTTCATCTTTTTCATGAGCCCATTCTAATATAAGGTAACATTTTTATGCCCAAATGCACAAATCTTTACTAAAGTCTTAACAAACTATATTATTTTAAGACTATTTTACCCTCACCTCTTAAATATGCATAGAGAGAGAGAGAGAGAGAAAAAAAAATGCAAGAGAGAAAAGACTTTGCCGGAGCCTCACTGTTCTCCAGTCACTGGCCGTTGGATTCCGGTCACCGGTTACTTGATTTTTTCCTGTCGCCAGATTCCGGTCACCAATACCCAGTAACTCGAATTTTCTCCAGTCGCCGGATTTCGATAACCAATAACTTGGTTACTGACCCCTAGTAACTCAGTTATTAATCCCCAATAATCAGTTTCTGACCTCAGTAACTCACCTAATAATCAGCTACTAACCCCTAATAATCAGTTACTCACCCCCAGTAATCGGTTACTGACCCCCAATAATTGGTTACTGACCCCCAATAACTTGGTTACTGACCCCAATAATCGGTTACTGACCCCTAATAACTTGGTTACTGATCTCTAATAATTAGTTACTGACCCCAATACTCCCAATAACTTAGTTATTGACCCCTAATAATCAACTTATTTCAGCTTATTGTAATAGAAAAAAAAGAAATACCAGAACATAATCAAGTTATTGACCGCCAATAATCAGTCAAAACTGCAACACGAATAATCAAGCTACCTATCAGCTACAAAAATACAACTACACCTACCGTAGAGCCATGCACCCTCACACACCTGATCTACTCCCTTACCATGCGCCTTCCCTCACTGTACCTACTCCTCCCTCATCAAAACTGCTTCACCTCCCTCACCACGCACCCGACGCCTTCAATCTGGTCATGGAGGCAGAGGCGGAGGCTGCCTATGAACCTGCTCGTTGGCCCAGTCGATCGAGGAGCAGATCCAAGATGAGTACAGGCGGGACGTCCTCGATGTAGTCAAAGAGAGTTTCGCTACATCGTCACCGGAGAAGGACAACACCGGAAAAGGATGACACCGGAGATGGCGACGACGTTTGGCGAGCAGCAAAGTGTTTTGGATCTGCTGCCGGGCTCGGAGAAGGAGGACGTTGACAAGCGACGTTGATTTCCGGCAGCGGTGGAGGAGGTTGCAGAGGAGAGAGCAGAAGGTTAGAGATTTGATACTCGTTGCTCGTCGTCGCAGCATCGGCGCAAGTGTCGTTGAAGCATAGGCTGCGTCGGCGGTGTCGTTGCGTCGTCCAGGAGAGAGAGAGAGAGAGAGAGAGAGAGAGAGAGAGAGAGAGAGAGAGAGAGAGAGAGAGAGAGATGGTTGGTTTCAGATCGGATAGTAGATGGTTGGTTGATATGAAATAAGGGTATACTTGTCTTTTTAATAAGAATCATTGGAATTGGTTAAGGGAAAAAAAATTCATTAAAATGGGCTTTAGTTTTCAAATATTTAGGCATTAGGGCATTTTTCCTAGACATTATTAAACATGTAGAGAGTTTTGAAATATCAAATAATCAAATATGGATGGTGTTTTAGTAGATGGCCAGACGTATTGACGATACATGTGCTACTGGTCTTCTAAATTTTATAGATATGCCACCCCATACAAATGTGATGATCTCTCAACCTCCTAACTAATTGTTAACTTAATTTTCATGACCAAAGAAAAATAAAATTTCTATCAAAAAATAAATAAATTATGTAACATTCAGAAAGTGGATATTAATCCCATTTGGAACATGAGTAAAAGTTTTCGATCGGGTTACAGTTGTTGTTCCAGCAAACAACAACGCAACTAAAATTTATAGAAACCGCACTCTCAAAGCCTCTTAACAATTATATATTTATATCAACTAACTACTAAATTTCTCATCACCTAAGATAGCAGAATTTTCCAAAGAATTAAAAGGATTATCGATCACGTACTAGTGAAAATGCTAAATGCTGCACACATTGCAGCTATCGAGTCCTAGTCATAGTATAAACAACATAATTGGCAGACTGACATTTTACATCTCTGGTGTGGCATAGCATTAGATGACTAAAACGAGTTTTTTCTTTTCTTTTCTTTTTCTTTTGAAGACTAAAATGAGTTGTGCTTACGCGAGTTGAAGCAATTATTTTGGGTTAGTATTGGTGTGACTTTAGGAACAATGAAGTTAGGGAGGTGAGCTAATAGGTGGTTTCTCCCTCTTCCTGCAACCACAACTCATCAAACTCATGCAGAATCTTTTGACATATCTTCCCTATAAAAACCGATCAAGTGTTGTCTTCTCTTCATAACAAGAAAGCACCATTTTGTGGATGATATTTCCCTTTGCAGCTCCCTTAAGCTCAACCATGACTACTCTTCACAAGCAGTTCTTCGTTCTATCTTTGCTCGCAGTTTTATCGCTCTCGAGCATCCAAATGAGCCAAGCAGCTCGCCACCTCTTGGACACAGCAGCAGCTCCTCCACCAGCACTGCCAGTAGTGCCCGCGATTCCCTCTCTGCCCAAGACTGCATTGCCTCCACTACCCTCGGCACCAACACTGCCCAAGGCCACATTGCCACCATTGCCCTCAAACCCCTTGCCTGCACTTCCAACTACCCCAACTCTTCCAAAAGCCACATTGCCACCATTGTCATCTACTCCATTTCCTACACCACCTACCACCCCAACTGTAATCCCATCTCTGCCAAAATCAGCATTGCCTACAGTGCCGACAACTCCCTTGCCCGCCGCGACACTACCTCCATTGCCAGCCAGCTCACTACCAACACTGCCAAAGGCCACATTGCCACCCTTGCCTTCACTTCCGACTGCCCCAACTCTGCCAAAGGCCACATTGCCGCCATTGCCATCAATCCCATCGTTGCCGAAACCAGCATTGCCTACAACACCCTTGCCTACTACACTACCTCCACTTCCAGCAAACTCACTGCCCACACTCCCGACAACCATCCCCAATGTTCCATCCGCAATTCCTTCCATTCCTTTCCTCTCTCCACCCCCATCAAACTGAACCTCATTTTCAATGTGATCCTGCGTGTGCTATCGTTCTCGGATGTGCTGAACATTTTCCATTTTTCCAGATATATATTCTTGTGCTTCTTATGTGTTACTTGTTAGAGTTTTTCTTTATATGATTTCGTGGTTTTTGCTCTTTGGGTTTCACCAGAACCAATACTAGTGAGTACTTATAAATTGATATTGTATATTTGTATTCTATGTTCTTATTGTATCACTATTTCCTTTATTTTAGTGCTTGTTACTTGCTGGGTTTCAAATAGTAAGTGAGCTGGGATTCATCTTCGTGCTCAGGAAATTGAAAGTGTCATCAATCTTCATGATTATTGCCCTATCAATCCGAAAGTAGTTCGCTAGCTATTGACAATAAGAACTAGAAGACAATTCCCAAGTACCATTATGAAGTAGTGATAGGAGCACAAAGTGCTACGATATTAACGTATTTCTTACCTTATTTAGTTATTTTATTCTCTTAACATTGTCATTTTTAACATGTTTTGTGATTATATAGGTAAAAAAGCATAAAAGTGAAAAAGGAAGCTAAAACCGGCGAATTAAGAAGGATAAGTTGTTTAGGAAACTTTCCTATTTTGATTAGGGAAACTTACTAACTTTGAATCTTTCATATTTGGACTTTCCTAAATTATTTTGGAAACTTTCTTTCCTCTTGAGACAAGGATTCCACATGAAGCAAGGAAACCAAATCCTACATGGATTACGCCCAAATTTTGTCGCATAAAAGGAGGAGAATGGCGCCATCTTTTTAGGGTTTTCAGCCGAATCTATATGGAGATATGCAGCAAATTTCAATGATTATCTTTCAACAAATCAAGATAATGGCTGATTGACATCAAGAAAATTAAGGGAAATTCTCACCTTTTATTTCTCCATATAAATTCCTAATATTCCTAGAGTTTATATCTGATTTATATTCCTTTTCTAGGAACATTAAAAGGCGCAAATATGGAAGGAATTATTAGCACCAAATCGGCAATAACCAAGGAGAGATTCAAGCCGATTTCAATTTGGAAAACAAGCAATGTATTCGGCCACAATTCCAACCGAATTCGAAGTCTAATGTGCAAGATATTCTAGAGAATTCCAAGGAATATTCTCTGAAAATATTGTGCTATTATTTGTGGCCCTTGGATCGGATTTTAATCAATGGTGTGGAGCAAAACCCTATGTCGACATGACCACTATAAAAGAAGGCTTTTACATCAGAAAAAGGGTCGTTCATTCACATAAAAATTAGAGAAAATTAACCCTAGCAGCAGCCGAGCCTCCTCTTCTCCACCTTTGCCGAGTTCATCCTCTCTTGCCAAGCCTTGAAAGACTTCGCCATGAAGGCAGCAACGTTGGTGACTTGAAGCATTGAAGCCGAGCATCCCTTTGGCGTCATCAAGCTTTCTTGGAGATCGATCAAAGTGTAAATCTACCTTTACTTTTGTATAGACTTCTCTAGCAAATTTAATAGCATGTTTCGGATGTTAAGTTTGAGTTTTGGGAGCATGTTTTGTTTGCTTTTGTGTTCTTTGGAATCACAATTGTATAAAGCATGTTAGTATTTCATTTATGATTTTCCTATAATCTGATCTTGCAAATTTTTGTTGATTGAAAGTTTGCGTTTTTGTTTAAATTACTAAAGCTAGAATGCATGCTAGCTGATTGCCATGATTTGTGCTAAGCTTCTTCAAGTAAGTATAGATCTAAAGTGGTGGAAACTATGTAATAATAGTTGAAAACGTAAACTACAACGATTGCATGTTACGACTTCTCGGATATGTGTTTGTTGTTCAATCTCATTCTAATAAATCGTAATGACTCATGTTTAGTGTGGACGGGTACTTAGAGTCGACGCTAGGTATCGATCGCAGCCTTTGCATGAAATGTTCTAAGTTCTAGACTTCTCTGTGCTTAGACAATTAAAGTAGAATTAATGGGATACAATGACTTCTTCAAGCTTGTGTTTCGAGATTGTTTCTTTGAATTAGAATTTGCATGACTTCAGATTATTAGGAATGAAACTTGACATTGATGTGTGGTTAGAATTCGAATCTATCTCTGTTTGAAATGTTGAATGAACCGATCACTTGTATATAATACTTTTATTTTCTGTTTTGTAGGAAGTTAGAAAACCAAACCCTAAATCCCCCCATGATATCTGTAATTGTAAATCGGTGTAAATATTATGAATATTTGTAAATGTTTCCTTAAGTTTTTAATTACTAATACCTTGTATCATATGTCTAATTGTAAATAAATATTTGTTTATATTGTATACTAATTTTTAGCGTAACCATGAATGCAGGAGCGCCCTTTAAGTCCCCGGATTGATCGAATCTTATTTACCAATGCTATAACTGACACAAAAAGGGTTCTTAAATTACGCGTCCGGAAACGAGCACGTCAAGTAGCCGGCACAATAACATGCATACAAGAATTATAACACGTCTCACGTACATTCAATCATGAAAGGGATGAAAAATGGTCTCAAAATACACCTTACAAACAGCTCTTAAATAATAATTTGTTGAACTATAAACAGTACATGGACATTGTTATTTGGAACAAGAGAATCTATCTCTATCATTTAAAATTACCTATAGCAAAGTTCTTGTATTTTATTAAAATTGAATCAAGATTGGTTAAAATTTTAGAAACAGTTGTACAATAGTTTAGGCTAGTATTATTAACACACCTCATTTATAACGAGAGTTCATCATCAAACAAATTCAAGTGACAAATTTGTAAATAAAATTAAAATTGTATGAATAGGAAAATAAATGAAGTGTGTTAATAACACTACTGACCATAGTTTATGCCAATACCAAAACGTCTAAAACTATAAATTATATCATGGGTTAATATAACTAAAACATATGGTTATTGGGGTTAAAAATCAAATGACAGGAGCAATGTAATTGTGACACATATACCGAGTTTGAACATATATTTTTTATGAAAGTAGGCTGTAGCTGCTTCATTGGGATAAAATACCAAAGAGACCTCTCGAATCCAAATGCCTTCGCATAATATCAAACCAGTAATCATAATATCGACCAGAGCAAACAACGTGAGAAGAAAACATATATTAGTTTTTTCCTATATCTTAGATTCAAAAATATTATTAAATAACTTTAGTTTTCATGAATAACCCTTTCTGTATCTTGATTGATAACAAACAGATTGTAACACAACTGTAGTTTCGATGAATAACCCATGCCATCTCGAAAACGCACCAAAGTCTTAAACATGCATGCTTCATTATTTTCATCCTACAAATGTGCTACTGGTCATCCAATTTTACATCGATCTATATATATCCCATACAAATGTGATGATATCAACTTCATGAAAACATCAATTTGTCTAAACTAACAATCCAATTTTTCATGACCAATAACAGAACTATCACAAATTTCAGGTGTCAAAGGTCATCCTTGTAAAACTAGGTTAATATGAATACTTCTTAATCCCACTTGGACCACGAATAAATTTCATTCGGTGCATTTGGTTTACAGTAACTTGACATCGCAATCAAAATATGCAACCAAAAAAAAATAGCATTTCCAAGTCATTTAACCTTGTATCGAACCAACTACAAGTTCATACTCACCATCGAAAAAAACTTTGTGTTAGTAACCAAACCATTTTAGAGAAACGGATAGTTGTGGCTCAGGAAACTTTAAGCCCTTCTTTTGGTTAGTATTGGTTTTGACTCTAGAAAAACAATTTAGGGAGGTGAGCTAACCTCTGCTTTCTTGCTCTTCCTGCAACCACAACTCATCAAACTCATGCAAAATCTTTGACGTATTTTCCCTATAAAAACCAATGTAGTATTGTCATCTCATCACCACAAGAAACATTTGCCTAGGCAGCTCCTTTAAACTCAAACATGACTTCTTCTAAGCTTTTCTTCGTTGTGTCTTTGGCTGTGATGTTACTCTCAAGCACCGATATGAGCCAAGCAGCTCGCCACCTTTTGGACACAGCAGCGGCTCCTCCACCAGCATTGCCAGTAGTGCCCACAATTCCCGCTCTGCCTAAGACATTGCCTCCACTACCCTCGGCGCCAACACTGCCCAAGGCCACCCTACCTCCATTGGCCTCGGTACCAGCACTACCCAAGACCACATTACCACCACTACCTTCAAACCCCTTGCCTACACTTCCAACTACCCCAACTCTTCCCAAAGCCACCTTGCCACCATTGCCATCTACCCCATTGCCTACACTGCCTACTACCCCAACTCAGCCCCCGGTAATCCCCTCTTTGCCAAAATCAGCACTGCCTACTGTGCCGACAACCCCCTTGCCCACCGCGACACTACCTCCATTGCCAGCCAGCTCACTACCAACACTACCAAAGGCCACATTGCCACCCTTGCCTTCACTTCCGACTGCCCCAACTCTGCCAAAGGCCACATTGCCGCCATTGCCATCAATCCCATCGTTGCCGAAACCAGCATTGCCTACAACGCCCTTGCCAACTACACTACCTCCATTGCCAGCCAACTCACTGCCCACACTCCCGACAACACTCCCTACTATTCCATCCATTCCATTTCTGTCTCCACCCCCATCAAACTGAATACCTGGCTAGTGACATATCATATGATCACTGTCACGCTATATGTGTGGCATAGTTTTCGGATAGATATGGCTTGTGCTCTTGATGGTGGCTTACTAGTTTATGCATCACTTGTGTTGAGAGTGCTGTTCACGATTCTTTATTTTCTCCTGTTTTTATTCATGCATTTTCTCATCTCTGCTGTAATATTTGTTACTGTTCCTGTTGCATTATGATTACTACTTATAGTGTTATTGTTATTGTGTTCATCTGATTGCTCCTTCCCCTTTATTCTTTTCCGTTTTCAAAGTTCAACATTCGTAATTAGAAAAAAGGAACGAATTAGTCCATAAGAACCTGATATCATTTAAGAGCTGGTATTATCAGTGAGCCAAAAGATATACGATTCAATAAGTATGATAAATTATCGAATTGAGTCATCTATATTAGCTTTGTTTTATAAGTATATATACAGACATAACTACCCATTAAACCCATAATTATCGAATTGAAGCAAGACGTACAGAACCTAAAACCCATGCCAAAAAGTTTGACAACAGGCAATTCTAAATGGAATCTGTATTAAACAGCTAATGGAAATGAACACTCACAAAACTTCTATTTCAAGAAGAGAACGTATGAGACAGCAAAGAAAACGAATAGCTCAACTAAAAGTATTCCAACATGCACCGAAGACCATACAGTAAGCAACAAGTATATTTCTATTCATATACAAATGGAGACTGCTATATACAACATTCAGGTGAATGAGCACCTTTCAAGAACAAGTTAATAGTCAATTCGAACTAGAATAACCAGAACAAGCTATGGATGTTTCAGTAACTCCTACATATCTTTGCCAATACAAGTCGCATATGATTGCATCCAAGCAGGGCTAAGAAAATTTAATGTACCTGTCTCAAAATACTGTCACAAATTTGTATACACCACCCAAGATTGAATCACTTATAGAACACTAGTTCCCGGCTACAGTTGGTTTTGATAGCATCCTCTAATTTCTCAACAAGGTCAAAATCAACTTGAAAGGTAACCATAGTTATACCGTCTTTACCAGTCTCGTAATCTTGTTTGATGTCTACAGCTTGAAAAGATTGTAGCTGCAAACATCATTTCACAAAACGGAAATAACAGTTAACAAAGTTGATCATATCAAAGCAAAAGGGAGAGTCTTTATCTAAACCAGCTCACCTGATGGTATAGAATGCCGATAAGATCAAATGGAACCTCTACCCCCATTCTTACCTACAGAGAAAATGAATATGATCATACATATGAACATGTCAACACAACACAAAAGTATGTAATGCGAAACTAAATCTATCCAAGCATGGCTAAGGTTTGGCCCCAATGTATTGAGATGAACTCGACGTGACACTTCCATCAGATCATACTAAAATAGTCAAGCCAAGAATAGACCCAAAATCATGAAAGAGTTCCCAATTGACAAATTGGGCACCCAAGTTGAAAAGAAAGCATATAAGCAGAGCAAGGAAAGTAACTACCTTCGATTTCACAAGATGAGTCGGGGCATTTCTCAAGCATTCCGACGTTACTCCTCCATATGCCCTGACTAGTCCTCCAGTCCCCAACTTAATACCTCCAAAATACCTATAAAACACAGAAACCATTCACACAAACACACTATATATTTCCTTCAACAAATAAAACAGCAAGCATTTACACGAATATGAATGAAGTCATTACCGAATGACCACCACCATTACTCTATCAATTCCTGAAGACTCAATAGCTGACTGAATGGGCTTCCCAGCCGTCCCAGACGGCTCACCATCATCATTAGACCGGTACTGATCTCCCACCTGAGTTTCTAATTTAATTAGTCACAATGCACCCTACCAAAATCACCATCACAAATTTACCAACCAACAAAAAATTACCAACCCACAAATTTACCTTGTACGCCCAGCAATTGTGAGTAGCACGAGCATCCCTAACCTACATCAAGAACATAAATTTCAGCGACCTTATAAAAAAAATAAAAATAAAAAAAATTGAGGAAGAGTTACCTGAGAGAGGAAGGAGAAGGCGGATTGTTCGTCGGAGACGGAAGCGGCAAGGGCGATGAATTTGCTCTTCTTGATCTCTTTTTCGAAGGTGACGGTCTCTTTGAGGGTGGTGAACGCGCCACCGCGACTGTTGCTGCTGCTGGCGGCGGTGGTGGTGACCATGGTGGCTCTGTTGGCGACGGCGGCAATGCTGAGAATCGAGGCCCAGAGACGAACCCTAATTGGAGCTGACTTGTTGTATTGGAATCGGAAATGGGAATTAGGTATTGGTGTGGATGTGATTGCTGATGCTTGCATTTGATTTGGTTTTATCATATCATCAATTCCAGCTTAATGTCACGACCCACCAAGTTCCTTGGGCATATTTGGAGCAAGCATTGCCCAAGGATAATTTTGAAGCACACTAGAGTGTTCTAGAACGTTGTGGAAAGCCTCGGAGGTGTCCGGATAAATCGGGAAGTCTTTAGGAGACTATGGAATTCTCTAGAACCTTTGAGGAGGCTCAAGCAACTAGAGATCCCTAGAACTCTCTAGAACACTCAAGGTCTTGTATAGATACTTTAGGACTTCCCTAGAGACATGTAGAAGTCTCTAGACTTTGTCTATATTTGTAAAGTCCTAGATCACTCTAGAACCTTAGGCAAGGAGAAGGATGCCTATAAATAGGGAGGCACCCCTCTCATTTTGGGCATAGAGAAAACATTGCATCACCAAGCCTTGTAAAGCATTCTCAAAGCTTAATACAAGTTCTTGCTTTCTAAGTGTTCTTCTTGTCTTCTTTCGGTTGTTCTAGCCAAGTGTTGTGCGGGAGTAAGGCTGACTTAGCACAAGGAGGGTGCTAAGGCCGCACGAGTAGTTTAAGAAAAAGTAAGCTCGTGACAGTTGGTATCAGAGCAGAAGTTCGATCGGAACCTCGCTCGACATCATGGTAAAGCATAGTGCTACCAAAGGTGCATCAGGATCCAACCCTTCCGAGGAAGTTACGCAAAGGGGAAGTCGCGACGAGCATGTCGACCCTGACGTTCCAAGGCGGGAACGGTCTAAGGACATGATCTCTGCTTTCGACTCGCGTCTAACTCAAGTGGAGGAGGACGTGAGTGGCATGGAGGCCCATGTGGATGATCTAGGCCAACGGGTAGAAGGCCTAGAGGCGGAGGACGTTGCCATCCACACTGCGATTAAGGGCATGTTGGCCCAGCTAGAGGAGTCCTTGAGGGGCGAGATGGCGAAGATTCGCGAGGAGTTCATGGGGGAACTCACCAAAATGCGTCAAGTCCATGAGAAGGAGTTGAATGGCACGCTTGCACGCATGGAGGACATGCATGGGGACTTGGTCCTATGCAAGCGCGCATTGGCTACGGGAGCTGGCACCAGCGGTGTTGTGGAGGCTAAGCGCATCGAGGTGCCAAAGCCTAAGAGTTTCGGGGGCTCGCGCAACGCTCGTGAAGTTGATAACTTCTTATGGGGGCTAGACCAATACTTTGGAGCCGTAGGCATCACCGAAGAGGACGCCAAGGTTAGAACCGCGGCTCTCTACCTTACCGACACTGCCATGTTATGGTGGAGGAGAAGGCGAGGAGATATTGAGAAAGGTACGTGCACCATCGACACCTTTGATGACTTCACTAGAGAACTTAAGAGACAATTTTGTCCCGAGAATGCCGAGGAAGAGGCAAGAGCTCGCTTGCGAAGGCTCAAACACTCGGGGTCTATTCGGGATTATATCAAGGACTTCACCAACTTAGTGCTTGAGATTCCCGATTTACCCGACAAGGATGCTCTCTTCAATTTTATGGATGGTCTCCAACCATGGGCTAAGACCGAGCTAAGGTGACGTGGGGTGCAAGACCTTGCTACCGCCATAGCCACGGCCGAAAGCCTAATCGACTACACTAGTCCAAAGGAGTCCACGAGCAAGCCGAAGGAAAAGAAGAGTAGTTATGCCAAAGGTGGGGGAGACAAAGGCCAACGCAAAGACGAGCCCCGTCAAGACAACTATGCGGCAAGAAGCAAAGACAAAGGCAAGCAAAAGGATGTGAGGAGTTCAAAGCCCAACAACAACAAGTGCTTCCTTTGTGATGGGCCGCATTGGGCTAGAGATTGTCCGCAAAAGAGGGCACTAAGTGCACTCTTAGGGAGTCATCAAGGTGAAGCCGAGGGCGGCGACGAAGGTGTAAGCATGGGGTCGATGCAATTACTCAACGTAATTCGATCGACACCCAAAGTCCAAGCCAAAGGCCTACACTTCGTCGACTTGACAATTGGAGAGAAGCCAACGTCCGCAATGCTCGACACGGGGGCGACCCACAATTTCATCTCGATTGAAGAAGCCCGAAGGCTAGGGCTACGAGGGAGTGATGGAGGGGGCTCCATCAAGGCGGTTAACTCACCCGCCCGACCAATTCGAGGTGTGATTCGAGGAGTCAAGACTACCGTGGGAGCATGGTGTGGAAACTTGGACTTCTCGATTGTTCCGATGGATGACTACAAAGTCGTTCTAGGGTTGGAATTCTATGATCAAGTCAAGGCCATACCGGTGCCGTTCGCTAATAGCATGTGCATCATAGATGGCGACAAGGCGTGCGTTGTGCCGACAAAGAGAGGTGCCAAGCAAGACTTAAAGGTATTGTCGGCACTACAATTCAAGAAGGGCGTCAAGAGGGAAGAGGAGAGCTACCTAGCCATCCTCAAGGAGTACGATGATGAGGAGCCGAGGCCACAAGACGACGTGCCCAAGGAGGTAGCCAAAGTGCTTGAAGAGTTCAAGGATGTGTCACCATCCGAGTTACCCAAGAGACTACCACCAAGGAGGGAAGTCGACCATGCAATTGAGTTGGAGCCGGGAACCAAGCCACCCGCCATGGCCGCATACCGCATGGCACCACCCGAGTTGGCGGAGCTAAGGAGGCAATTGAAGGAGTTATTGGATGCGGGATTCATTAGACCTTCAAAAGCACCCTTTGGTGCCCCGGTCTTGTTTCAAAAGAAGAAAGATGGTTCTCTTCGCATGTGCATCGACTATAGGGCGCTCAACAAGGTCACGGTGAAGAACAAGTACCCCATCCCTCTCATTGCCGACTTGTTTGATCAATTGGGGCATGCACGCTACTTCACGAAGTTGGATCTTCGATCGGGGTATTACCAAGTGCGCATAGCCGAGGGTGATGAACCAAAAACCGCGTGCATCACAAGGTATGGTTCTTATGAGTTCTTGGTTATGCCCTTTGGTCTAACAAATGCACCGGCGACGTTTTGCACCTTGATGAATAAGATATTCCACCCTTATCTTGATCGGTTCGTAGTCGTCTACTTAGACGACATTGTGGTGTATAGCCAAACCTTGGAGGAGCACGTAGAACACTTGAGGGAAGTGTTCAAGGTGCTAAGGGAAAATGAGCTATACATCAAGAGGGAGAAGTGCTCTTTTGCGAAGAACGAGGTGTTGTTCTTGGGGCACAAGATCAAGGATGGCAAACTCATGATGGAGGATTGCAAGGTGCATGTCATCCAAGAATGGGAGCCACCCACAAAGGTACATGAGTTAAGATCTTTCCTTGGGTTAGTGAATTATTACCGCCGCTTTATCAAGGGATACTCGGCGAGGGCCGCTCCATTGACCGACCTTCTCAAGAAAAACAAGGCATGGGAGTGGACGACAAAGTGCCAAGAAGCCTTTGAAGACTTGAAGAAGGCGATATGCGAGGAGCCCGTGCTAAGTCTACCCGATCACACCAAGCCATATGAGTTGCACACCGATGCTTCCGACTTTGCCATTGGAGGCGTGCTCATGCAAGAGGGACATCCGGTTGCCTATGAGAGTCGGAAGCTTAACGACACGGAGCGTCGCTACACGGTGCAAGAGAAGGAGATGACGGCCATCATCCATTGCCTTAGAGTGTGGCGGCACTACTTGCTTGGGACAAGGTTCGTAATCATGACCGACAACGTGGCAACAAGCTACTTTCAAACACAAAAGAAGCTAAGTCCGAAGCAAGCGCGATGGCAAGATTTCTTGGCGGAGTTCGACTATGTCATGGAGTACAAGCCGGGAAAGGTGAACGTGGTAGCCGATGCACTAAGCCGGAAGGCGGAATTTGCAAGCATATCGCAAGTCACTAGCCCACTCTTGAACAAGATCAAGGAGGGACTCAAGGCGGATCCACAAGCACAAAGTGTCATCGCCTTGATAAAGGAGGGCAAGACACGGAGGTTTTGGATGGAGGAAGACCTCCTATACACGAAGGGCCGCCGCATCTACGTGCCAAAGTGGGGCAACTTGAGAAGGGAGCTCATGAAAGAATGTCATGACCCAAATGGGCCGGCCATCCGGGAGTAAGACGCACACTTGCCTTGTTGAAGTCCACCTATTATTGGCCAAGGATGCGCGATGGAGTCGAGGAGTATGTGAGGACATGTCTTGTATGCCAACAAGACAAGGTAGTCCAACAACAGCCGGGGGGCTTGCTCGACCCCTTGCCCATTCCCGAGAGACCATGGGAGAGTGTCTCTATGGACTTCATCACTTGTTTGCCAAAATCCGAGGGGTTTGGGAGCATTATTGTGGTGGTGGACCGATTTAGCAAGTATGCAACCTTCATGGCCGCATCAGCCGATTGCACGGCCGAGGAGACCGCTAAGCTATTCCTTAGCAACGTGGTCAAGTTTTGGGGCGTTCCGAAAAACATTGTGAGTGACCGAGACCCACGCTTCACCGGAAGGTTTTGGACGGAGCTTTTCAAGATGCTTGGGTCGGACTTAAGCTTTTCAACAAGCTTCCACCCACAAAGTGATGGGCAAACGGAGCGCGCCAATGCTCTCTTGGAGCTATACTTGCGGCACTATGTGAGTGCCAATCAAAAGGATTGGGCCAAGCTTCTTGACGTGGCGCAGTTTTCATATAACTTGCAACAAAGCGAGGTCACCAACAAGAGTCCTTTTGAGATCGTGTTGGGACGGCAGCCGACTACACCCTTGTCCCTTGCCACTCGCTATGAGGGGAAGAGTCCCGCCGCATTCAAGTTCGCCAAGTCATGGCACGAGCAAACAGAGTTAGCTCGCGCGGCGTTGCACAAGGCTGCCTCAAGGATGAAGAAGTGGGCGGACAAGAAGAGGAGGCACGTGGAGTTCAAGGAAGGGGACCTTGTACTCGTGAAACTCTTGCCACAACAATTCAAGTCCTTTCGAAAGGTGCACAAGGGCTTGATACGTAAGTATGAGGGGCCGTTTGAGGTTATCAAACGTGTGGGCAAGGTTTCATACAAGCTTCATCTTCCGCCCAAGTTGAAGATACATCCGGTCTTCCATGTAAGCATGTTGAGGCCATACAATGAAGACGTGGAAGACCCGTCAAGGGGAGTGTCGCATCGGGCACCAACGGCGATTGTCACCTCCTTTGACAAGGAAGTAGACGAGATACTTGCGGACCGCATCATCCGACGTCGAGGCGTGCCAAGCTACAAGGAGTATCTCGTCAAGTGGAGAGGGTTGCCCGATACGGAGGCAAGTTGGGAGTCCGAGGATTTGCTTTGGCAATTCAAGGACAAAATCCAACGCTACCATGTGCAAGACGCGACAAGGGCATCGCAGACTTAGGTGGGGGAGAATGTCACGACCCACCAAGTTCCTTGGGCATATTTGGAGCAAGCATTGCCCAAGGATAATTTTGAAGCACACTAGAGTGTTCTAGAACGTTGTGGAAAGCCTCGGAGGTGTCCGGATAAATCGGGAAGTCTCTAGGAGACTATGGAATTCTCTAGAACCTTTGAGGAGGCTCAAGCAACTAGAGATCCCTAGAACTCTCTAGAACACTCAAGGTCTTGTATAGATACTTTAGGACTTCCCTAGAGACATGTAGAAGTCTCTAGACTTTGTCTATATTTGTAAAGTCCTAGATCACTCTAGAACCTTAGGCAAGGAGAAGGATGCCTATAAATAGGGAGGCACCCCTCTCATTTTGGGCATAGAGAAAGCATTGCATCACCAAGCCTTGTAAAGCATTCTCAAAGCTTAATACAAGTTCTTGCTTTCTAAGTGTTCTTCTTGTCTTCTTTCGGTTGTTCTAGCCAAGTGTTGTGCGGGAGTAAGGCTGACTTAGCGCAAGGAGGGTGCTAAGGCCGCACGAGTAGTTTAAGAAAAAGTAAGCTCGTGACATTAAGCTAGCCTTGTGCTGGATGTCGTCTCATTTTATTTGAAAATGGATCCATGTATTATGTTGTACTTGGGCTTTCAACTTGTGCCCAAATGGCTCATGACTGTATCAAAGCATTTTACGACTCGAACTCATAACTTCCCTGTCTTATACAAACCTTTAAGATTCACTTTTGCTTATCCTAAATAGAAGAGGTTAAAGGCGTGAGACGTTGGGATCAGCAACATAAGAGCAAATGCACATGTTTAGGGAGAAATTTTGAAAAATGACCTCTTTTGTGCTATCAAATTGATTTATAACCTTGTTTTTAAAATTATTTAAAAAATAATCATTTTATAGGTAAGATGTCAAAGATACCCTTAATATAATAAAAGCTAAATTATCTCAAATACTCTGTTTGTCTTCTTCTAATGCTACTTCATCTTTCTCAGTACCTAATTGAACATTCTATCTCTTCTCTTCGTCTTAATGATTTATATTTGGGGTTTAGTTAAACACTCTTTCTTGACAATCACTCACTTATGATGTTTTTTTACGTATTTCAATATATTTATATCGTTAATCGAATATCTCTCACCTCTCTTTTCTTCCTTTCCAAATCCAGAACCAATCTTTGATCTTCCAATCTCTCTTCTCTGCATATTTTCTCTAACAATGTTGAGTTTCTCTTGGACCATTAGTTCATTACTGAATTCAATTAATATACAATCCAAGTGGGGTTTTAGTATCAACAAAATCCCTTCTAAAGCCATAATTCTTTTATTTACTGTAGGGTTGTTCATATGTCATTTCAAGGTAAGATCTTTAACTAAAAATGGTGACGATTCTTATATGACCTATATCCATTGCTGCTCAATCAAAATCAAAAAATTTAGATAGTAGAAACAACTCAAAAACCTTTAAAACAAAAACAATAGACTGAGAATGAAACCTTAGACCATAATTAGCACAATGGAATATGATTGGAACGTATTCTAAACTAGTGTTAACGGTTGAGTAAGTTCTTGACTTCTTGTTGTTGGAAGGTCAGTAAACGTTTTCATTTGTGAAGTGCAGAAGAAAGATAATGACGTGAGACAAAGATGAGAAAAACTGGAATTGGTGAAGTATCATATAATGTAATAAGGATAGTTGTGACTTTTCATCATTTTAAGTGGTTATTTCTCAAAAAGTTTAAAAGTAAGGTTATAAATCAATTCGAGTGTTTAAATATGGTTGTTTTTCAAAATTTCTCATGTTTAGGAACAAGTAATTGCTGATTTGCCAATTTGAATTGGTACTTGGCAATTGCCTCTCTTTTGTCAAATGCACCAATTGAAGATAATTTTGCCAGTTAATCCACTATTAACATTTCATTAGGTCATCTTCAGAAATAGAATCCACTATTCACATTTCATTAGGTCATCTCCAGTAATAGAGGCTATAAGGCCAAATTCTAAATTTTAGCCTTATTTTGGTCTCCAATAACAAATCTGAAAAGGGTTAAAGGGCCATAAAAAGGTCAAAGGGTCATCAAAAGGCTAAACATAGCATTTTGGCTGACCCAAGCCAAAGCAAAGTGTGGTCCCAAATCAGATTAAAAAACTATAGTTTGCATGTGGGTTGATTGATGATGACCCAAATTATAACAATTGTCAACTTTCTATTAGATGATTTTATTCTCATCTCATTACAACCGGTAAATTCTCCAGACTCAAAATCAATACTATGTAATTAATTAAATATGCAATAAATGACTAATATCTTATTGTGTTAATATATTCACAAACAATGCAAAATATTTAGTTTTGTCTCAAAAGTTTATTCAATAATTAATGTGACGACATATTTGTAGTAAAAGTAACAACATATATTAAAATATAATGTGAAACTATAAAATATTAGAAGGGGCTAAAATTTAGCCCTCCCTTACTGGAGAAATTTTTAAATGCTACGGGAGAACCACGTAGCAGTCTGACGTGGTCCTACATTCCAATCAGATTTAGACATGTGATTTTTTACAACTAAATCAGTGTTTTCCTACATTAATGATACTTCTTCCAAAGAAAACAGCATTAATGATAAATAACATTAAAATGTTTATTTTTTGTCACTCGTTTCTATGTTGTGGTGATTATTTGACAAACTGGTGTGTATGACTGCAACGGTGGCATAACAATACTATGCTAGTCCCCTCCGTCAGCGTCTCCCCCTCACATCTTACAATCTGCTCCATCAAAAGAGAGCTCAATTATCGAAAATAAACAAGATCATGAAGAAAACACAGAACCATAACAAGAATTGGTTGATTTCTCTTCATTATGCTAGAATTAGCGAGTAGTGCCCTAATGACCTTAGCATAATCTCTACTTACATCTCAGCTCAAACCTCGGTAAAATGTTTGAGCTGATCGTTTTCCATCCGTTTGCTCTGATTTTGTAAATGATACAAATAAATATAGATTACATAGGGAAAGAGCAAAAGGCTGGTCTCCGAAAAAATTAGGGCTGGTCAGTTCCCCTAGTGCTAGCTACTGCCATCAATTAATCAGAGGTTGACTTCCTCCGATGTCTACTTCTGTCACTAAACAAAATTGTGGAGTTTCCTCCGCCTTCCGAGTCCTCTGTACGGCCTTTCATACCTATATCAAAGTTTGGGAACAAGGAAGGTGCGAACTCGTCCAATGAACGCCCAAATTGGCTGTATGGATTCGCTCCTACTTGACCAAATAAGTAATCAGAAAAATCTTCATTGCTGGAGGAGTCCTTAGTGCTCACGGTGCTACAAGAACTTGCATCCGAGGAGCTGAAAATTGATGAACTCTCACTTGATGAATCCATCGCAGGAACTCTGTACATGGAATGAGATCTCCAGTCATCTGGATCTAATGATTGGTTGCTTGAACTATCAAAACTCATCCTGTCTCGGTTTCTACTAGATGTTGGTTGCGCTGCACAACTAATGATACTTGGCACAGTGGATCTCAACTTGGATTTGGTAAGGTTTGAAGGGACTGCTTCTGAGTTCCTTCTATTGGATGACCCAGCTTGAGAAACAGTGTTACTTCCTACCAAGAGTGGGGGTCGCGGAGAGCGCCTATATACATAAAAAGAAGTTTAGGTGTTTGTGCCAAAACAAGAGCAGAAATAAACTATAAACTGGAATCATCAAGCATATTACCTTGCATAAAGAAGCATGTACGCGCCTTCAGATAAAACCCTCTTTAATTCCACAGGTTCAACCTACAAGAGCATATGTTCAAAAATACAATAAAAGACAACTTATCAAGCTAGCAATCGTGATTCTTCAAATATTTTTTTCCAATAATTCAAGAGTTCATGCACATATATGATAACTGGAAGCTTCCATCTGGCCCTTCCATCAGCCAAATGTTGGGGTTATGCTTTCCTAGCCTTATATTATAATCAACTTCAGGCAACTATGGATTCAAACAGCGTGAGAGTTTTCCCACAAAACGATTAAGGTTGAGCCAAACGGCAAAATCAGAAATGGACAGAACATACCGAGCTGTCATCAATCTTGAACCAGTTCCCTCGACTATTCTTTACATAGCATATATAATGGCCTGAATATGCAGCATTCATAATATCCAGGTGAACAACCACAGCATAAAGATTGTACAAAGGAGATTTATCACTTGTTCTATCCATGTATGGTGACAAGTTGAGAACCTCTGGAAAACGCACTGACTTATCTAGCTTCTCAAAGTTCCGAGACTGCAGCCATTGATGACATAAGGTAAGTATTAACATAAAAAAGACACAGATAAAATTGCCACCGTGTGGTATAGGTTAAGCACAGATTAAAACTAATACTAAAGAATTATTACCTGAAAGCGCTTCAACACTATTGTAAGAATATTTGGTGCCTCTAGAATTGTAAGTTTCTTTCTGGCTTTCTCATAAGATTTACACCTAGAAAAGTTGGAGAGAACATACAAACAAGTATCAGATAAATAGAAGAAGAAAAATATTACCAACACAAAAGAATATTTTATGTAAGTTTGTGTCGTGTGTGTAAACCCCATTAGCCCAGCTATAAACAAGCAAGGTGTGCCAAAAAGATAGTTGCAAGCCCTGATATTGATCTTGAGATTTCAAATTAAAAATGCAAAGGGAACTGATAATAACAGACTTTATTATCAGCTGAAACTAAATCACTACAGAAGCAATATACAAGAGGAAATGACCAACCTGTTACAATGGAACCTATTATCTCCATCCAAAGTTTCAGTAGCAGTAAATTGTGCAAGAGCCTCTTCCAGAGTTCCAATTGCCCCATCAATTTCGACAGTAAGATCCATCATCCGCTCAAATTGCTCAGTTTTCCCAAGGCACTTCATGCACTTTATCTGAGAAAGTTATGACATCCCAAAAACATACAATTATTGTCTTTTTAACCAACATTAGAAAGTTTTTACATTTGTTAAAAGAACAATGAAATCTATGATTGAAAGATTGAATATTTTAACAACACATTAGAAACTCAAGTAACCTTGGATCGAAGGTGACCTCCAAAGGTCATGCCAACTAGAGTTGTTTGTTCTGCCAAAGGACCAATAGCCCCAGCTTCCTTGAGGCAAACAGATTGCATGGTATCAACCGCATACCTGCCATTTAGCAACTCAACACGTTATACAACGTTGAGAGAGATATATAAAACTTACAAGAAAAATTCATTTGGTTGATGTCTGACTGGCTTTACCTCAAAAATTCATGAGCATCCTCTTCCTTCCCATGACCAAGATGGCTTCCAATTTTATGTATTTTCGATAAGATCCTAATCGGGGATAGTGAAGCCTTCCCTTCTCTTGCCTTCTGGAGCAGAATTTCAAATTCACATATAAAGCACCAGTCCTTTTTTTGACCTAGAATAAGGAATGAAATTGTAGGTTGAAAGGTGGTTACACACATGTCCCTGATATCTAAACAGGCTGCAGATATTAACACTAAATGCATAGAAACAGCATTATAAATAAACTTACACGCTCTAGAATGGAGTCCTTGAAGAAGATACAAAGTAAGAGGCTGAGTAAATGCTAAACACTGGAGCACAGCATTAGCATAACAGCTGAGAAATCCAAGGAAAAAAAAAAGATCAGAAGAACATTTGTATATGCTTTGATGACTAGAAGAGTAGAAGGTAAGCACTGAACTAGAAAAAATATGAAAGTTTCAAAAGAAGAGACCTTGTAGAAGGATATACGAAAGCTAAAACTGATTAAACTTTAAAGCAAAATAATTGTTATTCTATATCTTAATAGTTCTAAAAGAACTCTCCCCTCACCTGTTCCCACAATTTGTCAGGCCAAATGGGCAAAGATCCACATTGTTGTAAGAGTACAGTTTCACAAACAGCTCATACGGAAAAATTACCTGTCATTATAATATCATAACAGAATGAATATCTGACCAAGAAAGAGAACAATTAGGTAAAAGAAGAAAATACTAAGCTGCATATAACCTTGAACTTTCCAGCAATCTCATTTTCAGGACCGGAGAGATTGGATTTCGGCTGTTTTGAGGATTTAAACTGCTGCACAACTTTCTTCATGGATGTCTTTAAACCATTACAAGCATTTTGCGGCAAGCTTGGGATACTACCAATTTTGGCAGGCAAGGCATGACAACTGTCAACTTTTTCAGATCTAAAGCTGGAATCCAGTAACTCTCCAGTGGCTGAAGATAGCCGACCACTAGAAGCACTATATGATAAACGTCCTTCTTTACGCTCATCTTCCCAGTTACTAGTTGACAAGCTCTTGGACTTGGCGGCATCAGTAACTACCTTTTCTATTGAAGTACCCCTTCTAGTTTGCTTTTTACCAACAAAATTTGCAGGTTGAGCATCAGCAGACATGTCTATCTTAGCTTTGGCCAATTTTGATTTGGAATCTACTTCTTTATCACTATGACTGGATTTCATCTTAACTAACTTATTTGCACGCGAAAAGTTATCTTGACAATTGACCAAATGAGCATACTCGTTTCCAAGTAGATCAGGGGCAGGACCATCAAAAAGAGGTTTCACTGCTCTGTCAACAATCTCACCAGAAGGGGTGTCAGCTCCAGTACCAGATGAAGAGAAACCATCCCATGACACAGTACTCGGTGATGTTGAACTGGCACGTGCACCTATTCCACCTGCATCAGGGAAATTCTATCATCAGAACCAATCAATAACGACCTTCTTCAAACAACAGAGGTTGTCCTTGCTAAAATATTACCATGATGAAATGACGCTTCCCCATCTAAGTCACTAATGTGTTGGACCCCCGAAGGTTGGCATTCGTCCTTGTGACCTTGTCTCCAGTGAATGATTTGACACTTCCCAGAACTACAACCACATTGTCAAGTAAATACAATGTAAGAGGCAAAAATGAGTTCAACTGCTTATGCACATTCGAAAGTAGTTCATATCGCAAACATTGGACAAGGCCTCATCCAACACCAAAATGCGATCATCTTGGTCAAGGATCAAATAGAATACAAAGTTCAGCAATCAACAGGTACCTAATCTACACCTACACTACTCCGAATCCAAACGAAATCTCAAAGGCAAAATCTTTCGGCTAATTGAACTATAATACACAAACACCACACTAACTTACATAAATTTGACACAAAAGTAGCATAATTTCAGCGAAAAAAACTTGCATAAATTTGACACAAAAGTAGCATAATTTCAGCGAAAAAGAAGAACTCACCAGTATCTAACACTCTTGCATTTGGAGCACCGCATAGTAGTCTGCGAATAACAAACAGCACAGTGAAACGCACCGGTCACCGGCACCGGAGCAGCAGCAGCAGAAGAAGCATAAAGAGCCGTGGTGGACTGAAACTCGGCCATTGCAGCCTCCTGGGAAGCCATAGCAACAAGCCTCATGATCTCCTCCTTCTTCGCCACCGCATTCCTCCACTTGTGCCTTATCACAAAGAAGGACGCCAAAACGACACCGAACAGGAGCCCCTGAAACCCTAGAATTCCGAGGGCCGGCATTGCGGGGGAGCTCAGAGACCTGGAAACCCTAACAACTTGTTATCCGGCGCCGAGGATCAGACCGGAGCAGAGAAGCCCTAGGATGGTGTTGTGGCTATACATAGATCCGGCGGGGGTGGCGGCGCGGCGGGAGGGAGAGGAGGTAGGGGAAATTGGGAGGGGCAGAAATGGAATTTGAGCGACAGAGGTAGTAGTGGTGCTGGTGGTGGTGATTGAATTGAGATTGAAGCATCTGGATTTGGATGGTGGTGAGGTTTTTAGAGAGAGAGAGAGAGAGAGAGTGGGGGAATATTAAGTCGGGGATCGCAGAGTACTAGTGTGTCGGGTCTCGAGTCTCGACCTTTTTTTTCTTTTTTCTTTTTTGAATTTTCAGTAGTGAGTTTTCTCTCCCTCTCTTTGTCCTGGCTCGGTTAAATTCGCGCCCGCGTTTTCTTTTTACCAGTGCTGTAATATTTTGGGCATATCGATGTTGCAGGCTTCAAGTGAGGAATTATTAGTTTTTTACCCCGATTGGGATGGACGGCCCTACTGGCATTACCAGACTTATTTTTATCTTTTTCTTCTTGTTTGCCTAAACGGGGGTTTGATATATGGATTGACTTGAAAGAAATGCAAGGACTTCAGAAAAAATATTTCATAGTGACGCACCTAGATCATCGCCAACCAAAATTTCTATATTCAATAATATTATCCTTCATCTTACTTTTTACTCGTGTGTCTCAAAGTTACTTTTAAAAGATGTTGACATTAAAAACGCGGCTATTTCATCTTATTATTTGCTCAGTTTATTTTATTTATTTATTTCACCCTATATTTTTTTCAGCTTAGAGTTTGTTTATCTCACCTAATTTCACTTTCTGATATACCCCTCATTAGTCTAATAAAAAAGGGAAAATAAATAAAATCTTAACTATAATTTTTTTTACAATGTGTTTGGATGCGGGTGAATTCCTGAAAATTTAAGCAAAAATAAGAAATTCTCAATTTCTTAAGACTGTTTCCCTGTTTGGATTCTTATCCCGTGGAATTCGTAATTTTCACGGGAAAATAATCGTGGAATTTAAGAGCTTAAATTCCCGACTTAAATTCCTCACAAAATATGTGTCATTTGTTATTTTCCACAACTAAGATTAGTCTAAATACAAATTCTTATTATTTTAAAACTTTAAATTATATGAAAAGTTGATAAGGGGTACTGAAAATAATGTAAAGTTTTAAAACACCGATGTTAATATGTATTCAGCAAGGGTGGCAAGATGTTGAAGTAGAAAGTGATTGTGTGAACTTGGTACATGCACTTTAAATCACCGATGACGATCTCTCCATTACAGGAAGAATTATAGAGGACTGTCAAAGGTATGTTGGTGCTTTTAGTTTCTTTCATTTGCAACATGTTTGTCGTGAAGCTAATAGTGTGGCAAATAGATTATCCCACTTTGCTAGATGCAATAAGTTTGATGTTTTCAGTCTAAATGAGACACCTGCTATTATTCAATATTTTCTTTATGAGAATCTATGTAATATTTCATATGTAGCTCGAGGTTCAGGTTATATTCCCCCCCTAGATGCAAAATTTTAATTCAATAAATGGAACCAGACATGGGGCTGAGCCTCCCAATTAGGCTGTATTCCAAACCCCTTTAAAAAAAAATTACATTATGAAATTCAAAAAATGAAATTTTTAATTAATAAAATTTAAATTCGTGAAATTGTAATTCTCATAATTTTGAAATTTTTATAAAAATTGAAATCACTTTATCCAAACACAACGTTAAGGTTATCTCTTACATTTTTATTGTTCTTTTACATTTTTATTGTTCTTCGACATTCAACTTAACGAAGAATTCATAGAAAAAGATTCAACTTAAAAAATTACATTTTTTATTGATGGAGCTAAATTACTGATTTCTTTTCTTATAATACTTAGTTGGGTGTTACAATTAGCTTCATAGCATCAGTAGCTCTAAAATTGAATCTAATATCTCTTTGAATTTTTCAGAAAAGAAGAATTCATCAATGATATCATCAACAATCAGACATCAATTAGAATTTGTATTGATTAATGGATCTAATATCTCCATTCCCACCCATAGTAATTTGTTTCAAATTGGATTGATCTTGTATTGCGTTAGGAGTCAACAAACAAAGGGACTAAAGAAATTAGAGAACATTGAGATCTGGGTTTTGGGTCTGTTGGGCAGAAGAAACTTTGATGAAATAACTAAGCATTTATCTGATTTACTGATTCTTTTTCTTTCTTGTTATAATTTAATTTTTCTTTTTCTTTTTTAATGTGTAAATGTTGATCATATTTAATTGACAATTGTCTTTACCTGTCATTTTTTTGTATTAGGGTAAAATTAACCAACTCAATAGTATTGTGGTCCTACCAAACATCATATAGACCACCGATCAATCTGTTGTATCCTGAAATTTCACTACAAGAGGGTGGATAGAGTCATGTGATTGGTACCAATCAAACCCCGGCTAGCCCACCTGAGAGATACGTACCCTTATGTAATGACGTCAATATGTCATATTGTTGATGCCAGAAGAGATCCTATCAGGTACAAATATATTCCATCAAGAGCACAAGTTCATCATTGAAGACAGGTTAAATGTAATCAACTAATCATGGGTACCCCTCTTGCATAGTTACTCATTCATGTTCAAGAAAAAATTGTTTTGTTTATATTAGACACAAGGCAATTTGAACTTGTACAACGATGTTTAAGTAGTCACCTAGTGATCAAGAAAATCATAGTCAATCACTGTGAAAAACAAAACAACTTAACTTTAAAAAAATACTTCACATCCTTGAATTTATATCCAACGGTGATTAATCATGATTTCTTTGATCACTAGTTGACCATATGAACACCACTGTAAACTTGTATTGATCAGCCACAAAGAACTGTGATGGTGAAGAAACAACAATTTAACATTTAAATTGTTAAATGTTCTCCTAAATTGAAAAAAGAAAAGGAAAACAATAACTTAAATTGAACTTTCAAACATGAAACAACGAAAGAATGTCATGGTAATACATATATACTTGGCCAGCCTTTGAAAAATACTCAAGCCACATTGAGACTTTCGAGCCTTTTCTTCGCCTTCATCATCATGATCTCCTTCTGAACCCTGCGTATATCAAATACAATTCTCGCATCCTCCTCTGCCGAATCTAAAGACTCTCTAAGCTTTGCAAAACTATGAAGGTTATTCATGAGGACATCACCCTCAGCTTCACCGAACCGCTTCCTGAACCACGGATCATTATATCTGTCGTAGTAAGTTGTTGTGCTATATTTTGAAGGCACAAAAATCTCCGTCACATCCACCATGATTTGCTACTTACAAGTTACGAACCTGCACATGTAGAATGACCAAATCAGAATAACTTTGGAAACTCTATCAACTCACTTATTTATATGAACGGATTCCTTCTCATAATAGTATTTACTTGCTCCCGAATCCGAATCCAAGTATGACTCATATTCTCGTATCTCCAAATTTTCTCTTGTGTTTATTTTGAAACATATACTTGGTACTTGTATCAACTATACGTTCACATCAACACTGACAACACACTTTCTTTGATTTTTATTTTTTTGGAGTTACGTAAGTTGGAGAGTCGACATCCACACGTTTCACTTAGCATCACATAGCTCTGAATTTTAAAATCCTTCAAAATACATATTAGATACATTAAAAGAAACCCAAAACCTTGATCTCAAAGTCTCTAACATGAATACTAAATTATCCTAAAATATACATCAACTCGATACTAACAAGATCGAGTGTACTTTGACTCTTTAGGTTTTGGTTGTAACAGAGGCTTTGTACCTGAGTAATGCTAGATGAACCATTTTTTGATGAACCACCTTTTGATGAATCACCTAAAGCCCACCTTAGGTGACAGCTGATGTGGCATAACCACATCATCATAACCACATTATCAAAGCATAATTTATGATTTAATAAATATTCCTAATCTATTTTAATCATTTCTTTCTCAAAAAAAAAATCTTTTAATTTTATTCCTGATGTAAAATAAGAACTTACTTTGTAGATAGTAAGAAACAAATAGGGAGGAGGAGGAAAAGTTGAGAGATATTTTATTCAGTCTCATAGGCCTCCATTATATAGAGGTAGGGTTTACACGATAAGTACTTAGACTATTAAGATATTACATGTAAGTCCCTAACTAATAACGTGGACAGCCACATAAGATATAATATTTACAACACTCTCCCTTGAATGTCCACCAATTGATAATGGTGTTGGACGCGCTTAATGTTGCCTCATTAAAAACCTTGTCAGGTAACAATAAAACTCAGCGGGATAAAAATAACCCTGGTCAAAGGATAAAAAGAGCACAGCACACATATGTCATATGTAACATGTTCCTTGTTGCTATCCTTGTTGCTATCCTTGGTTGGAGTCTCCCCCTAATCCTTGCAAGCTTTGCTTAACAACTTTGAGAGTTGTCTCAAACCAATCTTTTCCACTAACTTCTTAAACGTACACTTAGGCAGAGAGTTGGTGAACAAATCAGCTAAGTTCTCATCAGATCGAATTTGCTTAACCACGATCTCTTGATTCTTTTGTAGTTCATGAGTATGGAAAAATTTAGGAGCAATATGCTTAGTCTTGTCACCTTTGATAAATCCCTCTTTAATCTGAGCAATACATGCAGCATTGTCTTCATACATAACTGTTGGATTGTCAGTGACTGAAGGTAAACCACTGGTGCTCCGAATGTGATGAATCATGGATCTTAGCTAGAAACATTCTTTGCCAGCTTCATACAATGCAATTATTTTTGAGTGGTTGGAGGAAGTCGCTACAAGTATATGCTTGGAAGAACACCATGAAACTGCGGTGTCTCCACAAGTAAAAACATATCTTGTTTGGGAACGACCTCTATGTGGATCAGAGAGATATCCTGCATCGGCATATCCAACAATCGTGGGACTATCAACCGATTTATTTGTGTAAAACAATCCCATATCCACAGTACCACGAAGATAGCGTAAAATGTCTTTTACACCTTTCCAATGACGTGATGTGGGAGCAGAGCTATATCTTGCCAACACACTAACTGCAAAAGAAATATCTGGCCTTATACATTGTGCCAAGTAGAGTAAGGCACCAATGGCACTAAGATATGATACTTTTGGACCAAGGATTATTTCGTCTTCTTGTCTGGGACGAAATGGATCTTTCATAGGGTCAAGGCTCCGAACGACCATTGGGGTACTCGTGAGTTGTACCCATACCGAATCTCTTCATAATCTTCTCAGTATAAGCAGATTGATGGACACGTATCCCACTATCCAAATGCTCAATCTGCAACCCGAGGCAATATTTTGTTTTTCCAAGGTCTTTCATTTCAAATTCTTTCTTTAAGTATTCAACAGTTTTTTCAAGTTCCTCAGAACATCCAATCAGATTCATGTCATCGACATAAACTGCAACTATTGCAAACCCAAAATTTGACTTCTTAATGAACACACAGGGACAAATTGGATCATTGATATATCCTTCTCTAAGTAGATACTCACTGAGACGGTTGTACCACATACTTCCGGATTGTTTCAATCCATACAAGGATCGTCTCAATTTAATTGAATACATGTTGTGAGGCTTTATGGTTGCTTCAGGCAACCTAAATCCTTCTGGAACTTTCATGTAGATATCAGTATCTAACTCACCGTATAGGTATGCAGTAACAACATCCATAAGTTGCATATCAAGTTTTTCAGAAACTACTAAACTTATTAGATAGCGAAATGTGATAGCATCCATTACGAGAGAATATGTTTCCTCATAACCTATCCCTGGTCATTGTGAAAAACCTTGTGCAACAAGTCGCGCTTTATATCTTGCAATCTCGTTTTTCTCGTTACGCTTTCTTACAAACACCCATTTATATCTGATAGATTTGACGTTGGGTGGTGTTTGGACAATAGGTCCGAATACACTGCGTTTTTCAAGAGAATTCAATTTAGTTTGGATTGCATCTTTCCATTTGGGCCAATTATGTCTCTGTTTACATTCATTAACAGAGCGAGGTTCAGTGTCATCACCTTTTATTATTTCAGTCGCTACAGCGAATGAGAACACATCGTCGACAGTCATGTCTCTACGATCCCAAAACTCATTGGTGTAAACATAATTTACAGAAATTTCCTTATTTTCAGTTACGACCTCTTCATGGGCTTGTGTACCAACATCATTTTCCTCTTCTGTAATTACAGGATCATAAGTTGTAGGTTGGGCATTGTTGGCTTGCCCAATATTCTCTTCAGGGATGATTTCATCAAGATTCTGATTTATCTTTGATCTCCTCTTTCTTGGAACCAAATCCTTTGAACCTGAAGGCCTGCCACGCTTCCGGCATGCAGCAAGTGGTTCATTTGCTGCCATATTATTTCCGATCTGGACATTAATTCTTGCAGGTGCATTCATTGCCGGAATATGCGATCTTGTCACTCTTGCTGTGTTATTGAATGCATCAGGCATTTTGTCAGCAATATTTTGAAGATGCAAAATCCTTCGTACTTCTATTTCACTTTCTTTGGTACGAGGATCAATATGAGATATTGTGGGTACAGTCCACATTAATTCACGACGTTCATTTAGAATAGTTTTATCTCCTCCTAACGGCGGGAATGTTGTCTCATCAAATTAGCAATCTGCAAACCGTGCAATGAATGTATCACCCGTCATGGGTTCTAAATATCTAATAATGGATGGCGAATCAAAACTAATATAGATGCCCAATCGACGTTGGGGGCCCATTTTTGTACGTTGTGGCTATGCAATAGGCACATAAACAGTACACCCAAATGTTCGAAGATGAGAAATATTGGGTTGGCTCCCAGATACAAGTTGCAATGGGGAATACTGATGGTTGGCTATGGGTCTCAACCGAATTAAAGCTGATGCATGCAAAATTGCATGTCCCCATGCATAAATTGGCATCTTTGTTCGCATTAGCAAAGTGCGCGCTATTATTTGAAGTCGCTTAATAAAAGCTTCTGCCAAACCATTATGTGTATGAACATGAGGAACTGAATGTTCAATTTCGATCCCCAAAGACAAGCAGTAATCATTGAAAGTTTGAGATGTAAATTCACTAGCGTTGTCTAGACGAATAGACTTGATAGAGTAATCTGACAATTGAGCTCGTAATTTAATTAGCTGAGCAAGTAGCTTGGCAAATGCTACATTACGAGTAAACAAGAGGCAAACATGTGACCATCTTGTAGAAGCATCAACTAAGACCATAAAATATCGAAATGGTCCACAAGAAGGGTCAATAGGCCCACAAATGTCCCCTTGAATTCTTTGCAGGAAAGATGGGGATTTAATATCTACCTTTGCATATGATGGTTTAACCACCAATTTCCCTTGTGCACAAGCTTTGCAAGGGTTGCTTGGCAAAACAATGTGTTTAGTCATCAATGGATGTCCATGTGAATTAGTAATGATCCTACGCATCATGGTGGATCCTGGGTGACCCAAACGATCATGCCAGAGCATAAAGATATGTTGATTTTTGAACTGCGGGTTCACAACATGATATGCCTCAATGGGTTTGATGGTTGTGTGATACAAACTAGATGATAGGGCAACTAATTTTTCCAATATCTGCTTCTGGCAGTTGTCATTGGATGTAATGCAAAGGTATTCCATATCATTGTCATTTGTGGTCTCCATGTGGTATCCGTTTAAACAGATATCTCTAAAACTAAGGAGATTTCTTCTGGATCTCGAAGAGTATAAAGCCTCTTGAATTGACAATTGGGTTCCATTTGGTAGTCTAATGTGAGCTCTACCAGAATCTTCAATCAGGTCTGCAGGACATGATATAGTGGTTACATTTGCTTTGGAAGGTATCAAAGTAGAGAAATAAGCCCGATCGCGAAGGATCGTATGTGTAGTAGCACTGTCAGCAAGACACACATCATCTCCATCCTTCGTACGTTGAGGGTATCCAAAATTCTTTTTCATGCCTTCATAGAGATAGTAACGTACAGTTAATTAGCATGATAGATACATGAAAATTTCCATAAAAAAATGTAATCAAGTAGATGCTACTTTATAATCAATAAACTATGCGTGAGAGCAGAGAAAGAGAAGAAACGAAAATTTGGTCTGAAGTTGAGGATTCCCCCAGGATACAAACTATATGATGTTATGTATTTATCGCACACATAGCAGAATAAAGTAGTAATTGAGTCTCATGCAACAACTACAAGATAACTAAAGGGATAAAATTAATTACTAAACATATCTTGTTGATAAGACACTTATCTCGTCAAACATGCAATTAGTATTGATAACTTAAAAAAAACTTTTGATCATATATGTAAAAGGATAAGGACATATATACATATGTATAGCCATTTTAGTTCCGTCATAATTTATAGTCAGAAACTTGAATATGTACAGGGAAACCGAAACAAAATAGATAATCTTGCAAACCAAATTATTCCATATAATAGAAGAACAGAAAGAAATTTCTTTTATTGCAATTGAACCAAAAACTAAAAAAGTTCATCAAAAACCAGATGCCAAAACTAGAGACCAAAACATCCAAAACTAGAGGTCAAACAAAAGTGACCAAAATACAACGAGATAAAAATAATGCCTACACATAGACTGACAATTAATTGTCATCAAGAACTCCATTACTAATCATGCCATCACCATTGTTTCCATTGTTCTCAAAGAAGTCTGAAACATCAAGTGGGGTGACGTCTGAAGGCTCAGATGAATCCCAAGGATCACAATGATCAATGTAGTTTGTCTCCACATTTTTCCGGTTTAGGGAAGCTTTGTAGAGTTCTACAAGATGGGGTTCTGTACGACAGGTACGAGCCCAATGATCTTTACTACCACATCGAAGACAACCATTATCATAATTGTTATGAGCATTGATCATTTGACCATTTCCTTTAATAATTTTGACATTGCTTCTTGGGCCCAATTGCTTGTTGTAGCCCTCGTAACCTTGGCCATTTTGTCGTCTCTGACCACGTCTATGACCACGGTTGCGACCTCTTCCATGCCATCCTCCACGTCCATTACCATGACTGCTAATAGCATTCAGTTTAGGGAATTAATGGTTGAGATCATGTAAGGCGTGATTCATGGTTTTCAGCAGGAGCTCATTGTTCTGCTCAGCCACCAAGAGACAAGAGATGAGGTCAGAGTATTTGGTGAACCCTCTTTCTCGGTATTGTTGTTGTAAGACCATATTGGAAGCATGAAAGGTGGAGAATGTCTTTTCAAGCATCATATCCTGAGTAATATTCTCTCCACAAAGGTTCATTTGGGAGGTTATCCTGAACATGGCAGAATTGTAGTCTATCACAGAAGTATAATCTTGAAGGCGCAAATGCGTCCATTCATAACGTGCTCTAGGGAGCACAACAGTCTTTTGGTGAGAAAATCTATCTGCCAAGCTTGTCCATAATTCAAGTGGGTCTTTGATAGTTAAGTACTCATTCTTTAGTCCTTGATGGATATGGTGACGCAGAAAAATCATAGCCTTAGCTTTCTCCTGCGAGGAGGCTCGGTTTTCGGCCTTTATTGTAGCCCCAAGGTTATGTGCTTCGAGATGGATCTCGGCATCAAGAGCCTAAGACAAGTAGTTCTTCCCAGAGATGTCAAGGGCCTCAAAATCCAATTTTGCCAAATTGGTCATCTTCCTACACACAATGGAGAAGGGATACATTAGGACCCATATGTCTGTTAGAACTACATGTTCTTAACAAATAATAAATGTCGAACTTCGGGTTCGAAAAAGAAGTATATTAAACATTGGATTGTAAATATGTGCATGAAGCTTCGGGTTCATGTTCTTATGATTAGGAACTTCCAGTTCTAGGAGTATCTATTTCTATGAACTTCAGGTTCAAGAAGGAATATGCACTCAAAACTTCTGGTTCGAGTGATGATAGTGAAGCTTCAGGTTCACTTGTATTGATATATATAGACATATATTAGATCATATGATGAGCAAACAAAGTCGTATGTTTATATGCATAACATTGACTAGATACAAGAAATCATAATTAATATGGGCATCTTTGTTGTTTGCGGTTAGGAACAAATATTAAAAGAAATATCATAGGTATAGAAGAGAAAACATGCGGAACATGATCGACTTTGGGGTCAATCGGCAGAGAGAAAAGAAAAGAAAACTATAAACTGATACAACATACAAAAGTACAGAGAAGGTAAATTGAAATATAAAGCTCATAGATCTTGAGTTATGGCTTAGAAGCAACAAAGTTGCACCATAAGAACTCGTTGATCATCATGGAGCGTGCTGATAACGTGATGTAAAATAAGAACTTACTTTGTAGAGAGTAAGAAACAAATAGGGAGGAGGAGGAAAAGTTGAGAGATATTTTATTCAGTCTTATAGGCCTCCATTATATAGAGGTAGGGTTTACACGATAAGTACTCAGACTATTGAGATATTACATGTAAGTCCCTAACTAATAACGTTGACAACCACATAAGATATAATATTTAAAACAATTCCTATTTTTTTGGCGAGCTTCATTCTTCATACTGATCCTGATCTCCTCTTCATTTTCAATTTATCAAAACTAACAACTTCTCAATCTGATTCGTTCACTTAGCAAACATTTTTAATGAAATTAAGCTAGCTGTGCCATATTTAGATCTAGGGTTTTGGGGGAGGGTGGGAACTGAATTTGATTTGTAAAAAACACCGTTAGACCTGGAATCACCCTTAGTAGGTACGCAATGCAGAGCAATGGTTCTAGTATGGTTGCAAGCTTGCAGCAATCTCTACATTCCTATAAATCAAATTATTTTCCCCTTAAAGGCTTAAACCCTAATTCAAAAAATGCCCGTGTTTCATTCTCATTAGAAATATATATATATATATATATATATATATATTCACTATTTGAACTTAGAAAGGGTAGAGCTCTTACAAGAATCACAATCAGATTTGGAAGATGTTGTTTAATTGAAGAAAATGTGAGAGCTGCGAGGACGGGGGAGAAGAAGAGAGAAGAAAATAACATTCAATGAAGACGACATAATATCAGAAAGCCAAAAAAAAAAAGGTCTATATATTTACTTTAAAATTATCCTATATAAAATAATTTCGTAATTAAGAAAAATAGAACTATAAAAAAAATGAACTTATGTTTTGATGATGTGGTTATGCCACATCAGCTGTCACCTAAGGTGGGCTCTAGGTGGTTCACCAAAAAGGTGGTTCATTTAGCATTACTCTTTATATTTAGATGTTGTTTTTCTTTTATCTTGACAGAAAAAAAAATCGAGTATACTTGACCCAACATTTTGGCGGTTCACAACCTCCGCGACCACCATCATGCACCACCAAACACCACTCCCACCGCCTCCTCCGACACTATCATCGCCTAAATCATCATCTTGTCAAGACCCAACATCGCCATTGCAACCATTATGGTTGCTCTCAATGCAGACACCTTAGTGATCGACGTCTTCCTCGCTACAACGTACGACGTAGGGATCGTCAAAAAGCCCGTCGGGTCGGGCAAGGCCTCAATCATGTTTTTTTAAATTTTAGGATCGGGCTGGGCCGGGCTATTCAAAAAATCAAAGCCTACGGACCCGGGCCTTACGAGCTTATTAGGGCCGGGCCTATTATATACACATATCTAATAAAATTTTATCAAATAAAACAAAAAACTATAAAAAAAAAAAGTTAAGATTTGTTAATGATTAAACTAAATGTAATAAAAAATCAAAATAAAATATGACTTAATGCATTAATTAGTTCACATATTTAACTAATAATTCCATAAAAAATATTTATAAAATAATTGATAGGGCTTTGGGAAGGGCTTTTTAGGGCCGGGCGGGCTTTGATGGGCATGTAATGGGGAAACCCAATTGTTAGACTAACCGTACACTCAATTAAAACATCCTAATCTTAAATTATCCACTTTGTTCTAAGATATTCTTCATCATTCTAGGATATTCTTTATGTGTGTCTTGACCTTGTGTCATTAGGATACGTAGTTTGACTAGATCTATGTATTCTTTATCCTTACCATATTGGTATTGTGTAATTCCTTATATAAAAGGCTCCTATCAATGAATAAGATGATGATTCTCTTGTCATTTCTCTTTGTCTCTACACTTTATCCTTCATCACGTTATCATGCACTTTGTTCTAACCCTAAAACTAATAGTCCACCATTATATTTTATAAAACCCTAAAAAAGCGTTTTTCGGCTCCTATGTCTGACCGCCGCCGCCTGTTTTCCAGGCCGCCGTTCGACATCACCGGCTGCCAATCCCTTGGCCGCCGCCCGCCAACAATTCTTGGTTTCCTCTGACTACAATTTTCGGCTTCTTCAAGCGTTTGAAGTTTCGAAAGATATGTTTTGAAACCCTAAACTTTTCCAAGTTCAATAACTCGGGGAGGATAAAATATTTTCCTCCCTTCTCCATCTACATTCTATGCTTGGGATTTTGTGCATGCAAGTACCAAAATCCCTGAATTTTATTCGCGGGTGAAGAGTGTGTTTGATCACTCTTGTTTCCTTATCAGGGTTGTGTATGATCAACCCCAACCTTTTTTTGGATTGTGTTTGATCAATTCGAGGCCTTTTTCAAATTGTGTTTGAACAATTCGCGGCTTTTTCGGATTGTGTGTGATCAATCTGAAAGACAAACCATTAAAAACATTGTTTGTGACCTCTATCAAGTCTCATAACAACTTAGTGTTGTATGCAAGAGCAATGTAACATTCTGCTCTTTTGAGTTTTGACGTACTCGATGCCTAAAGCGAATCTTCGCTTGGTATCTGTAGAACCTTTCATTGGAAATGATTAAACCACATGTTTTGACCCCCATGCTAACAAGCCTAGATGCTGAGATTTCACATCTCTCGCGCTCAAAGTCTTTGACGCGCCACATCAACAAAAGCCTTCAATAACAATCTGTGTAAAAAGTAATTACCACAAAGTACTGTGGAATGCACTCATGGAGTGTTTCTTGAAAAATTTATATAACTCTACTTGTTGAGTTATTAGTCAAGTGGAGTGCTTACCACCTTAATTGACTACATATTGTCGATGATCTTTTGTGGCATCGTGATCCATAATCTTTAACACATTCGATCATCAGCAAGTTCTCTAAGTCCTCCAAGTTGGTTTCGAATTACCAACGAGACTTGATTTTGATCATACAATTGCAAACGGGAATTGTACATACGCTAATGCGATAAAGTATTTAGGATTGTACCCACAATATGGGTCATGACAACGGCAGAAAACGCCGTGCCGATGTCTAGAAAAGAGGGGGAGGTGTCGCTGGCCCTAATGACGACATTCTCGATCTCGACACCAATTTGTCAAAACTATTCATGTTAGCTCATGACAATGCAATCGTTGTGGATCTCCGGATTACTAGTTCAAAATTGTCAAGTTCATCCTCAAATCGTGAATGCATACAAAAAGGTACGGAAAATCAATATGAGGACAATAATGTCATCCTCATGATCACGAATTTCAAAGATTCGGATCCAGCTCTAGCTACCCCTGACTTTGACGTCATCGGCTAGACATTGATTTTTGTTCCAAGCTATATGTAATAAGGCATCGTATCGACGTCCTTCGTCTATTTGAGACCTCGATGTACTCACATTAGCAATAATGAATGCCTTGAGAATTTTTTTGAAGTGAAACTATTCTCCTCTTGTGGTTCGCATTGATTTACAAACAAGATGTACATTCTTACATCGTCCTTAGAAGCATGGCATATTTACAATCTACATGGTTAGATTGTGCCGTTTTGGTCTCTTCCAAGTGAAGATGGCGCACGGCCTTGCATCCTCAAGGAGGATCGCCAAAGTGTTTCCGGTTAAGTCTTCTACCCTATAACAGATTTTGCATCATCAATTGTTCAACTAGACTCATCCAAGCACAATGTGATGTCTTAGAATTTTCCGAAATTAAGGAGATAGTGGTTTCAAGTGTGCCTCGCACTACCGACCCTCCACGGACATGCATGGTCATACTGACTTGGAGTTACCGAAAGCTTTTGATGTTGGATCCCTCTACGCTATTAAACCAACTGCCATCTTGTAAAAGACATTGAAGACTTATCAAAACCGCGTATAATCATCATCACCGAATCCTCTAGGTCCTCTGAGTTAGTTCATGTTCATGTCAGGAAGCTTTTGCTAACTAGTCATGAAGTTTATGACCTTGGAACGACCGAAAGGACTTGATTTTGATCACACACACGTCACTTTTGGCTAAGGCAAAAGCCTACACGCTACCTGCAAGCTTTAAAGCTTCGCACATGCCAATTCTGCGAAAAACAACAATCTGTCCCTTCTGGACAGTCACCTTCATTTGAGCTTTGTGAGCAGCTCCGGACGAATCAGACAGTGTGTTTTATATCATTGGAAATCTCTACGAGTCTAGTTTTTAGAAATTTTTGCGGTTTGTCCATATCTATTTTAACGAAGAAGTTATGGCTGTTTTAATGCACAAAGGTCATTCTGCACGGAAATATTTATGCACTCTCGGGATTAATTGCAGCTTTTCTTAGCTTCTTTCAATCCTTCTAAATGGTTCAAGTGGAACTGTTTACTCTTCTATCTACTTCTTTTTGTAGATATATCTCATATAGATATTGAGTGTGTCGTAGATAGTGGAACTATCCACAACATTCTAAGATACCGGTCATTCACGGACGCGGTTTAGCTTAAATCTTGATGCCTCATGACACCACGACCAATGTCACAGATGCCCTCTATGCATTGAGAGGCAACCGAACCATGTTGAGCTTTAAAGAAATTTCTGCTAATGATTTTCATTTGAAAACACATTGTGAGAATGAACACGAGTTCTTTTGTGTATACATTCTCATGAATGCAGACTGAAATGCATCTTAGAGAAGTATATGAGTCAATCTAGTGGACTGTATGTCACTATGATTCGAATATCGAATCACATGTTGTCGCCAAACATGATATTTGGGGCACCGACTCATATAGGCTTTAGTTTGACCAAATCGGTCATCTTGAAAGAAATATAATGGTCTAAATTTTAAGAAATTCTCATGGACATCCATTCTTCCACTCAAAATGAAGACATTCGGGATCTAGCTTCATCATGAAGCATGATGGTGACGTCATGGTTGTAAATGGCGGCACCCGGGGGACATTGACGTCACCTGAACATGACTCCAACTTTTCGGAGGCCGTCCGGTCAATTCTTCAAGCAATTGAGGTGCACCGGCCTTCTCTCGATGTCTCTTTGGCCCCCTGCAATGCTCATTGCTCATTTTGAAAGCTTATTCTTTAGTTAAATTAGGAGTGAGACCTTCCTACGCTAAATGACACAAAAGTGAACATTCCATTCTTACATCGAATTTTGTAGATAGATACAACCAACTTGCGGACACCTTTTTATGCTTTATGGTGTTGGTTGAAGTGTTAATACACTGGTCACGTGTTACACTATTATTTACTGCTTATGCTACTTATACTTCTACTGGCTCAGTACCCATTCTTTAAAGAAGGAACATTCCATTCTTACATTGAATTTTGTAGATATAGATACAACCAACTTGCGGACACCTTTTTATGTTTTATGGTATTGGTTGAAATGTTAACACACTAGTCACGTGTTACACTATTATTTACTGCTTATGCTACTTATACTTCTACTGGCTCAGTACCCATTCTTTAAAGAAGTTTATAGGGATATAAGTTGAAGTGTCTTGTACCCTATGTCCACATGCAGTATGGTCTCATCGAGACTACAACCAAGCAACTTGGGTTGTCGCTCGAACATTATTGATGTGCACCAAAATCTTTCTATTACGTCTTGAGGCTATGCAATATTTGCATACAGCTTTACTATTCATCTACGACCCACCATCATTGAATATTGTTGTACAACAGCTCGTGACTGTGTACCATGATTGACACGAAATTGCAATCCTTGAGCTCAAACAAGATTGAAACAGATCTCCAATCTTTGAGCTCGGCTAGATGTTATGTCACATCCCGACCCTTAAATTTTTACCTTATTTACCAGCTTGATTATAATAAGAATTTTTACCATCTCCAGCATTAAGATATAGTTTATTGGTCCCTAGAGGGGTTTTGAGGGACGATTATTTCGGAGAGTTATTCGTAGGAGAAAATGTGACGACGGTAAAAATGATAAATTTTAGCTAGTAAAAGGTAATTTTTATTAGGGTATTATTTTTCGGGGTGTTCTATTTTTGGAGTGGGGTTTGTTGTGGAGTGGGTATATGGTTGTTGGACCGGGTGTTAGAGGCCCATTTCCCTCTTCTCTTTTTCTTCCCGGTTCTCTCTTCCCCGACTCTCCCGCTGCCGGATTTCTTCTTGGTCGTCCGCCGTCGTCCGGCCACCATCCGCCGCCGCACCGGTCCCATTCGGTCGGTCTCCAACCCAGCTTCCATTCTAGGCCGGTGAGAGCCGCCCTAGCTCCGCCGTGAAGGAGTTCTCACCCCGCAAAGGTTCGGCTGTCGTGGTGGAGTTCTCGCCGGAGCTCCCTCCTCCGGCCACCAAAACCGGTGATCCTTGGCTCGTTTTGTAGCCCTCCTCCCGTGCAGCAACCCCTCTAAAGGGCTCAGTCCCTCTTGAACTAGGTAAGGAGGAATTCGAAGTTGAAATCCTAGGGCTCTTTAGGTGTTTGATTTCGATTGACCTAGTTAGGCTTGGAATTGGTGATTGTGCTAGTTAAGAAAGTTGTAGAGCTTGATGAGAAAATTATTCTGTTAAAATTTCATAGGATTTGGAGGTTGCCAGAATCGGCCTCCGGCTGCCGCTGCCGACGCCGGCGCTGTTTTGGAGTTTTGGATGGTTTTAAATGTGTAATAATTAGAGGAGTTTAATGAAGTGAATTGTGGAATTTTTGGATGAATTTTGGATAAGTTTGTGAATTTCTGAAGTTTGGTATTTTTGGCGGTTGAATGATGTAGAATCCGGCCGTAGGATTTAAGTCAATTTCTGGGGAAGATTGTATTTACGGCTGCCGAGTATGGTATTAAAGTTTGGGTCATTTCGATTTAAGAATATCGAAGTTAGGCAATGACGAGCGTGGTTATTGCTCTCGGTTAATTTTGCATATTTTGCGTAAATATTGGAATTTCGGCTGGGAAATTAATATTATTTTTGGAACAGGACGTGAGGAGGCTCGAGCAGACGAGGCCTCAGATCGACGTCAGGCTTAGGCCTAATTTGTGAGTGGACTTTTGTTTTAAATATTGTGCATGCGAAATATTTTATGTTGTTAGAGAATAACCGAAATTGAGAATTTCGGTGAGTATGTTTATATATATCCATATTTGGATGATTATGAGGTTAGTATGTATATAAATAAATGCTAGCTAGCTATACGTGCTTTTCCACCATACTGAGATAAAATTTCATTATGGTGCGACGTGGCATTAGACGCAATCGTTGTAGCCCTATATAAATATAATAATTTATATAGGGGATATGCGCGTATATATATATATATATACACCGTCTTTTCCATCATAATTAGGTAAAATGCCATTATGATGTGACGTGAGCGTTAGACGCAAGCGTCGTAGCCTTGTGTGAATTTCTATTTCTTTTATTCCTTCATAAAATTCATACAATGGATATGACGAGTGTAATACATACATATTTTGTTTTAGCCTGAGAGACTCCATTTTATTTGAGTTGGTGATTAGCCGGAGCTAGTCGTGAAATTGCCAGTTTTGAGTTGAGCGCTTTTGAGCGGTCGCATGCAGCATAATTTCTTTGGAAATTAAAATGGGAATGCATAAATATTTTTCTATTAAATTATTTTTTGTCCACTCACTCTAACGTTATTAAATGTCTTCCCCTGGGCCCTTTATTTTAAAATACCCAGTCTGCAGAGTTCGGATTGGATCTAGTAGGAGACGAGGCATAGTCACCCGTATTTCCACCACCTTTCACCAGTAGGTTACCTGTTTAACCTACCTGTGTTTTCTTACTTCCGCTAGTGTCTAGTAGCTCTGAATACTTGGGTTTAATGTATATTATTTCGGTTGTGGGCGAAGGCATGTTAACATTTTTAGAATATTTGATGGAGGATGTATATTATCTTAGTTGATGTTTATTATCTTGTTGGTGGTGATTGTATTTGAGGAGCACGAAAGCTCCAGAAGTTAAGGGTGGATTGAGAATTTTAGGACTGTTTGCAGGTTTTCGTTAGGAAGGGTTGTCCATTTTCAGGAGAGGTTATACCGAATTTTGCGGTAAATCTTTTCTTCGAGGTGGTCCCCGCACGATTTACTCCGGGTTCAGGGTGAAATTCGGGGTGAGTCGTGTCATGTTATTTCGAAGTGCCAAATCGTAATGCCACTACGCACAATGATGAGTCATTTGAGATGAATAAGTTTAGGTTGGATATGAACCTCCACCTATAATCTGTATGTGTATAAACCTTGTCAGGCGATCTCATTTACCGCTAAATTGCGGATTGTCACTTTGATGAGACAATATTTTCGCCGTTAGGGGGAGATAAGAACGCAAGTGTTCAAGTGGAACGACGTGAATTGTCGTGGTTTGTCCCCACTAAGTCTCATCTTGATCTCAAATGCTTAAAGTGTTAAAGTGACGAGATCACATGCTGCAAATATGCCTGCAAGGATTGATGTCCTATATAAGGACATGGCGCGACCAAAAGAAGTTGGTCTTGACGCCAGCACCATATTTGGTGATATCGTGTCGCCATATAGTGGCAAAATTGGTGTCAAGAGGCCGTGTGGCTCCCCAAAAGGAGGGAGGCCCTTAGGTTCGATACTTTCTCGCACTAGGAAGAAAACGAGCTTGGCACAACCTGATACATTGATCAGTGATACTCAAATCCGTCTCATGAAGTCTGAGTTGTGATTATCGTTGGGGGATGCCTCAAATATCAAATCCAATCCATATAGAGATCTCTACAAGTATTACACTAATGTACATGAGGACGTGGATAATGAGTCTACTATCGAACCACCCTTAGGATATGTAGTTTGACTAGATCTATGTATTTTTTATCCTTACCATATTGGTATTGTGTAATTCTTTATATAAATGGCTCCTATCAATGAATAAGATGATGATTCTCTTGTTATTTTTCTTTGTCTCTACACTTTATCATTCATCACGCTTCTAATTCTCCCAATTTAAAATCTCACTGCATGTTACGTGCTCGCTAGTTTTGCTGTCGCTAAAATACTTAAACTACATATACATATTTTAGTGTCGTACATATCAACAAGACGCTTTGGCCGAGTGGTTAAGGCGTGTGCCTGCTAAGTACATGGGGTTTCCCCGCGAGAGTTCGAATCTCTCAGGCGTCGGCAAGGTTTTTCATTTTTTCATTTTTTTTTCCGCTTATTTTCTGGAAGCAACCGTCCCCGATTAGCACCGTCCCTCCATGCGACCCCTCAACTGGGTCTTGGCCACCTGGCGGACTTGGTCTTTCCAAACCCGTCCATTTCCCACACTCTTGGGGGCACGTGTCCGTTAGCCAGTGCTGGTTAGAAGGCCAATTTATGTTTGGACTCGAGAAAGAATAGCATTTGGCCCCTTTCAACAGCCATGTCAAATTCGAATCCGATTTCGTAATTGTGAAATCTCTTAGAAAAATATGCAAAACTTCAAGGCCATCATACACAGTTGCATATGCAAACCACTTTTGACCTCTCCAGCTATCATAATCCTGCAATGGCATCAAACACGGTCTCGTAGTCTAAAACCTTCACCAAATCATTACCCGACGTTTTCTAGTAGTCAAACCGTTTTAGTATAAAAACGTGAGGGAAATAGGAGGGTAGACAACCTTGACATTGAACATGTTCAACTTGAGCTGCAACTAGGGTTTGGTCTAGACAAATTATAACTCGTTTTGATTTGTCCCTAATGTTTGTAATTTAAAATCGACGTGTTCATTGTTAGATACATTTACATTGTGGTAGGTACGGGAAAAAAACAACCGAAAAAAACATAAACACAAACCATTTTAATCAAATTACATGGAGTTGAAATACGAGAGAAATAATTATCCAATGATCAAAACTCTAACCTAAACATAATTTCTAACTCAATCACCACCACTCGGGGTAAGCATGAGGCATTTGAATCAAATCTAGTTATAAGATTTGATTGATACAAATATAAGTATATACTTTCTTTCTTACTTATGGTTATTGTAAACTTTGCTCTCTGGTAATTAACAAAACAAGTTGCTCAAATAAGTAAGTGTGTCATAAAGGTTACATATTAAGATCTTAAGGTAATAATATTAGACCTAAAAAATATAGGATACGAAGATTGCACCACATTTGAGCCAATAATTGGGATTGTGGTTGAGCTTTGAGTTGACATCTAACCCACTTAACATGCCGACTTAAAATTTTTCACATTTTTGAGCAAGTAGGCATATCCACTATCCGATATTGACTCCGAAAAAAAAAAAAAGCAGGGGAAGTCTGGGCCGTGGTATAGTCAGTCTCGGTACTTAAATGCATAGGACCGAATCAATGGAAGTAACTAGGGAAGTATCCCCCTTAATCATGTAGTGATGTAGGACAAGTTTGATTAGATTTTTACCTTAATTTACATCAAAATTGGTAATCATTAAAAATCTGTCTTAGAAAAAAATTAGCAAATCTAGCAACACAATATATCATTCCACTTTTGAATGATTCTAGGTTCATCCTCCTAGAATTCGATTCACCCACATTGCAATTAACATTTTTCTGTGTTCGGTTTTCATAATTCGAACAGCTCATATGCCACATTATGATATAAATGTTATTGACCATCTAATTGTGTATCAAATTAATGGAAGTTTTAGGCTTTTTTATGAATTAAACCAATATTATGTTTGGTAACTATTACGTGTGTTGTCAAGACATGAAATATGTTTTAATGAAAGCATTTAAAAACTATTTTCGGTAGTAAAAAAAACTGATTTTTTTTAATAAATCAGACATTACAAAATCTAAAATTTAACACAAGCTCAATTTTTAGAAGGAAAGCAATCTCAAACGGTGTCCCAAAATGAAAAAAAATGGCAAAAATTAGGGAAGAAATCTTCCATGGCAGTAAAAATTTCAGAGATTATTACCATGGGTCAGACAAGACTTGGGGTCCAGGGACCCGAGAGAGGCGCGTAAATTAGGAGACTTTCCAAACTTGCCGGTTTCAGATGTTTATGGCTGAAATCGCGTAAGGCACCTAACTTCCCTAAATCTTCCTCCTCTTATCGCTTGTCCTATAAATATTCTCTTCCTATTGCCTTCCTTGTTCAAACCCAATTTGGTTTTAATTCCCTTTTCTGTGATTCTCATAGCATATGTCTCAGAGGCCCAGCGTTCCCCACTCTTCTTCCATCGCCTTCGGCCTCCATTCTCATCTCCTGGTCTCCAGTGAGATGACCCCCAGCTCTAACTGGTCTTGAATATTTTTCCATCTCGAAATACCAAACTATTTTCTCATCAATTTCTTTCTCGGTTTTATTCCTCTTTTTTGAAAGAAAAGAATCGAAACATGGGTGTGAAAGGCTTCGTTGAGGGAGGCATAGCTTCCATCGTCGCCGGGTGTTCGACTCACCCCATGGACCTGATCAAGGTCCGAATGCAGCTCCAGGGTGAGACCCAGGTCCCCAAACCTGACCAAGCTCTTCGACCAGCGATGGCCTCTGCCGCTAGGGGAGCCGCTTCCTCTATCCATGTCCCTATCCCGCCAACCCCGCCGCCGCGCGTGGGTCTGGTCACCGTGGGAGTCAAGCTCATTCAACAAGAGGGTGTTGCGGCTTTGTTCTCCGGCGTATCAGCCACCATGCTCCGGCAGTGCCTGTATTCCACTACCCGGATGGGGCTGTACGACATTCTCAAGAAGAAATGGACTGACCCGGAAACCGGGAACATGCCGCTGCAGCGCAAGATCGGCGCCGGACTCATCGCCGGAGCTATCGGTGCCACGGTGGGGAACCCGGCCGACGTGGCCATGGTGCGTATGCAGGCCGACGGGCGGCTCCCGGCGGCTGAGCGCCGGAACTACAAAAGCGTGGTGGACGCTATAACCCGCATGGCGAAGCAAGAAGGCGTCACGAGTCTGTGGCGCGGTTCGTCCATGACGGTGAACCGCGCCATGCTCGTGACGGCTTCGCAGCTGGCGTCGTACGACCAGTTCAAGGAGACGATTCTCGAGAAAGAGCTGATGCGAGACGGGCTCGGGACCCACATCACTGCGAGTTTCGCGGCGGGGTTCGTGGCGGCGGTGGCGTCCAACCCGGTGGACGTGATCAAGACAAGGGTGATGAACATGAAGGTGGAGCCGGGGGCGGTGCCGCCGTACAAGGGGGCGCTGGACTGCGCGGTCCAGACTGTGCGTTCGGAAGGGCCGATGGCCCTTTACAAAGGGTTTATACCCACAATTTCGAGGCAGGGACCTTTCACGGTCGTGCTGTTTGTGACATTGGAACAGGTAAGGAAGTTGCTCAAAGATTTCTGAAGAAATTAAGATCATGATGGAGCTAATTGATGTTGACGAAGATGGAGTAATTTTTAGAATATTTACAATAGAAGTTTTCGATTTAATTCCTTTGTCATATGTCCCTATAGATTTTGGGAGGAATCGTTTATGAAGCAATATTTCTTATAATCTTTGAAGTTAAAGAGATTTAATTATAATTTGGTTGGAAACATTTTTCCCAAAATATATGTATTACGTTACTAGAAGATGATCGAATTTGGTACTATAATATTATGGTAACGTGAAAAATGTTGATCACGTAGCATTTGCCTCCATCGATCATCGTCTGGATCGGCATCACTGTCAAACTCATTCATGATTCAGCAAAACATGTCAACTATCTTGAGTCTGTAATGTTATCTTTGTTAGCAAATAATTAGTCATACATAGGAAATTAGCTAGTTGGATATGACTTTCAATTAGTCAAGCTTATAGTGATTAGACAATGAGCGGGTTATCGTTTTTCCTTTCTCAATCGTTTTTGCTTGGAACAAGGGCAAGACTGGAGTACAAACTCAGGGATACAACCGGTAGTTATTTACGTTTGATTACGTAACAACGGAGAGCAGAAAGATATCGAGGAAGAAAATTCAGAATAGAATTGGAATCGAATTCTGCACATTGCGTGTGTCCTGTTTGGTTCTCAATTGACGTCGCTTATTGTCTAAACGGTAATCGGAACCCAGAAACATGATCGGATCTGTGCTGCGAGTGGCTCTTGTTAGTTTAGAAGGGGTCCCAAGGCAAGAGATAGATTTGATGACCTCTTTGGCTTTGATATTCCTTAGAATAAACTCGATCAATTCATTATTTGTCCCCATAGGCCTTGCGGGTGGATCCTCCCATATTCTTAATTCATCAAGTAGAAGTAACTGTAGCAGCAAGTAAAACCATCTATGAAAAACCAACAAAGTAGTTATACTTAGAGATCATGAATTTTATTGGTTATGATTACTTTGTTAATTAGCTCCAACTTTTTGAACTTAGTTACCGAATTACTATCCCAACCCCAACAAGAATTACAGTATGACATAAAAACATGTACAATTGGAAATTTTTATTGGGACGAAATGTACAACTGGAAATTGCTACGAAATTTCTAGCAGTAACAACGTGGGCAAACTTATATAATGATGAGTTGCATATGGGGTAGTGGGGTTAGGGACAAATAATTGGTGCCAAGATATTTTTCTTGTAAAGTTGATGGGGAGGGCCTCAATCAAATTGACATATACAATCAGTGTGTTTCATAGATGGATTGATTTTCTGGGTAGTGTTTCACATCTTTAGTACCATCTGCATCACCATATTCAATGGATCCTTGACTGTTTATGAAGTGTGTCAAGTTCAATAATTGGAATCCAGAATATTTGATTATCATTCTTTGTAATGTAGCAGCACATTTTCTACTAGTGCTGTTAGTAGTCATCATCAAAGATAAAAAAGTATATTTGTAAAGTTTCACATAAATTCAACAATTAAAATGGAGAGGGTTGAATCCAATCAATTGATTGTGATTAGATGCTTAGAGGAAGGGGTTACTTTAGCGATATACTCTTTACATTAATTTGTTTTATAGAAAGAGGTTGAATTTGTGTTAAAATTTTAGAAAATTTGATGGAAGTCTATTTTTTAATATTTTATTCTTTATAAGTTCACAATGATATTTTTGTCCATACAAGTCCACTTTTTCAGTCCAAGCCCATCAATTTATTTTTTGTTCTACCTAAAATACCCTCTCCTCACTCTTTTTACCAATTCAGTTTCTCTCTCGTTCATTCTCTCTTTCTCTCGCTTCTCTCTCTCTGCTCTCTCTCCATTCTTCGATGGCCGATGCCGCCGCCACAACGACGACGACCGACCTCGTGCTCCTCGACGACGACTGATGCCGCGCTCCTCGACAACACAGCCTGGATTCCGAATCGAGAAGGCAGATCCGGTCGGCGTCAGAGGATAAGGTGTTGAGTAAGAGGTCGTGGAGGAGCGAGGAGAGTGGAGCAGAGCTTGTTTCCAACGATCTCCAGCGACGCCATCGCCGATTCACCTAACTCAGAGGTCGCCGATTCACCTAACTCGGAGGTCACCGATTGAGAAATACCAGATCTAGTCGACGACTTGTAGATCTCCGAAGCTCCGATTGGAGGTGACTGTTCTGATTGCATGATAGTGTAATTTGGCCAGAGTTTCTTTCCTTGGTTTTGAGAAAAAGTAAACAAAGAGTTTGCTGATGTTTTGTGTTGATATTGATCTTCGTCTGAAGTTTCTAATTCGATTGAAATTTAGTGGACAAGAAATCATGAAACCGTTTTGCAATAGTGTAGGTGAAAGGAATTGAGATTGTATGAGATAATATATCTTCAACACGGTCATAGTATGTTTTCGACACTGCGATAGTATGTTTTGATATATTGAGTAGATTTTGTATTATTTGGTAATTTTATTTTTTCAACGTAGCTTTTGGTTGTCACGATAATATCTTTTTTTACTAGCGACAGTAGCTTTTGTTACTAGCAGATTAAGCTTTGCTTTTGTTACTAGCAGTATTAAGCTTTGCTTTTGTTACTAGCAGTATTAAGCTTTGCTTTTGTTGTATATGGTAGTAGCTTTTTGTTGTTGCACTAGTATATTTTCTTGCTGGTGGTAGTAGTTTTTGTTGGTGGTTGTAGAGTAGTTTTTGTTAGTTGCGGTAGTAGCTTTTGTTGTTGACAGTAGTAACTTTTGTTGCTGGCGGTAGTACCTTTTCTTGCTGGTTTGTTTGTGGCAGTAGTAGTATTTGTTGCTGGTAGTAGTAGCTTTTGTTAGTGGCGGTAGTAGCTTTTGTTTGTGGTGGTAGTAACATTTGTTGCTGGTAGTAGTAGTTTTTGTTGTTGACAGTATTAGTTTTTGTTGCTGACAGTAGTAGCTTTTGTTGCTGGCAGTAGTTTTAGAGATTGCTGGTTTGTTTGTGGCAGTAGTAGTATTTGTTGCTGGTAGTAGTAGCTTTTGTTAGTGGCGGTAGTAGTTTTTGTTTGTGGTGGTAGTAACATTTGTTGCTGGTAGTAGTAGCTTTTGTTGTTGACAGTAGTAGTTTTTGTTGCTGACAGTAGTAGCTTTTGTTGCTGGCAGTAGTTTTAGAGATTGCCGAAAACTTTGTTGGAGGTCAGCCGGAAACATTGTCAGATATTGGCCGGAGACCTTTCGGAGTTGGCCGGTGACTTTTCAAATGAGAGTGGTTGTTGACTTTTTACACTAGTGGTATTTTTTTGTAAATATAAGAGAGACAATCTAATTTTTTTTGTTGAATGGCAGTCTGTAATTATGTTGAATTTTAATACCTATTATAATACAGTATTTATGTTTGGGTGGACTTATGTGGGTAAAAATGTTTGGGTGGATCTATGTGGAAAAAAATGTCTTAAAATGGACTTCTATGTAATTGGCCCTTAAAATTTCCCCAAAAGTTATCAGTTTCATCGGAAAGTCCTAGCGGTCGTCGGAGCAAGACCAAATCGTGTAAAGTGGGGAACGTGAGAAATTCAGGTGATGATTTTATGATTTAAGCTTCCTCAATAGGGAATGAGCTAGATGTTGTTTGAATTATGTTGCTAGGGTTTGAGTCTCTGTGAGCATGAGTAGACCTCTACGTCTTCTGTTGCGATTCTAGATTCTTGTGCTATAATTGCATGATTGACAAGTGAGAGCTGGTTGAATATCTGACATGAAAAGCGATGTTTGGTCATTCTTGTACAAACTAGTTAGTATGCGTGCGTCTAATATCTTTCGTATTTACATACTTTTGTTAATGTAAATCATAATCTTAACATTTTAAAAGTTGAATTAACTAATAAAAATTACACATGTAAAAAAAATCAATGTAAAAAAAAATCGTTTCCTCACTAGGTTGGACGCAAGTATTTTCCGAATTTAGTTTGGATAAGTATATCGAATTTTCTCACTGTTATGGGCTCACTGAATTGTTCCGTTTTCAAAAGCCCAAAATGAAAACCCTGTTCTCCATCATCGTCATCTTGTCCTTCCCGCGCAGTCAAATTGCTTCTTCCCGCTCAGCACAGCCACTTCCCCTAATCTTCTTCAATTTTAATTTCTAATCCGATCGCAAAAACTCACAATTAGAAGTGGTCGTGTCACCGGAGCCATGGTCAATTGCGACCACCACCACTCCTCCTCTTTCAGCAAAGCCATCTGCTCAATCTGTCACAAAGACCTCGACCCCTTCGCCGACGACCTCCAAGCCATCTTCATCTGCGGCCACGTCTTCCACGAGTTCTGGTCTCTCTCTCTCTCTCTCTCTCTCTCTCTCTCTCTCTCTCTCTCTCTCTCTATATATATATGAATTTCTCGATCGAATTTCTATTTTTGTTTTGGTCTCTAAAACGGTGCGTTTTTGTGTTGTGCAAAACCCTAGCCTGCAAGAGTCGTTCGGATTCTTCGAGAGCGTCAAGAAGTACACCTGTCCGGTGTGCAAGCAGCGATGCAGCCCAAACGACGTCGCTCGCCTCTACTTCGAGTCGGTCGGCGTCTCGCCCGAGTCGCCGCCGAGCTTGACTCCGTCGCCGCCGATTGGGGAAGATTCCGAGGCATTGCGTCAGGAGGTGAAAGAGCTAAAGGAGGAGGTATTGTAATTCTCAATGTGCTTGATTTTGGGTTCTATGGAATAGTCATGATTGGTACTTTGGTTAATTTGGTGTTCTTGGTTATGGTATTTGTTGATTTTAGTTTAGGCATTAGTGTGTTGGATTTGAATGCATTGGATTAGTGAAGGATTATAAATTATGGGCATGCAAAATGGTGAGGAAAAATTGGTTCCAATTTGATCATTAGATGGAAATTTGTGAACCATAATCTTGGATTTTTTAGAGTATAAAGATAGATTTTGAAGATTTATACGAGGGGTTATAGAGTTTATGATTGGTCTCTTTGCCAAGGAAATGTGGGGTTTGATAGAAAGAGCTTGCTTTCTAAATTTGATTCATGTGGTTCTTTCTTACATAGAAATTTTTTTTTCAGCTTTATTTATGCAAGGAGCAAGCAGAGAAAGAAGTGGTTAATTTAAAGAATGAAGCTCTGAAACAACAAGCATCTATACGACAGATGCTTCATATGAAAACTGAGGTAATCTGTTTACTGTAGCTCTTTAAGTGATTAATTCATAAAAGAAGAAAAGGATGATGAATTTTTGTTAATCTTTCTGTAGGCGCTTGATAAATTGACCGTGGAGTGCTTGAGGCAGCAAGAAAGGAATAGGGGACTGACTAAAGAGCTTGCAGCTTTCAAATTGTGAGCACATTTGCACTATTTTGAGTAGTTATCTTATCGGTCAGTAGTTTTGGTGCTCCACGTTTTACATGTGTACTCCAGCTTCAGAGATGGAGTGCAAGTTTAAAAGTGGAGAGCCAAAATCACTCCTCTTATGTTTAGTATAATAAATGTGAACATAACACTTTCCTAACCGTGGACATGCTTTGCCACACGAGCCAAAGCCCAAGGTATGGTATTTCACACTTTCATCCCTCACTACATGATTTATTTTTGCTAACATGGTTGGCGATATAGGGCATCCGATCTAGATCTTGACGAAAAGGATGTTCCGAACCTCGCTGCACTTGGTAATGGGGGGAGCAATGAAGATACAATTGCTATTTTAAGAAAGTCCTTGGTTTTGAGTAATAGGTCGGCCTTATATATCTTATCTTGATTTGGTTAAATTTCTTTGATCAGCTATTTGACATTCTAAAAAAATTATAAGCAGCGTCCCCTTTCACTTCACCCTTCTATACTTTGTTTCTTTCTCATTTGTAATTTTGCTTCTTTGCTATGCAACACCTCTCATAGGAATCGCAAAGAACTGATGGCCCAGTGCAATATTCTTGAACGAGCAGAGGCTCGTCACCATAAAAAACTAGAGAAGGCTAAAGGAAAGATAAATAGATTAAATGTGAGTTTGCGACGAACTGATCCCGTGTAATTCTCACTTGATGAGTGGTTCCTGACTTGGTGTTGTGGATATTATCAGACAAAGGTTCAGAAACTGACAGACCAGTGCAGTCTTCTTAAACGAAATGAGGCTCATTATAGTAGAAAGCTAGAGAAGGCTAAAGGAAAGATAAACAAATTGAGGGTGAGTTCATGATGAGGTGATATTGGCTGAACTTCACTTGATGAGTGGCTTCTGAGTCCTGACTTTGTGATTTTGTGGACATTATCAGACAAAGATACAGGAACTGAAGGACCAATGCAATCTTCTTGAACTAGATGAGGCTCGTTACAGTAGAAAGCTAGAGAAGGCTAAAGGGAAGATAAATAAATTGAAGGTGAGCTTGTGATGTGGTGATCTTGGCTAAATCTCACTTGATGAGTAGTTCCTAATTTACTGATTATGTTGATATTATCAGGCAAGGGTACGAGAAACTGATGGTGCTGTTGAAGTGAAGAAAAAAACTTCAGTCCTTCTTTTTGGGAGTATTGTTCCTGTCAGTGGTTCCTGTGATGATGCTGCCATAGCTCCTGCTGATAATATTGCAGATGTTCCGATCCTTGATGATGTTAAACAAGTCCAGTCCACGGTTAATATTACAAAGGAATCTCCAGTCATTCAGCCACTTGCCAGACCAGGTATATTATTGGGGTCTTTTGACTTTGGATTGAGTAATACATCTTGAAATAAGTTACATGTACCCTAAATTATTTACATCAGGACTCCTGTTGATGATATTGCAGATGCTGCTATTCTTGAAGATCTCAAACAAGTTCAACCCATGCTTAACAGTAGTGAGGAATCTCTGATTACACAACCGCTTCCCCAACCAGGTATACTATTGATGCCTTCTGAAACTAGATTGAACATGAGTTACATTATCTGTATAAGCAATGAAAATTTAAGTTAGTTTTTTTAAAAAGAAATCTTTTTAAATGCAGTGAGTGCATATTTCTGTGGTGGTTTGGTTGGTCCTGATGGAACAAAGAGGTTTCTAGGTAAATGGTGCAAACGGAGGGAGGACAATCGATTGGTAACAACCAAAGATTCAAGTATAGATGCCAGCTGTTCGATAGTTGTAGTATCTGATGAAGAGGTAATGTCAAAGTTTTGCGAATCAATTTGCAGTTATGAGTTTAGGTGGTGCTTTAATTCAATTCATTCTTGTCCATTAACTCTATGAGAATGATAGTAGCTATTTTGATTACATTTCATCTCTAAGTGAGTTTAACCGATTCTTTCTCATCCATTGACACACTATTGACTATTTGACTGGAAAATGTCTGCATTCATGTAGAATTGGTTTTTTATTGTCTATACTGAGTTAGAATGTTACAGAGGTTCATGGAGGTCATTTTTACGTTTGCAGGATATTACGGAGAATTTACCGCGGATAAAGAGGTTCAAATATGAAGATAGTTCAAAAATTGTACAGTCCCAAGGGTGCTTGCAATACAACACTTCTTTGGAAGGCTTCGTAACTAATCAAGGGTTTAGAGGTGCACCTTCTATAGATCTGCAGGACTGAAATCATTGGTTTTGATAATGTTTATATCAGAGGTACTAGCTTATGAATTTGTATACTAGCATAGATTAATTCCCAGGAACTTGGAACATTATTTTCATTTTTCGCTTAATTAAGACTGATGATCTCAACACCCAATTAACCAACCACTAATATTGTATCATTCATCTGTTGGCTTCCAGACTTGAAAGTAAGGAAAAAAACTTAACACCAGCATCCATTATATATCTTCCAACACTGAGACAAAGCCAGTAACCAAAGAGTTAGAATTATGGTATAAAATGATGGTACTGTTCGAGTAGGAGATCATATTTCTGAGTTGATTATATTGGTGCAACTGTGCAAGCTGGTGTGGAGTTTGAACAGGTTCCTTGGTCAAACAAGGAGCAAACGCAACCTAAATGACACAAGGCTAGCTGGCTTTTGGATTTAAAAGACAACAGAAGCATATAGAAGGAAAGGTCAGTAGCAGGATTGAAGAGACGACACACAAGCACTAAGATGGTTCTGGATCAGAATTGCAGTTTTGATAAATAACTTGCCCTCAGTAAATTAAGGTCCTCGATCACTGGAGTGAAATATAATGCCATATATAGTAACTTTAGAGAAATCAAAATATGAGATTAAAAAAAAAAAGGTTTTCATTCATATTCAAGATATAATGATTACATGAAGTTACAACAATACCACAATAGTAAAACAAAAGAAAAAAAAATGCTCCTATTTCATCTATTAAACAAAGAAAAACTGCTGCAGGCATTTAGACTCCTCAAACAATTCCTTCCCCGCTTTGTTCCAGTTGTGTCTTCGGAGCTTCAGTTCTCTTCTTGTTCCATTGTGTGAAGCAGGTGTAGCATGCCAGTCCTGCACCAAATAACAGCAACAAAGCTAGAACCCCTATGTAGGCATACTTCCACGGCTTTGGTGGTTCGAATATATCAAACCCTTTGAAGATGTTTACTTGGCCGAGGATGAGTAACGTGTAACCCAAGGCATGGTGGAATAGATCCCACAACCACCTATCTTTGTCTCCTTTTTCAGGGCGGAGATAAAACGCAACCGTCAGCTGGACTACGATTAGACTGAGCAGGGTCCAGCCTATGCATTTGTGACCTTTGTATTGGATCCCTTTAGATACGACACCGAGTATAATTCCAGTTATGATGCCAAAAACTCCAAGAGTACCACCCCATGTTTGACATCTAAGGTGAACGTGGTACCATGCTGGATACATCTTGAAGTTCCGAGCCACGATCACTCCTACTGGCAATATTATACCCCAAGCAATGGTGTTTATAAAACCGTGAGCGATTTTCATGGACATCATAGAGTGATGTGCACCGGTTGCTTCGACTTTGCCGGAAAGAAAATCCAAGGTGCCATAGGATTTAAGGTAAGGGCCTGACATCTTGTGCATACTTGGTGTATCACCATGCAGAGGCCCTTGTTGCCATAACTGGTTCACTGTTGTAATATTGTTAGGGAGCCCTAGGGTGGCAAAGATGGTGATGTCTTTATTCTCGTGAACTGCGGACAAGGCGTAGACCGGGAAGGTGAGGTTCCCTTTCTCCAAGCGAGTGCCGTAGCTTTTTATAGGGGATGTGTACACGGCCATGGTTCCGTCTCTTCTTTGAAAAGAGACGAAGGCCTGCGAGCCAACCATACCCTTGGAGCTAGGGTTTATCGCCCATGCCACCCATCCTGAATCGCCAACTAGGGTTGCTCTGAACGCAAGGTCTACTGTTCCGTTGGATGGGAAATAGTTCCAGTAAATGGTGGAGTTTAGGACCGGTAGATCATTACATGCTGCAAAGGATTTGTGGTCAGGAAAGTGGTGGGTTGAGCAGGGTTGTGGAGTTGGGGTTGAGAATGAAGAAGTAACTAAAAGCGTGAGGAAGAAGAGCGACCGAACCAGCTTAGCCATGGTGCAAAAAGAATTAAGGATTAAGCTTCGTGTTCAAGGATATAGACCGAGAAGAGGCCGGGAGGTGAGATATTTGGAAACCATGCACTAGCCTTGCTATTTATAAGACCGCGATCGTTCTTTAACCAAATGCAGTACGGATTTGGATTCCTTAATTATTTGAAGCATGGAAAACCATATTCTAGTAGGTTTACCACTTCTTTTTATTTATTTTTTGATCTTTGGTCATGTCGTTCTTTAACTAAATCAAAAACGGACTAGAACTCCTTAATTACTTGAAGCATGGAAAACCATATTCCAGTGTAGGTTTACCACTTCTTCGTTCTCTTTTTTTGATCTTTGATCAAAAACTCTTTATTCCTCGCTAAAATAAAACCCCAATGTGTATACCTACCTCTGCTTTGACGTTTTTCTTCTCGTTTATGTAATCTTCACCTCTGGGATCATATCCAAATCCTAAACTGAAATTGGTCTATGTATGAAACCACATACATGCAGGAGCAGATCTAGAATGTAGTCCCTATAGAAAGGCTATCTAGTACGTACGTAGCATTTCTTAACATGATGCATATGCATGCTTTTCAAATTCAAGAAAATCAAGGCACAAAGTGAGGGAATACACAAAGGGAAACAATTGCAAAATCATAATAAGAAAACCAACTAACCAAGGATATGATCGAACATGTTACAGAATTATAGAGGCACAACCATAAGTTACAGAACTAATTATAGAGGCACAACCATTGCGCTACACATTTTTGACCTCAAAAACCATTTGGAGGAATTTAAAAGGCTTCTCTCACCGGATGAAAGGCATGATTCAACATTTGCGCCATATGGTAACATCAATATTAACCCGACCACAAATGAAAAACTCGCATGGGATTAAAAGAAAATTTCTTGAAGGAGAGCCATTAACCACCTGCAGGCTTGGAGTGCTTGTTGTCACAGACCGAAACATGAGAGAACTTCCCTTGTTAGTGACAAGAAGTTCATAGTTGAAATCATCCATGAAGCTAGGCTGAACACAACTAACCGCCACAACATTTCCCAGAATTTCATTACAATTGTGGAGGACAAATAGTGTACCCCGTTGCTTTTCTCGAAGGACAAGAAAGCTGTCATTCTTTTTAATTGTAATGCTAATTGGGAATCTGAAATCAAGGCCGCCAGAGTTTGTCGAATCCAAATGATCATTACTGAAGTGTCGTTATAACTCCTTGGTTGAAGATACAAAATTGCAGCCTACACAAGGGCATGTGCAAGGCGAAAATACACACGTCTTCTCATGTTCGGCATGGAGTTGTACTTGATTCCAGTACTTTCTCGATGGCCCTGCAACGATTAGAGCGAATGGGGCAGGGACAAGAGGGGCACTTGTGTTTAATTTTGGTGCAGCACAAGGAGCAAGCTATATGCCCATTTTGATCACACTGAAAGACAGGCACGGTCAAGGGTTCAAAGCAAATTGGGAAATCAAGAAGCCCTGGATCATTTAAAGTTATCACAATATTAGAGCCTTCCCTGCCAGCTGAAGTCGAACTATGAGTACTCCTGTGGTCCTTAACACTAGATGTTTTGTTACTGGGTGCTTCGTCTTCATCCATGTCATCATCATGTGCTTCACTTTCTTCTTCACTTCCTGTTTCTTCACTTTCTTCATCTTCCTCTCCTTGAAATGGAAATGAACGTATCTTCTTTACTAGGAGTATATTTCTACTAGCTAGGAGTATATATATACCTAGTCTGTAATGAACTTCATCATTAGCTATACATTTTATACAAGCATATGAACAAATCCGTTGAATACATTCCATACAAGCATATGAACAAAATCCGTTGAAGCCTATTAAACCCATATCAAAGCAGACAATTTCAACCGGTAAGCCAACAACATCTGAAGTTCATTATAAACCTATATCCATGCAGATCTATCATTTCAAGCTACTGAATATATAGTAACAATTTAACCACACATCTTACACAGTATTGGTTCACATCAATTACGCATGAATCAATTGAACTTAACGTTTCAAATTCTTAAATATAGACTTTAAATTGAACTACCTGGAAATCTCTGGCGTAGATTCAGGAGCATGAATGCTACAACTAGCTAAGGCATTGGATAACTAGATCAAGAACTAGAGTGTATATACACTATATCTTCATGGCCTCAGTATTTAGATTTGGTATGTAACTATATATAGGAAATTAGGAATCCAACAGTCCAACTAGTATAAATAGAATACCAAAGGCTGAGAACCCTCTAAACTATGCTATTCTGTGTTGTCTCTTCTATCATGATTCTGACCTTCTATATGCTTTTGTTGTCTCTTAATTCAGAAAATAAGAAAATATATAACCTATATGCTTGTGTGGTCTCCTTGTTATATTGCAGCATCCTGATCAAGAATGGAATGCACTTCCTTTATTGATTCGGGTGGCGCTATGTCTTTTTCTTTCAATGAGTTCCTGCACAGTCTTTGCATTTCCGAGCCAAATATGTCATCCACGATCTGCATGACAGGTTAAACCAATTAAGAGGATTACAAGCTAGTAATTTAACAATGTACTTGATCAATATTGAAAAATCTGGAAGTTGACTCCAGAAGGAAAACTTGGTGAGCATTAGAGTTGTTCAAGTGAGGTTTCTTTTTACTAAATTATCAGATTTAGAAAACATTTGGAAGCTCAATGACTGAAGTGTAACAACTTACAGAAACTGCAACACGGAGGCCTTTGTACCAGGATCTGCTCCTCCTATCTTCCAAGAGACTCAGGACATCCTGTCCTGTCCTGTCCCAAAATTCGTGGCAGAGTTCTACGCAAACAGTAGGATTGGCGACAGTACTGAGATTATCTATTTCCTCTCGCAAAAGATCCTCTAAAGGTTGCATTCTAATTCGGACCTCTGATTCCACTTCCTTCGAGTCTCGCATAATGTTCTTCAACTTTGTTGCTGCCTGGACTCTAGCCTGTAAAAAACATATTTTACTACTCATCAACATCTGTCTTTAATCATTAAGGTAATAAAATTTATTAGTAAAGGATAGTTTGGCAGTGTTTAAACTTGATATTAAGAAGTGCAGATGCAACTTTCACTCACATTCTTTGCAAGCTTCTCCACAATTTCTCGTTGGTAATTCCTGTATTTGGTTCTCAGGAGTACAGTTACATCATTGAGATGTTCTCCCCTGGTGTATCCATCATCAGCTACGCAAGGAAGCCAAGACTCGAACTTGGCTTCTATGTTGGGCCACATGACATCTATCATGCACTTCATGGAGTTGAAAACTATTCCTACCTGATTAAATAAAAACGGGGAGACATATCAATGATTCAGCCGATATAAAGGATGATCAAATTTCATATACCATTCATATCCAAAAGAAAGTTACCTCAGCTGGGACAGAATAAGTCTCAATGGTTTGGTTGGATAACTTTTTGAGATACTTGTTGCCTAGTACTTTGTTTCTCAGATTTTTTTTCAGTGGTGATAAAACATTAGAATAGCGTTTTTCCAAAGTTTTAGCAACTGCCTTCTCAACATCTGCAATAGCCTTTACACAAATAACATCTAGGAATTAGTCATTGTAATTTTAGGTTCAGAGAATAAAACAGAAAAAAAGAAGGCTAGAAAATTACTGAAAGAAGAAAGACTTGAAAAGTGAATTGCACATACAGTCTCCAAAGCAGATGTATACATCGGCAAGTGAGAACTGATGATCTCATATTCATGGAGCGTGTCCATCAGCTGGTTGTAAATGGCATGAATAAATGGAGTTGTCTCATTCTGTGTTTTTTGTCAGACCAGTTTTCCTGTAATAGATGATTATTGTAAGCAAGTGATACCAGGAAACTGTTTGCTTCTGATTGTATCCTTGTAAGTTATAAATAAACATATAGTAGGAAGTTTGGTTGAAGACCTGTGCGATGCTGTAAATAGATATATACCTTATCTTGTTTGCACCTGTCAAGCAAAGCTTGATGCTTGTTTTCAATCCATGAAACTATATGCGAGTGAAACAATTCTTTAGCATTAACTCCGCCATCTACAGGACTGCAAACAGAGTTTTTAATGAGAACATATACAAACAAAAGGCAATGTAATAAAAATACAGATTAAAATTCGAGAAAAAAAGCATTTACTTGATGTTCCACAAGGACAGATCTCTCTGAAATTCGGCTGTTGCAATAATAAGTTCTGCAACTGGAGATGATAGGCCTGGAGGAGGACATGCAACAAGGAAACAATGCAATCTACTGCAGAGCTCAACATTGTATATGGATGAAGAAATATTTGGAAGGTCTAGAAAACTGCACAAAAAGCAAGCGTGAGGTGTGTTCAGTTAACCTACAGCCATCAGGTCTAGAATTTCAAAAACAAAGCATGAGTGCAACCTGAATGAACGAAGGATAATAACATATGGATGGATACCTTGGGAGGATGTTCTGGTTCTGGTTCTGGATGCTTAAATCAGTGAGAATTTCATTTCTGATACTCGAGACCAGAGAATTCATCCTCTGATAAGAAGTGACGGAATCATTCTGTGTGCCATCATTACTGCTTAGAATGAGGTTATCTGTCTCCACAAAGTGCATTCTTAATCTCTTCTTTGCAGCAACATAAAAATATCTGTAGAGTTTCATTTGCGGCTCAGGACTCAACAAATCACGCAGAAGGGAGTATAGCTGGAATGCAGGTCCCAAAGCTGGTGCCGCCAACCCACTGGCAGGTTCATTCAACATCCCTGAAGGCGAATCTTCTTCAAGTGACTTGTAATTCTCGAAAACCAAAGCAAGAGTCTGGTTTACTTGATCCAAAATCTTCACCAGCATATGATTCTGGAAGTTTTATAATTGGAAAAAGATGAATACAAATTGAAGCAAAATGTCACATTGCAAAATTGGAACATATATCAAACTAAGTAATAATAGTATATACAGATACCACCTAGAATAAATACATCATTGGTTTCATCACTCTAATACCATGACAAAAATGAAAAGAAAAATGATCAAGATTAATTCTCATACCTCCAATGGACTAAGCTGATTTGTGATATTTCCCTTCATTATCAGTATATCAGATAGCATATCATGTACTACGGTCAGACAGTCATTGGTCGGTGTTGCCACATCCATAATGAAGGAAAGGTGTCTGCAAAAAAAATAGATATTACAAATTTACAATGGCTCCTTGATGATCCAAAACAATGTAAATCCAGTTTGGCATAACAAGTTAAAAAAAAAAAAGTTTCCATTTTAACATGTTTCACTACCTTAATTTTGTGTATGCCTTGGATATTCCGTAGTAAGATGCGAATTCAGTCAGTAACCAATTCCAAGGGCCATCTATCAAGAAGCTTCTTTGCTGACAATGTTGAAATTTGACTGCAGCTACGAAGACATAGTCATATGCCGCAGTTTCTGCAATGGAACCAAACTGTACACAGGAAGGAATGAAAAAAAGTATCATAAATATCAATTTCCTAGAAAATATTTGATTACCGTTGATACAATAAGTTTTCATATACATACCTTAACATGATGATTGTCATCTGGATTTGTGGAATACTCCATGCACAACTGAATTCTGCCTACTGGTTCAAGCTCTAGATCGGTATATATAGGCCAGCATTGTAACTTGTCACCCTGGATTTAACATAAAGAATAAATCTCTTTAACATAGCTATCAACCATAGTTATCAATGCAAGGGAATTCACTGAATTGTAAAAAACATACAGGCTTATCAGCAATAGCAGACACTTGAGCTCGGGCATGACCACAATGCTGTCGTTTGGAATCTTTAACTGCTATGATTAAATCATCACCAAGGCTATCTGGAAAACTGTATTAACGCAGGTACTCAGTTAGACCTCTTCATGGACCAAATAAAAGGAAAAGGCAAACACAAAAGGAGCAAGCAAAAGAGTACAGACAAGAAATGAGTTTCGCCAGATCCTGGTTGCATTCGAACTGCATCCTCTTCAGGTGAGCTTCTCAATCTCAACAAGCAAGAATATGTTTCTGACAGACGAGGTCAATTTGTATTAAGATACTACATAAAAGGAAAGAAATCCAGCCACCTCAGGAAAAGGTGTAAACTACTTTAGTCTTCTGTCCTTGGAATGTATTAAAACATTTAGAGATACATACCATGTGATGATGAGGATGGATTGCACAAAGTATTTGCTGCAGCTTTAAGGAGCCAGGTTACCTTTACAACACGTTTAGTTTTAGTCTGCACATAATCCAAACTCCGATGGAAGGAACCTCTTGCAGGAGCACGGGGTGGTAAATAATTCTTCCATACAGATTTTAGCCAGGGATATACACCGGACCTTAAATTGGAGACATGTCTACCAATTGAGTCTTTGTTAATCTTTGGTTGTTTTAGAGACGAAAGACTGCAGCTGGAAGGTGATTCATCCAAACCCATCCTTACTTTGCGAACTGTGTAATGATGAAACTTAATAAGATGATGAAGAGCCTGACATATTGGCAGTAAAATAAATTAAAATATGAAAACGGAGCCAAGTACTTCACCTTGCAATTTTATTTTTCCAGAAGTTTTCACAGGATTTGTAGCAGCTGTTTCACTTGAGAGCTCCGAAGACCCTTTTGCCAAAAGTTCAGCTTCTGATTGTAATAATACATTCTGTAGGCTGAAATATTAGGTGTGAGTTGAGGAATATCACAAGGCAGAAAATATAAGATACCCCATTCTCATATAGTACCCCATTTCTAGTAACGACTATACACATTCACCTAAGCCCTTCCTCCACACCCCTCACTACTCATATGCTAATGCATTATCAAGAGAAAACATTTTGTTTGGAAACAATGAACAGGAAACAAGGAATCTTACTCACCCAAATGCGTCACGCAACAGTGCACATTCATTCTCAAGGAAACAATGAACTTCAGTGGAATAGTGGTTTGCCCATGCATGAAGGCAGAGCCTAACACATGCTTCATAAGAAATTGCAGCACCCCATGTACCTAGCTCTCTGGATACATGGCATGAAAAAGTTAATACTATCTTCGAATAAGCATTTGCTAAAAAAAAAAAAATCAATTTTTTGTAATTTAAGAGATTAACCCTAAATTGCTTTAACTACTTCCTTTTTCAAGTTTGTCAAACTAGTTGTTACAGTTGCAACTAGCTGAACTATACCTCCAATGGGTTGAATATATCAACAACACTATGCTCAATAATTAAACATCACATAAACTTCTAAAAATCTTCCCTATATTTCACACAGCAAAGACACAAGTTATAACCCTTTTTACTCTAAGGGGTCAAGCACTGCTCAAGGGAAGTTCAAGTACTGGTTAAGTGCAATATTCTGAAACTCTTTTTTTTTTTTTTGGTCAGAAATATTCTGAAACTCTAAAAAATACCATATATGGACAAGTTCTGGAATGAACTAGCAGTTCAGCTGCCTAACTAAACTAACCTTGCATTACATACTGAGAGATGAACCATGGAAGGAACTGGATGTGCATTAACGTCTACACCAGCATGGGTCCTGCGATCCTAAATAATTAGTTTCCCCACAGTAGCACAATAAAGTTACAAAAGAAACATACAAATAAACACAAACCTGACAGGATATTTGGGTGACTGAGAAATTTCATTAGTATTGATAACTGTACTGCTGCCTGAACATACACTTATTTCGAATTCTTTTGTAACAGAAGTGTTTAGGGAAGCAGTCAAACTCGATGTGTGAATTGTTTCATGTGCACCAAGACTTGGACTTTGCTCCACAACATATTCATTAATCTCCAAAGAAGTGTCGACTAACAATGGGGGAGCACTAGGAACACAAGCATGATTCACTTGGGATTTAAAGGCTCCCTCCATGCTTTTATCAGGACATAAATCGTGTGCAGTTTCGTCATCCAAGGGGAGCGGTGCAACAGAGTTGAGTTTGACATCAGGGGCAGATTGGTGTTCAAGCTTCTGTACATTGCAGTGGAAACTAAAGTTAAAAGAACCTCAAAGCATGAAACTTGAGCACAAAAACTTAAAAATGTTACATTGTTATTACCTCAGCCACCCCTTTCAAGCCATCAGTGACAAACCTTTTGGCCAAACCCTCAATGAAGGCGGCCATCAATGATCAAGACAACTTCTCTTAATCTCGTTGAGTATTTCTGACCCTCAAAGAAACAAATGAACAACGAAGAAAGTTACAAAAGACACTAGGAGACCTCAGATTTATAGGGTCAATGAAAGAGAAAGAAGCATCAACCAAGATCTTTTGTAATCGTTTGAGGATATCTACACTTCTAATGAAAAAAGACTTGTACAAAATTGGGTTTCAAGGAGAATTAGGATTTAGAAAGAGAATCAACTTACATATCAGAGTCAAACACAATATTCCAGAATTGTCTCAGTAAATCTCCTTTTATTTCGTTTCTCATTCTCAAATCGTTTTCAGAAAACCTTCCAGATTTCTCTCTATCTACAAGAAAAATTTAAACAAAATAATTAACACGTAGTAGTAAATGGGTTTCAATCTATCTAAAAAGGAAAAAAAAAATTAATTTCTGGTGAAATATAAGGAAAGTAGGGTTTAAGGAGACGTGCGCAATAAGTATTCGGATTAATGTGGCAAATGTCTCTCATAACGGTCGGGATTCTTCTTTCTTTGCAGTTTTGTCTCCCAACTGGTTTGACCAAAATTATGAAACTCGATCCGTCTCTATTTTAACTTGTGTATGTCTCATAAAACTGAGAGGATGCTTCAAACACTCATACTTGGGATCCAACTAGTTTATTGTGTAATTGCGTATGATACAAACTAGTTTATTGTGTAATCGCGTATGATACAGCTAGTGATCCATTCTCCTAGTCAGGAAAGGAAAACAATGAATTGAACTTCTCACAATTACCGTAGAAAGAGACCAACTTCTATCAAGAAGTTATTTACTTGTTTTGTCTTCAAGTCAAGATTATATTTATTTATTTTGTTTTCAGAAGTAAATCGAGTGATATGGTGACTTATTTTGTGGAGTAGGATTTTACTTCCTTCAGCGTTTGACCCTGCTAATCCTACAGAATCTTTAGTTATCAAAACACAATGTTTCAGGATTTTAATATACAAGGCAAGTAGCCAATCCATACCCTCATGTACTGGAGAACAAATTTTGCATATCCTAGTATGATATCACTCTATCCAAATGAAGCCCACGTTTCTCAGATTATGATAACTTTAGGATCCGGAAAGCAAACTGCGTGCTGCGTCTCAAAATTGATGCTCCCTGGTAGCTGAAATGGAAACTAACACTGTTGGATCCATATCTAGGTTAACAGGGTAGGGCTAAATTCTGGTAAAAGATAAGTCTCAGAGGGCAGAACAACAAAGGAATATTTACTTTATTTTACTTTTTTCTGGCCTGAAGAAACCAAGGATATTCAAGGTCGCTTTCTATAACGAAAGGACAACACATATATCGCCTATAGTTGAGACCAAACGAAAGCTCTACATTGATCACTTTGCACAACAGCAAAAAAGACCTAATTATCAATCATTTGAACCAAGAACCTGCTGCTTTAGAACTTGGACTTTAGCAACCAACTCCTCCCTGTTTTTCTGCAACAAAATTGTCATCATTAAGTATGCTTAGATATGGTCAATCAGTAGAGAATTTCTGAAGCAAGCAAACTAAAGGTACCTTGAATATCAGATACCGACTGCTAAACCATATTGTGTATCCAAGACCCACAACTTCCATCAACTTGGGGAACTGATGTCATATAATGAGCATCATCAGTATACCAGAGAAAGGGCAGTACTTCCAATTGTAAATCAATAGACAGACGTAAAAACAACTAGGGTAACACACCAATGGAATAGAATCAATAGCACCTATGATTGCTGATGCCAACCACAGGGTAACCAAGGCACCACCACCGTATAGTAGAAAGACATATGAATCATCATTGTCCAACTGCAATCAGTCAATGAGAAAGTCATCAATAAGCAGCTGGAAAGGTACGAAGCTGGACTAACTTGGATAATCATCGGAAGTTTTTGAGATAAATGACACAAAAGTTTTTCATTTAGACAGACAATGAAGAAGGATATATAAGCTTCACCGAAAGAAAATAACAGCAAGCATGATAAAGGATGTAAAATGCAGGCCTGACAGCAATTTAAGATCATATCATGACTGTTATTGTAACACTGTACTTCTCAGACTAAAGGATGCAGTGCAACTGCACATGTATAGTAACCTAAAGAAGGTACAAGAAAAGGTATAGGGAACTACAAAACAGCATATAACTGACACTAAGCAAATGATGAAAATACGAACTGATGAAATTAAGAACACTGAGTATAGTCTTTAAGAGGCTACAACTCGAAAAACATTTCATCAAACAAAAGTTAAAACAACAAGTTGCTCAGGTAACCGCTCAGATCGACATATATGTTGGACTTCCATTGAGCATTCGAGGAACACTCTCAAAAGTTACTGAATCATCATTGCAAACAAGTTGGTTGTTCTACACTACCGCAATATTTTTTGTAAGAATTTGAACAAAAGAAAAGAGGTGGTTGGGCTAACGAAAAATAAAAAACACATCCTTAATCAAACCAAATGTAAACACCAAGTTGCTCAGCTAACCGCTCAGATCGACATGATTGTCGGACTTCCATTGAGCATTCGTAAACACTCTCAATAGTTACTGAATCATCATTGTAACCAAGTTGGTTGTTCTACACTTCTGCTACATTGTTTGTAAGAATATAAACAAAAGAAAAGATGTGGTTGGGCTAAATAAAACACACATTCATCATCAAACCAAATCTAAAACACCAAGTTGCTCAGCTAACCGCTCAGAACGACATGATTGTCAGACTTCCATTGAGCATTCATGAACACTCTCAATAGCTACTGAATCATCATTGCAACCAAGTTTGTAGGTCTACTATATTGTTATAAGAATATAAACAAAATAAAAAAGGCGGTTGAGCCAAAGGAAATAAAAAACACATCTTTCATCAAATCGAATCTAAATTTATGACTTTGGGAACACTCTCAATAGTTACAGGCTTGACCACAAAGAAGCCAAAACTATTGGATAAGCAACACAACAATTCTCTAAATTTATAACTTTGGGAACATAATACCTACCAATCTACCACTAAAAATCACAACCACTGGTTAATAAGATATAATGATATATACAATGAAAAAGCTGTAGAGCTGTACATTACCTTTAAGTTAAAGTTCTCCAACAACTCAGATATCTGCGACTGGCCTTCACTGCCATTCAAAATCGGGTCCTCTGGCGGTGCTTCTTCTACCACAGCTTGACCGTAAAGCTTCTTTTCCGGCTGTGGAACCTCATAAGTGGACACCACACCATCAGGCTCCTCACTAGAGTACGCATTTGATCCACTTTCTTCGGAAGATGTAGCTCGAATCAAAGTCAACCCTGAAACACAAACACACAAACATTAACAGCCTATCATTCATACCAAAACAAAAATACAAAAGAAACCCAACCGCAATTGAAACTAACCCAAATATTAAACAGGACAAATCGAAATCAAAACCAAACAAGAAATGAAGACCCAATAAGCTAGTAGTCTCCATCAGACTTAACATTAAACAATACAACCCACAAAACCCAAGTTGCAGAAACTGATAATTTCAAAAGGGTTTCTTTGGATTAGATAACGAATTGCAAATAGGAGGAGGAACGTACGAGAGCGAAGCCTGAGAGAGTGGGCGAATAGGAGGGAGGGTTTTGAGCGGAGGTGGGTGTTAGGGTTTGGGATGAGGAGATTGGGGAGAGGTTGAAACGTGGTGGTACAGAGCTCCATCATTTCCAGGAGGCTGATGGTTTTGGGTTACTGAGATTGTGAGAGTTGGGTGTGAAGTGTGATGCCACCGCTCTGTTATATATATTGAGATCTCAGTTTGCTAGGGTTTCTTGGGGTTTATAGAAAGGCAGTTCGGATTTATACCCGATTTAGAGCTGAGGATATTTATCTCATGTTTTTACTTTTTACTTACTTTTGATGGTAAATTTTTTTGATACTGAGAGCATCTCCCGTAGCTTTCCTATTTTATTGAGTTTCTCAATTTTAGAGAATATTAGACTTTTTTTTTGTCCAGCAAATTCCCCATCTCATTCTTCATTTTGGGATGGAGAAGAGAGAAAGAGATTCATTCCCCATATCTTCAACATTTGGCAAAAATTTGCCGAATGACTTTACATTAAATTGCACACGCACCAACGCACAAAACGACCCAAAACCAGCTCCTAAAACGATCAAAAATCCTTTCGTCTTTGACTCTCAACCCAGAACAAGGAAATAGCGCGCGCAGGTCAACACTCCTCCACCTCTGTTCCTTTTGATTCCTCCAATTTCCTACTTGTTTTTATCCTTTACAACCACAGTTGTTTTGATTGATCACAAGCTTTTAGGTTTTTGGGTTTTTGATTATCTCTTTGCTCTTCGATTGAATCGGTTCCCTGTTTTGATTTAGGCAGTTTGGTTTGATATTATGTGTTTGGTTTGGTTTACGCATCCATGATAATATATGCATCCATGTTTTAGAGTCCCACTAGTGTTTATCAAGTCCATCAATGCCAACGTTTCTCATGATAATAAGAACTAAGGAAAAATAAAGCCTGAATTATCGAACTACATACTTCAGTTGTGATGGATTCTACTGTGATTGAGAGAAAGGGATCAGGGAAGCAGGGGTGGAGAGAGCACACCCTAGTTTCAATCTTTTTCTCTTGTTTTTGTCTATGATAATTATATTCCTGGCCGGCGCCGCCGCAAGTGAGGAAGGTTAAGATGAAGGCTCTGGTTTCTTCTATTTGAATAAGGAATTAGATTTGTAGAGAGGTTTTAATTGTGAGCACCAAAAGTACGTGGTTTAGAGTTTGAGCACCAAAAGTTTGAGTCACCGTTAGACTTTCTTTTTGAGAGTTCGAAATCCAAAAGTCTGCTTTCAATTTACATAGTTCACTGAAGTCTTAGTCTTAAGAATGAAACATGCAAGTAACCAATCTAATGTTCAATCAACACTATTGATCGAAGATGAAGGTCGAGAGCTTAGGATTAAAAGCTAAACATAAAATCCTCAATATTGAAATTTTTTTTATCCAATGGGACTAAAATCCTCAAATGCCAAAACTCAATCACTTCACTCGAGTACATAGAATGCAAAATATTATGCCAGTAATGACACGACCCGCCCCGAATTTCATCCTAAACCCGGAGTAAATCGTGCGGGGACCACCTCCAAGGAAAGATTTACAGCAAAATTCGGTACAACCTCCTTTGAAAATGGACAACCCTTCTAATAAAAATCTGCAAACACTTCTAAAGGTTCCAAATCCAACTTTAACTTCTGGAGTCTTCGTGCTCCTCAAAAACAATCATCACCAACAGGATAATAAACATTATCTAAGATAATATACATCATCCGTCAAATATTCTAAAATATAAACAAGCCTTCACCCACAACTAAAAATATATACATTAAACCCAAGTATTCAGAGCTACTAGACACTAGCGGAAGCAAGAAAAAGACAAGTAGGCTAAACAGGTAACCTACTGGTGAAAGGTGGTGGAAATACGGGTGACTATGCCTCGTCTCCTACTAGATCCAATCCGAACTCTGCAGACTGGGCATTTTAAAACAAAGGGCCCAGGGGAAGACATTTAATAATATTAGAGTGAGTAGACAAAAATAATTTAATAATAAACTATTTATGCATTCCCATTTTAATTTCATAGAAAAATATACTGCATGCGGCAGCTTAAAAGTGTTCAACTCATAAACTGACAATTTCACGACTAGCACTGGCTAGTCACAAACTCAAATAAAATGGAGCCTCTCAAGCTAAACCATATATATTCATATATTCGTATGTATCTACACTCGTCAGACTCCTTGTATGAATCCTAGAAACAATTCAGAAAAATAGAAATTCATACAAGGTTACAACGCTGGCGTCTAACGCTCACGTTGCGCCATAATGGTATTTTTCCTCATTATGACCGAAAAGGGACGGTGTACATATACGTGTGGACTCCCTATATGAAAACCTAAATAAACTGAAAAAGAAAGAAGTTTTCATATAGGGCTATGACGCTTGTGTCTAACACGCACGACACGTCATAATGGTATTTTACCTCATTACGACGGACCAAGCACGTATGGCTAGCTAGCATTTATATACATACTATTCTCATAAAATTCAAAACATATATATCCACCGAAAATCTCATTTTCGGGATCTCTCCAAAGGAGGAAAAATTGTCAAATAAGCGAGAAATCAATAAATCTCATCAGAATAAACAAATGATTAATAAAATCATTCATCGCATGTTTTTTATTTAAAACAAAGGTCCACTCACAAATTAGGCCTAAGCCTGATGACGCTCTGAGGCTTCTTCTGCTCGGGCCTCCTCACGTCCGAGCTCAAGAGGGATCGAGCCTTTTGGAGGGGTTGTTGCACGGGAGGAGAGCTTCAAAACCGTACCAAGCTTGCCCGGATTGGTGGCCGGAGGAGGGAGTTCCGGCGATGGAAAGCTTAAGGCAGCCGCGCCTTTCGGGCGGCACTGCTCCTTCACGGCGGCGCTAGGGAGGCTGTGACAGGTCTAGAATGGAAGCTGGGTTGATGGCCGACCTTTTGGGACCGGTGCGGCGGCGAACGGTGGCCGGACGGCGGCGGACGGCGGAGAAGAAAATCCGGCAGCGGGAAGAGAATCGGGAGAGAAAGAGAGAGAGGAGAGAGAATCAGGAGGGAAGAGAGAGAAATATGTTGGGCTTGGCCCAACTGGTTCCAACCCAAATATACCTAATCCAAAAATTTAACACCCCCAAAAATAATACCCTAATAAAAATTACCTTTTACTAGCTAAATTTACCATTTTTACCGTAGTTACATTTTTCTCCTACAAATAACTCTCCGAAATAATCGTCCCTCAAAACCCCTCTAGGGACCAATTAAACTATATGTCAATGTCGGAGACGGTAAAATTCTTATTATAATCAGGCTAGTAAATAAGATAAAATCTTACGGGTCGGGATGTGACAAGTAAAACACCAAACAACTAAAACTTTACTCAAAAGCCCACTGATTCTCACGACGAACCTCATCCTCTTCCTCCTTGGTGTAGTCATTCTTGATATGAAAGATTGTTCTTATTTCCTCGGGGGTCTTCCCCCTCATCATGCCTGCAACATGTGTGCACGTCGCGTCCATCAAGCCCTTGATGCTTAAGCAATTCACCGCCATAATCATATCAAACAACACATTTTGGTCTGCCTCCAACTCCTTCACAAACTCCTCATCCCATGTCTTGAGTGCATCGTCCTCGTTGCTACTCAGGCCAAAGTTGATGCTGGCCTGTTGTCTTTTGCAACGGCTCTGACGTGCTTTTTCCAGTACTCGATGACCTTGGCCAGGATCTTGTCGGTGATGTTCTGGAGAGGAATGCCTCTCTCGGCGTAGTCGTCCTCGATCATGTGCTTGATCGTCTGTGACTGCAACGCCACTGCTTCCTCCACCTTGAAGGCCTCGCCGTCAGAGCTCCTGAGGGTAAACATCTTCTTAGTATTCTCTTCAGGTGCGACGGAAGTCGACATGGTTAGGGCTTTGGCTAGAAATACAACTCGAGAGAAATATTTAGGGTTATGAAGGGGAAAAGACGCCTTATTTATATAGAGTAGCCGTACACTTTACGTCGATTTAGATTCCTATTGTAAATCTTATAAGAAAATAAAAATAAAAAAAAGATTCCTATTGTAAATCTTATTAAAAAAAGTTCTTATTTTAAATATGATGATAGGAACCCAAATGACTATAGGATCACCAAAAAAGAAAAGAGTTTCTTTGCTATTTTTTTGTTTGTTCCAAGAGCTTCTTTGCTACTTCCATTGTACATTTTCGAATTTAAGGTCATTTCTAATTGTGAGATGACCTTAAATCGTTCGTAGACTACTCATTTTGGTTACAAAAGTTTAAGAGTTTGGTTATGCTACACCAGATCGATGCATGCATGACGTTGATGACGTTGAGTGATAGTGGTAATATGTTTCAACCACAAAATCAGTTTGGACAGTCAATCCCAATCAAATATAGAATTTATACTTTTTCAATTTCAATCAATCAAATTTAAATTATACACTATATAATTCCTTACAATCATTGACTAGTAGTCTTAAGGAAGAAAATTTCGGTGATTACGGAAATTTCAACCCTAAAAAATATGGAAATTTCGACGAAAATTTCGGAGAAATATCGATTGCAGTAAAAAAATGAGAAAATTGACAGAATTTTAAAGAAAAACAAGAAAATTTTAAACCAAATTTTAAGAGATGTTTGTTTTCTATATTATGTACTATATTTGAAATGAAAACCTTGAATAAACATTGATATATATAGAGTTGTAGTAAGTTAAGGTAAAAAGGTTAGTGCTGAACCGTGATTACAATTGAGAGGTTTTATAGGAAATTTTTTTGAAAGGTAGTTATAAACATTTGACCTGCAGATATATTAAAAATGAATTAAAAAGTGTTTGTAAAAAAGTTAGTTGTAGATTTAGATATTTACCCAATTTTTACTTTTTAGATTCGGAAAGAAGTCAATATATATATAAAGATACTAAGATAAAAAGTTGGATGGTTAGTAGGGTTGATTAATGTGTTAGATTTGTACTAACCCAAACAAGACTCGAATCCCTTTAGGCCTAAAGCCAGAAATGACATATCGTTGGGTGAGAAAAACGAAAATTCAACGATATTTCACCGAAATTATCGATTTTTTTACTCCTTGGGCGTCTGGTAGATAGACCTTATTCACCTTATTTTCAGTGTATGATAGTGTCTATATAGTGACAGTGTATGGAAGTGTCTATATAGTGACAGTTTGCCAGTTTTGAATCAAATTACAGAAACCGATAAGCCATAACCCAGTGGGCCTTTTTTGAATCTAGACAAAATTTGAATTGAATCCTGACCCGACGCGCCAAGCCCAACCAGCCGTCGCCGAAATTTGACCTTTTTCAGATCCAACCATATTTTCACGTTCTATCCTGTTCTCCTAATTATGGTCCAATCAAACACTCCCACTCACTCTTCCCCTCCAAAACACCTCACTCGCTCCCAAAACGACGCCGTCCAACTCCAAAAATTAGCGCGAGTCCCCAGCACTCACACACTCCCAGCACTGGGATTAGACCCACACTCCTTTCATTTCAACCCAATATTTGTTTGAAATTGAAATCTCAATCCCTCTCTCTCGAGTCACTCTCAAACTCAAAACCTCACACAAAAAAAAAGAAAAAGCTCGAGAGCTCAACAATGGCCTCCGCCGTGCCCGAAACCCTAAGCCGCGAGCAGTACGTCTACATGGCCAAGCTCGCCGAGCAAGCCGAGCGCTACGAGGAGATGGTCAGCTTCATGGAGAAGCTCGTCGTCGCCTCCACCGCCGCCGGCAGCGAGCTGACGGTGGAGGAGCGCAACCTCCTCAGCGTCGCCTACAAGAACGTCATCGGCTCCCTACGCGCCGCCTGGCGCATCGTCTCCTCCATCGAGCAGAAGGAGGAGGGCCGCCGCAACGAGGACCACGTCGCGCTCGTGAAACAGTACAGATCTAAAGTCGAGACTGAGCTAACGGCGATCTGCGCCGGAATTCTGGACCTCCTGCAGACGCACTTGGTGCCGTCGGCCACCGCCGGCGAGTCGAAGGTGTTTTACTTGAAGATGAAGGGGGATTACCATCGGTACCTTGCTGAGTTTAAGAACGGCGATGAGAGGAAGACTGCTGCTGAGGACACTATGCTGGCTTACAAGGCTGCTCAGGTAACTTTGATTTTTTTTTTTTTCCTTTTGATTTGATTATCTGATTTATTTATGTAATTTTCAATATAATAGTGAATTGAATTTGATTTTGATTAGGATATTGCGCTGGCGGATTTGGCTCCAACACATCCTATAAGGCTGGGGCTGGCGCTTAATTTTTCGGTGTTTTACTATGAGATCCTCAATTCCTCTGAGAAGGCTTGCAGCATGGCTAAGCAGGTTTGGGCTCAATTATGAAATTCTTAGGGCTTTTAATTATTTGTCTGTTTTAATTTGCGTGTGTTTGATCCTGAGTAAAATTTAGTTACTGGAGATTTTTGTTGAGTTTTAGGATGGGAGGAAGTATAGTTTCTTGTCTAGTTATTTGTCTGTTTGGAAAACCAGGTGGACTCCTTAGTATAGAGTATAGAATGTATAGTTATAAATTAGTACCGGAAAAGTGAATACTAGTTTTTACAGTAAATTTCATTCAGTTTTCATTTGAGAAAGGTTGAATTATACCGGTGGATGCTGTACACTTAGTCCCATTGTGGCCTACCTATATATAACATTTATATATATATATATATATATATATATATATTCATTGGTATCAATCTTTAGCAGTGCCTGACACGACTGCGACCTAGCCTCTGCATTTTGGAGGTAGAATGCTGACAGTACAATATATGTCAAGTTGTCTGTAATATTCCTGAAATTCTTGGATAAGCTATAAGTACTGGTATAAACCTCCAACTCAGCCAGAACACGTTTGGTATTACTTAATAGATAACTAAGTAGGAAACCTGATAACTCTCGGAAACTCAATGGTCCAGGAGACAAGGAGCTTAGAACAGAAAAGCCCATTGAGGTTTTCGTGGAACCCATTACTAAAATTAATAACATCTGATTAATGGAAGGAACAAAGTGACTGTTACACAGTATGTGCTTCCTAATGAAGTCATAATCCAGCTCACTGTCCTTGGTGAGGGCATGAAAAACAGGATTGCAAACCTTGCATGGATATATATTGAGGATATCAGAAAGAGTATTATGGTCACCAAAATGAGAAAATAGAGCTATTTCTTGGCACTACCAAAATAGATTTGGGTTGGGGAAATATTTTACACAGAAACATAATCTGAGTTATGATTATTTCGAAGCAGCTGGTCAGAAATGAAGAATGCATGGACAGGTAAAGTACTTTAAGATGGTCAAACTGCCAATCCAAGATGCAGTGTTACTTTGGCATAGTATAGAATGGGCTTGGTAACAGGTAACAACATGGTGTGTGGCCCGTAGTGCACTCATAGATTGATCAACATGGTAAGCTGTACGGTTACTGTTTGTACAAGTTTGAGTCAGATGTTGGAGCGATCCAACTAGAATTATTAGGACAATGATACTCATTAGTAAGGGGTTTCTTGAAAGTTGCTTAAATGCTTAGCAGTTGAGGGAGTACTGATGAAGGCCTTGATATTGCTGAAGAGGTGCGATTGGAGAAGGTTTAAAGAAGACAAGATTGCAGATTGAGAAGAAAAGTTTTAAAAAAAAAAAAGCGGTAGGAAAGTAAGAGATAAGTTTAGATTAAAGTTAAAGCTGTTAGAAAGAAAACAAAGATCTCTAATACTCTGTGAGGTCAGGCTTTAGAACTTTTGAAATATTGTTTTCCATTCAAATGAACTAGATTCTGGATTTAGGAAACTGTAAAATGTTAATTTACAAGAATTGGAAGGTTAGAAGCAGATTTAACTTGTTCTGTCTTATGTAGTTATGATGTTGCTGTGTTCTTGTGTCTAGCTGAAGTAGATTGTTTCTATAGGTTTTGTGCACTTCCTGCAGGTGGTTTTGTATTGTTTTTTCTTTTTACCACTAGTTCTATTATGTAACGCCTGAAAGGGTCAAAGAGATTTAATGGTCAAGACCAAGAACTAATCCTAACGCGTCTGTTCTCCAGTTAATTTTCTGAACTTCGATAACTTTACATGAAATCTAGAAGTAACTTTTCATTAATGCAGGCCTTTGAAGAAGCAATTGCTGAACTGGATACGCTGGGAGAGGAATCATACAAGGACAGCACATTAATCATGCAACTTCTGAGGGACAACCTCACTCTTTGGACTTCAGATTTGCAGGTCAGTGCTACTAGTAGTTGGAGCTGTAAGTGATTTTTATGCAGTTTTCTTAGATGGGGATGCCAAGTTACTTTGTTGTTCTATGGCCATTACAAACATATATATCAATGGCCCTTGAGCCCTTTTATGGCAATAATTAAAGAAAAGTTATTAGTACAATAGTAAGTTGATAATCATCTGAATAGCTTAAGTGTCTTTCAAACCTCAAATCAAGCCTATGTTTTGATATCCAGTTTGATGAAAAAAGGCCTTTACTCTAAAAGTCAGTATCTCTTTGGTTAAGAAGATCCAAAAGGTTTATAGATCCTAGGGGGTACAAATCAATAATAGGCTTATCAAAATCATGGCATGTCAGACAACATGTTCTTGGTTTCAGAAGATGGAATCCAAATTTATTCATGATGCTCTTTGATTCACTTGCATGCATGTGGGGCTCTTCAGCTTGGGGTTTCAGTTATCTCAGTGTAGTTGCTAGGTTTTTGTTTCTGCTAGTGAAGCCTTTCATGGTTATAACTATCTGGGGTTTCTTGCAGGAGCAAATGGACGAGGCTTAACCACTGGATTGTTGTGCTCCTTGAGGGAGGTGGGCTTGAATGTCATAAATATTCTATAATCTGCAGACACTTCTGTGTATTACTTTAGTTTCTTATGTGCATACCATATGCTCATGTTGACATGTTTCCTTCTAATTTGTTATGTTATTGAGAGTAGTAATGACGATTCCTAGTATTTTTGTGCTCCGCTTACAATTGATACTGTTCTAAAGGCATGATCATTAGATCCCCTATTTGAAGACATAAAATTGTGTCACTTAAATGTTTTCACCTTTGTAGCCGTAGTTGTACTCCCATATCTGCAAAGTGCTTTTCTTTCATGTTTTTCATCTGAAGTGTTGTTGCTTCTTGCATGACTGTTTGTATGCATGCATGTAGACATTAAAAAGCCTGTTAGGCATATGGGACAACTAGATGAAATTTCATAATCTTAATTTCCCTTCAATCCCGTGGCAAATTTGACAAAATCTATCAAAATGCAACCCAATCCCATGGAGTACAGCTCACTGATGACGTCTTAATATAAGTAGAAATGTTTTGATATTAGCAAGAGTTTTGTTTTCTACCATATTGTCATTATAATTATTATTTTTCTAACCATCCCCAAAATCAGAGCTTGGTCGTAGTCTTGTTCGGCGGTAAGAATACAAGCATTTCTGCTTAGAGTTTCTTGGAACTAACGAGATAATTAAGGCGACAGCCGGCATTGTTCCTAACGAGATAATTACCTCAGGGAACTTTATCTGCTATGCTATTGTCCAAGTTGTCTTATTATTAACACGCTTTCGCAGAAAACGGAATAAACAGATTATAATCCTGGTATATATAAACCCCTTATCGTTCCCTTACTTCTCCCGTTCTCCGTCTCTATCTTAATCTCTGATTTGCATCTCAAAATATCCACAACTTGTTGGCATGGAGAATGGAGTTGCATTTTTTCATACTCCTGCCACAATTTGGACTTGATATGCAATTCAAGTCGGAATGGAGCATGTATGTCGCTACATCGATTCTGGCCGCAAGTACTTCCTCCATTAGTTCCTAATTGGAGAGATTGTAATCCTAAAAAGAGATCAGCTTTTGGTGACAAGTATACAGTTTTGTCACTTTTGTGCTGGATCCATTTTCTTCTCTAAAATTTGGCTGCCACAAGTTAAAGAAGTTCACAACTTTAACAATTTATTTATTTATTTATTTATTTTTTTAACAGGGCAGAACTTTTACTTAAGATCAAGTACTCGCTTACTTTTGTTTGTTGACTTTAAATAAGTAGGTGTTTCTTAGTTAGTTTTATAGTCTAAAATCACTAATAAGTCAACGGATTAAGCAACGGGTCTCAAGGCCATGCTTCATATATCGAGCTAGGATTTGTACCATTTTTTAAATTTTACTTCACTTTGACATAGGTCATTATTTTTTTTTTCCTAGTAATTTCATAAGATTACCTATGTCCTTTAGTTCTCATTCCAAATTGAATATCAGAATGTAAGACTATCTCCAACCCTAGGCTAAGGGGTGGATATAGCCCCCAAAAGTCACAAATTCTATCTCCAACCCAGGGCTAAGCTAAACCAAAAAAAGGGGTTTGGGGGGCTACAAGGGCTAAGGGCTGGGCTATACTTGACCCTTTGTATAGCCTTTAGGCTATTTGTTGTGGGAACTACAATGATTAAAACAACATGGAATGTAAGTTTATAGCCTTGAGGGTTATAGATGATCAAAATTTTAGCCCTCATTATTCATGCACATAGTGATTTTTATGGGCTAAAATTTAGCCCGAGGGCTATTTTAGCCACTCCCAGTTGGAGATGACCAATGTTTTGGTTATATGATACTTTTTTTTTTGTCCATTTTCCTTTTTTTTTTCGGTTATATATTGCGATCGAGGTAGGAGTTGCATTAAATGTGCTTATCATTAACCATTGCAAGGTAGTCTAGTGGTTCTTAGCTAGGTCGGTGTGCTCCTTAACCTAGGTTCGAATCACGACACTGTTAAAAGTGGTTAGAGGAAGGGTTGCAATACCTTGTTGACTGTCTAGGCCCCCAACAGATTAGTTCTTAGACCTAAGAAGTTTTTAGGATACCGTAATCTTGAATAAAAAAAAAGTGCTTATCATTATCCATAAACGATTGAACCCTACAAGAAAATGACAAAGAGCTTCATGACAATGTCGGATAGTAATCAACAAGAGTACTAATTGGAGATTACGTCGAATTCCTTGCTTTCTTAGTCATGCAGTAGTCATGACAATGTCGGATAGTAATCAACAAGACTTACCATATATGATTACTTGACGTTGACATACTGTTTTCCGAGATCACAATGTTAGAATCACCACCTTCGTTGTCCTGAGGCATAACCAAGAAGATATCCATAGAAATAATCTGTTCATCATACATGTAAATTAATTCATGTATTGCTATATATATTCTCTAGCCTCCCGGCAAAATTTCCCTTTCCCCAATTTCTTTTGTATTACTGCCCCGTCCGGGAAGCTATATTTTAATCTCTTTACATGGGATCACGGATTACAAAAAGTGTGCATGTTGTTTTAGGTTTTTTCCTCCGCTGCAAATCTATATTCCCAAAGGTTTGGAAGATTAGGTTAGCAAAATTGATCGTGGTAATCTATTTTATGTACATAGGGAGTAGATTGTTCGGCACCACTTTCAAATGCAACAAAACACAACGATGGCACTACGACGTTTTTCTAAGTTTCACCGGGGAAACCCGCAAAGGTTTCACTCACTTCTTGTACAAAGCCTTGCAAAGGCGAGGGCTCAAAGTTTTCAGGGACCAGGAACTGGAAAGAGGCACAAACATCTCTACAAACCTCTTGGCTGCAATCGAAGAGTCGAGGTTTGCCATTGTTGTTCTCTCACCAAAGTACGCTTCGTCCACTTGGTGCTTGGAAGAACTTACAAAGATTATGGACTGCATGGAAGTCAAGGGCACAACAATTCTCCCAATTTTCTATAAGGTGAAGCCCAAGAGTTTACAGAACCAAAGAGGAGCTTTTGCAAAAGCCTTCAACAAGCATGATACTAATTATGTTAACGACAGAGCCAAAGTGCGAAGGTGGAGAAGTGCTTTTACAAAACTCAGTGGTATCGCTGGATGGATATCGACAGAATGGTATGCACAAGTCAGTCTAAACTCTTTAAGTGGTTTAGAAACTAGAAAGTATTCTAGTAGCTAGTTTAATAGTTTATATATGTTTAGTTTTTTGACCTCCATTGAGATGTCAGCAAAGGCTTGTCTGAACTTGAACTCAAGTGAAATCTAATTGGTGTTGATTGTTTTTGCAAAGAACTAACGAATTATATCTTTACTGATGACCATGGTTACGTACAAATGATCAATATTTCTACTTCTTTTGTTATAGGTACGAGTACGAGCTTATCGAAGAAGTCGTAGAATTAGTGTGTAGCAGATGCATCTTAGCTCGATCCAAATGACATTAGTCGTATCAAATTGATGATGGAGCTAGCTGCTATAACTTTCAGTCGAACAGCATGTCAAAAGTTTGATTCAAGGAACTAGCTATGAAGAGGATCAAAAACGAACAACTTGCATTGCATTGCAAAGACTTCTTTCGAAGGTCTGAAATTTGATTACGTACTCTGTGATATATATATATATATATATATATATATATATATATATATTTGATTACTATGTATACCAGTTCCTTTTCAGAGTGGGGCATCGTTCTGAAATTAAAGTGTGGTGCTCCTCATTTCACTCACTTTTAGGTCACATTTTCACATCTCCACCGTTCAGTGTCTAAAACATAATGTGTAGATCATTCTTGCAAAGTTTAATCTAATTTGGACATTATTTGAGCTTCTGTAATTGTGATTTACACAAACGGTTCCGTTTGAACAGATTTTGTTAAGTTGATTCATTTAATCTAATTCGGTACCCAAATGATGTCTAAATAAACTTTGCAAGAATGATCTACACACTATGTTTTAGACATTGAACGGTGAAGATGTGAAGATGTATACACACACATATCACAGAGTACGTAATCAAATTTCAGACCTTCCAAAGAAGTCTTTGCAATGCAAGTTGTTCGTTTTCGATCCTCTTCATAGCTAGTTCCTTGAATCAAACTTTTGACATGCTGCTCGACTGAAAGTTATAGCAGCTAGCTCCATCATCAATTTGATCCGACTAATTTCATTTGGATCGAGCTAAGATGCATCTACTCGACGGTATTGATGAATATGATTTTTGTTTCTTTCTAGATAGAAGCATGTAGTGATGAAAATAATTGAGCTTAGAATAAAAGAGCTGTAAATCCTGTTTCATGTTGAAGGAAAAACACATTTATGTGTGCCTTCGTCAAAGTCGTAACCGATGAGAGTAAATTATATGATTAGTAATCAATTAGTGTAATTGCTCAATCAGTTATCAATCAGATTTTATTCTCATTATATACGTTATAGTTACCTTTGTAATATCACCTCTTTATATAGAGGTTAATATTGTTAAAAATAATATAAATCATTTCCTAGTTGGCCCAGTGCAGCAGACCCAGTCCATATCTACATGCCCAATTCATAATCGACTTGGAGAACAAGTATGCAGTTTTTTTGTCCTTTATATATTTTGGTGTACTGCAATTTTGGGAGAATCAATCATCATCTTTTGATGTACAATTACCTCTACTATCAATACAAGCTGTTTTCTTTCACCTTCATTCTTCATTTTACTTTGCCTTTCTACATTTTTTGCTCTGTGCTTTTCGTTTCTTGTGTGAAGCTTTATTTTTCTTATTCATCAAACTTTACAAACATGAGTGTGATTTTCAGCAAATATCACCTCTATATAAAAAGGAGCTTCAATGAAATGAGTAGACCAATTCTATTTTTCCTATTACATTCCACACATTTCTTTGCGATTCAAAGAAACAATTGTAAATATCATCAAGTCAAGAATTATTGTGATTGTGCGTACCTTGAACGAACAAGCTGTTATGCAGGCTCTAGCGAACTAACTTCCTTTTTATAAACCCTTTCACGTTAGTAAATAGGTTTTGATTTTCTCTCTTTGATTTGGTGAATAAATAGGCTTCATTCACTTTACTCTTACAATGAAATCTCCTTTTCATTTCTTACCTTTTTCTGAAAATGAAAATCAATAACAGCTACCATATACACAAGGAAGCTACGTACATTGCGTTACGCCTGCAGCTCTAGCTGTGTATCATAGCAAAAAGAAACGAATTCTTTCATGCATGATCCAATGGTTGTTCAGGCTCTTTTGATTTTTGCATTGTACAAGATTCTAAGTAGGATTGACTTCTTTTCTGGAATTAGCTAGTTTGGAGTCACTTTGGACAACTCATCTGAAGTTCTGAACAACATTCACTGAATTGACTGAATGACTGTTCATATTTGTAGAGTCCAGAAATTTCCCCAGATAATGATATAGTGCCAAACACAAGCTAATGTAAACACAATTAGTTGGAAACTTGCAGTAACTTTACGTACTGTGAAGATTAAATTAATCAGTTCTGATAGTAATAAGATCGCAATTCTGCATTAACGTACTGTTGATCCTTGTTAAATACTTGCCGTGGCAGTACAACAAAAAGTTCTAGATTAACTAATACATAACCCTATTGGAATCATCAATAAGTACATTTGCTTCATGTCATGTTCAATACAAACGCTTGCAGTTTCTTCGAAAATACACATTTAGAATGAATAATAAACCCTGCTCAGAAATTAAGAAAAGAGTTAATTCTTTTGTCTTGCAACTGTGCATTATTGTTACACGTACTAATTTCTCAGAAGTTCTCTAAACACATGAGAACAGACTTAAAACCAATAAAACAATGTTGCTTCATGCTTCATGCTTCAGTTGAGTAGAGATTGTCGTAATGCATGCAGTTGCACTATATATATGCGCGAAACGTACGTAATATTACAGATAGAGATACTAATTTAATTGTAGTTCAGATGATAAGTATTGACATTCAAAATGTCATCTTTCATGTTTAGCACTGAGTCAATGAAAAAAAAAAAAAAAAAAAAAAAAAAACAAGTGTTCAGTATAGAAGTCCCTCTCCAAAATGTTACCTCATGTAAGTTTCCATGTAGTTGGTTTTCAATTTCGTTATGTAGCTCTGTTCCTTTGTCTCTTGCTGGTCTCCAAACTTATATAAATAGGGTGCAGGCTTAAAACCTCTATCACCATCAACTTCATAGCATGATCGATTAGCATCTCTAGCTGTCTTTTCCTCTTTTCCTAGTCCTATACATGGTTTCATGGCCGCTGCTATCATCTCTACCTATCAATATCCTCTTTCTCCTATTCATTCTGCCTTCGGCTAGCTCAACTAATTTCAAAATAGCACGATTTGATGCGACTGCAGCCAACATAGTGTATGAGGGAGATGCAGTCCCTGCTGTGGGAGTAATTGAACTCATTGACAAAGTTAATTATGTGTGCCGTGTTGGCAGGGCTACCTATGCTGAGAGAGTTCCACTCTGGGACTCTCATACTGGGAAGGTAGCTGACTTCACAACCCATTTCTCATTCATCGTCGACACACAAGGTGCAGCTAATTATGGCAGCGGATTTGCATTCTTTATCGCTCCGTTTGGATTTCAAATCCCGCCAAATTCAGCTGGTGGATTTCTAGGTCTATTCAACACCACAACCAGTGACTTTGCTGGGAACCATATTGTTCTGGTTGAGTTTGATTCCTTCGTAAACCCCGAATGGGATCCTGCATATCAGCATGTGGGGATCAACAACAACTCAATTGCTTCAGTTGTGAACACCCCTTGGAATGTTAGCTTACACGATGGAGACACTACTGATGTATGGATTGCCTACAATTCTACAACGACAACTCTAAGTGTTCACTGGAGCTACCAAAATACCCCTGCTTCTGCTGAGGAGACAACTAGTCTCTCTTACGAAATTGATCTAACAGAAGTCCTGCCTGAGTGGACCGCAATTGGATTTTCAGCTGGTACCAGTCAATATATGGAGCGAAATAAGATTGTCTCATGGGAATTCAACTCAACTCTGGATAGGAAATATCCTGGTCCAAGTACTGGAACACATGCAAAGAAGATGATGATGATAATAGTAACAACACTACTGGCAGTTTCAGCAGTTTCTCTTATAGTTGGGATGATTACAGCAAAAACTCTGGGGTTGTGTCGTTCGCAGTTGAAAGAACCCGAAAAAGAAGAAGAGGCGCCAGAATCAGTAACAGCAGTAGCAGCCACTGGAAACTTAGCACCAATCATTGAAGAAATTAGCGAAGGAGAAGCAGCACCGGGTAGATTCACTTGTCAAAATATTGCTACAGCTACTAACAATTTCTCCAATGACAATAAGTTGGGTGAAGGAGCGTCCGGTACTGTATACAAGGGTGAATTTACTGATACAAATATGACAGTTGCAGTGAAGAAAATTCCAGGCAGGTCTGATAAGGGAAGAAAGGAGTACATAACAGAAGTGAATCTGATTAGTAGCTTGAGACACCCAAATCTGGTGCAACTCAAAGGATGGTGCCATGACGAAGGTCAGACTATGTTCCTTCTTGTTTACGAGTACATGCCAAATGGTAGCCTCGATTCTCACCTCTTTGGGTCGAGGCCTCCTCCAACCTGGAGTGTGAGATACAAAATATGTAAGGGATTGGCCACGGCATTGCTTTATCTCCATGATGCATATCTTCATGAAGGGTGGAAGCAATGTGTGGTGCATCGAGATATTAAGTCCAGCAATATCCTGTTGGATTCTAGCTTCAATGCCAAGTTAGGCGACTTTGGTTTAGCTCGGATCATGTACCATGAGCAAGATCCCAAGACAACTCAGTTGGCTGGAACATTTGGCTACATGGATCCAGAATACATAATCTCAGGCAAGGCTAGTAGAGAGTAGGATGTTTATAGCTTTGGGGTGGTGGCCTTAGAAATTGCTACTGGCAAAAAGTCGGTGTATCATATGGGAGAAAATTCCAGAAAGGGACTGATACAGTGGGTTTGGGATCTTTATGGACAAGGAAATCATTTCTCTGCAGTGGATCATAGGGTGCATTGGAACTATGATGAGAAACAAGTTGAGTGCTTGATAATTGTAGGACTGGTGTGCTCATCCTGATAAAAATCAAAGGCCCTCAATTAGGCAAGCAATCGAATATCTCAACTTCGATGCAGAATTGCCTAGACCTCCATTGAGGATGCCTTCTGCAGTGTATCAGGTACCTGTACCACTGCCCTCAATCATCTCTGGTGCATCGTCAAGTACTACAAGCCTTCAAGTGGGTCGTTGAGTAACTATCTGTGCAATCTTTTGGTCAGTCTGTAAACTTTGTATACATGCAAGAAGAAAACGGTTTGTTTCCTATGAGTGTAAAAGATTTGTTTATATGTGTGTATCAAACTCGTTGCAATGAAGTCTTATTAAACCATTTGATATCTCTTTACTAGTGTAATGAAATTATTTAGTGAAGATTTCGCCTTGAAGCTAATATGGATATGAATTAGTATTTCCCCATTTTTGAGGCATTTCATCAAACACCTTACATGCATTGATACGGCACCCGGAACCCACACAAAAGCCATCCAAAACCGAGAAACATTCGGCCAACAAACTGAAGCTTGTACTATCTGCCAACTAAGTCGCTAACTAGTGCTGTTATACATTTACGCCTAAAATCAATCGATAATAATTGGAGAAATCTTAGCAAAATTTCCACTTTTCAAAAAAAATGGAAAACGTACGTATTCAAAACATCTATGAAGCAGATACCAAACAAATGTACTGCAACAAAATCAAGCACTTAAGAAAAACATAGTGACAGAGCAAGAATTACATGCACGTTCCTGTGAGAAAAGAACAGAGACTTACTTGCAGCATCTAAACCTGTAATATATGAACGCACATACAGGTCAACAACAAATTTAGATTTGTTCAACATTTTCTTGCTTAACTTGTCTTGTTTCTTGCATAATATTCTCATAGGCCAGCTATATACACATGAGAAAATGCAGACTACGTTAAACATTTTTGGCTTAAACTCCATGACACTTTGGATCGATGTTTCATATTCTGATCGAGTTGAGTTTTGGATGGTTTTCACAACGCAGTTGAACTATAGCCACATACTTAGTTTGTATGGTATGCAAATTTGTATACTAGAATTTTCTATATAACTCATCTTTCATCGTCTATTATATATCGACAGTTCGACACTATTTTCAAGGGAGTGTCACCTCAGATAAGTCTCCTGGCAGTTGCTCTATAAATTCTCCCTCTCTGTTCCTTTTGTTTCAAGTAGGTCTCAAAAAACTAGTATAAATGAGGCAGTGTGTTTCAATACCTTTATCATAGTCAGATTACTAATTCACCTAGTGTGCCTCATCAGATGCCACATAAAGGTTTCATTCTATGTCTCTTCTCCAAGCCATGCTTCCATTGCCACCGCTATAATGAACCTGCTACCATATCTACGTATCAATATCCTCCTCTTCCTTCTGTCTCTTCCTTACGCTAGTCCAGTTTCTTTCCAAATACTGCAATTCAGTGCCAATGCAACTGGCATAAGCTACGAGGGCGATGCAGAACCTGTGGATGGAGTAGTTGAGCTAACGAACAAAGTTCAGTATGTAGGCCGTGTTGGAAGGGCTACATATGCCGAGAGAGTCCCACTCTGGGACTCTCATCATAGAAAGTTCAGTGACTTCAACACTAAGTTCTCATTCCTCATCGACAAGAAAGGCCACGGTACTTATGGCAGTGGATTTGCATTTTATCTGGCTCCTTGGGGGTACCAAATCCCTCCAAATTCAGGTGGTGGATTTATAGGCCTATTCAATAATACGTCCCGTGACATTCCTGGAAACCAGGTTGTTCTAGTTGAGTTTGACTACTATGTAGACGAATGGGATCCTTCATATCAGCATGTTGGGATCAACATCAACTCAATTGATTCAGTTGCCGAAACCCAGTGGAACCCTAACTTGCATAATGGAGAAATTACTGAGGTATGGATCAAGTATAATGCTACAACAACAAACCTAAGTGTCCATTGGAGCTACAAAAATCACCATGCTGATAGTATGGGGGAGATCACTAGTCTTTCTTACATAATTGATCTGACGAACATCCTCCCCGAGTGGATATCGGTTGGATTTTCAGCTAGTACTAGTCAATATGGTGAGCGCCATAAAATTCTATCATGGCAGTTCTATTCTAGTTTGGATGGAGTACTTCCTCCAAACAAGATATTCGCTGAAGTAATACGAATACTAGTAGGTTCAGTGATTATAATGATACTTGCAGTGTTCGTATGGCAAACTGTAGTCTTGTGGTGGGATTGGTTGAGGAGGATAATTAGAGAGCGAAGAGAGACAATATCAAGTCTGGTACAAGAGACATCAGATATATCATCAACCTTTGAAGACGATGAAAGCGATGCTGGATCCTTAAGGTTCTGTGATCCAGATATTACACACAGTTTCTCAAATGACGAGAGAAATGCAGTTGATGTGGATATTGCAACGAAGACTACTGAGACGAACCGCAGCTTGAGACACGCAACTCTGGTTCAACTCAAAGGAAGGTGCCATGATGGAGGTCTGACCATACAAAGCCAATAATTGTCATCAGAAGACCGGTTGTATTTCTGTCGTCTCCTTTTATTTTTTTAGTTTCAAGCCCACAAAAGGAAATTGTGTATTCAATAAACGAGAATCGTTACATACAATTAATTTTTCAGCGCTATAGGAGGACCACGTGGCAGTATGACGTGGTCTTACATTGTAATTAAATATTGACACATGAATTTCATTAAGGAAAAATTACATCAGCTATTTTATTAAAGATAATTTTAGGTTTATTGTTGTTTTTTAAACCCTAAACGCTAAACTCTAAACCCTAAACGCTAAACCCTAAACCCTAACCCCTAAATCTAAACCCTAACGCTAAACCCTAACCCCAAACCTTAAACCCTAGTCCAAACTCAACAAAGACCCATGAAGGTCATTTTACAAAAAATAGAAAACTTTAGTTTATATTTTAGTTGTAATAAATCCATATATCAATATTTGAGGTCATGGGTTCAAACTTCATTGACATATGTAAGGTGTGTGAGTTATTAATAAAAAGTTTTAAAAAAAAAAAAATTCATGTATCAATATTTGATTAGAATGTAAGACTACGTCATACTGCCACGTGGTCCTCCTGTAACATCTAAAAATTTCTTGGCGTAACTTGATTTAGATTCCTAAAGAGGCTAATATATACAAAAACTTTAACTAAATACAAATAAGTACTTTATTGGACAATAATTATGAGAAAGTTTCGAATCACCGGAGGGACCACAACCCTCTCCCGCCCCTTAAAGGATCCGTCTCTAGCTACATACCATTTTTTTGTCATCCAAGCCTAAATTTGTATGATATTGTTTTGAGGGACTCTTCCTCTGCGTAGTGTGTTTTCATATTGGCATCAGTTATTCAAGCATAAAAGCTTCAATTTTGCACTCATCACTATTTTATGGTCGTTGGCAACGACAACGTTAGTAGGTGATGAATGTGGTAGATTAGTTGCTATTGTTTCATTAATGTATTCATATGTAGGGCTGTTGGCAAAAACGGCGGTACACTAGGGCACTAAGTTGTATAGACACAGACACGGATACCACGACACGACACGGCAAAACTCAAAAATTGGGTTTCCGACACGGCACGAACACTGTAAATAGAATTATATATTTATGTATATTTAATAAATAAAAAAGATACTAAATATAAAATAAGTTCATTACATTACCAAATAATGTTCTAAATTCAATGCAAATAAGTTCATTACATTAAAGAGAGTCAAATGCAAATAATAAAAGTGCATAACTAACAACATTAAAATTTAAAAGTAGCAGACCTCTAGTACCTAAAACATAACATTAAAGAAAAACAAAATGAGTAGTAGGTTGCTTTCATAAACCGGGTAGTAGGTTGCTTTCATAAACTAGTAGGTTGCTTTCATAAACTGGGCAGTAGTTTGTTTTCAAAACTGGGCAATAGAAACTAAGCAACCAACAACCTCTAGCACCTAATAGACAAGAAGATGAACTAATGGGTGGAGAGAGAAGATATCAAATGGGCAACGTCTTTGTCCTTTTCTTCGTCTGCGTTGTTTCCTCTCTTTGTTTGTATGCGACTGCGCGACCTCTACTGCCCATTTAGGTTTTCATTATATTTTTCTTTTTAAGAAAATAAAAACAAAAATTGACAAAAGCTCACGTGGCGTGTCGTAAGATGACGTGGCGAGTCGGAAACATGTCGGAAATCAACATTTTCCGACACGCCACGTGGCGTGTTGGACACGTATCGGGCGCGTGTCACCATGTTAGGAGTGTCTGTGCAACATAGCTAGGGCATGAAGAGGCATGATTAATATAATAATGTTACAGGCATATTAGTACATTTTAATTGGCTAAAGTTCATATAAAGTAAATAATTAAGAAGAAAATTGTATAATAATTTGATGATGATTTTCACACAAGAAATTTTATAGCCCTATTTTTTTATTAAATTGTCGGGAATTCACTCGCATCCAAACATACCGCAAAAGTTGCAATCTATGATAGTTTAGGTACCATTTGAGGATTTTTCCCGATTTTGTCTTTTCAATCAGTACGTAGTAGAAAGAAGTTTCAAGGGTTTGATGTGTCTGGCCAACAAGAACTTCTTGGCCGGCCGGCTGGATTGAGATATTATGTTATAAAATACAATGGTTTCTTTGGAAACACAAATTCAGGGCAGGTAGTGATGGCCGTTGTTACTGAGGTATGAAATCATCTTTTGTTAATTCTACTTTGTCCTTGGTTTGGACTTTAACATTATATTCCCTGTAGTTTTGTTCTTTTCGCCTTTTACAAATTATGGTCCTTGAGTTGGAGTTCATGAGATGTAAAGACCAAATGGGAGAAATGACAGAGGAAGGGTACATGTTTGTTTTTACTGATCAATTGGAAGAGAATGTAAACGACTTCAATTATATATATCCTAGTTTCCATCAATTTCCGTCCTTTCTACCACTATTCTCCCTTGTAAATATCTCTCTATTCTTGTTATATACTCTATCTATGTCCTTAACTCTCTCCACCTCCTTAACAAATCAATGTATAGATTGTTGCCTACATCACAGTCATCGTTTGGTAAGTTAGCTAGCAGTTGGTCACAGTTTATCTTCATCAGTCTCTTTCTGGGTATAGTTGATATCTATAAAACGATGTTTATCATCAAAGTACTTACAAGCATCCAAGCCCTGACTTCGCTGCATTTTTGTTAAATTCTTGGTCTCTTTTTCCTCTCTAGCCATGTTCCATGGCCACCTCTTTTCCACTCTACCTATCTATATCCTCTTCATTTTCTTAATTTTCAAGCATCTTTACCAAAAGGTTAAGAAATTCCTTGGCGAAATTGTATATTCAGAGAAGATTGATTGGTACCACATTCTGATGGTATCAAGCACCCAAACAGCCTCTACGTCCATTCCTATAGCTTCTTCATGGGATCATGATGTGTTTTTGAGTTTTAGGGGGAAAGAAACCCGCAAAGGTTTTACAGGCTATCTACATAGAGCACTGAAGGGGAAAAAATCAATCAAAGTTTTCAAGGATGACCTTCAGCTTAAGAGAGGCACAACTATCCCTTTAGAGCTCTTGACTGCAATTGAAGAATCAGGGTTCGCCCTTATTGTCTTCTCACCAGATTACGCCAGTTCGAAATGGTGCTTAGATGAGCTTGTAAAGATTTATGAATGCATGCAAGCGAGGGAGACAATCATCCCGATCTTTTATAATGTGGAACCATCCCACGTAAGACATCAGAGTGGAACTTTTGAAGAAGCCTTCAAGAAGCATGAAAATGGCAGTGAACACAACACAGAAACGGTGTAGCGGTGGAGAACAGCTTTGACAAAAGTGGCTGACATGTCTGGGTGGAATTTGGCAGAATATGGGTATGAATGACTAAACATATCCAAAAATTGTACTTTATTTTTGACATACAAAAATTGTACTTGTATATGTTAGCTGTGGTCAATTTTATATCACCTGATGTATATGTATATATTTTTGTTTGGTAGGGAAGAGACCAAGTTTATCGACGACATTGTGGACGATCTGTATAACAAACTGGTATGCGCTGGCTGCAACAAGAGGGTTGATGATGGCGGTCTTAAATGCTTGCGTGCTGTTTGGCATCAAGCATGTCTTCTCTGCAAAGGTTGCCAACGTCAATGTACCAATGGAGACTATGAGGAATATGGGGATCATTCTTACCATAAACGCTGCTATGAGCAACTATGTATGGTATGCATCGTTTGCAAGAAACCTATCAAAGATAATTCAGAAAGTCAAGGTGAGTACAAGGAACATCCATTCTGGCGACAAAGATATTGCCCCTTCCATGTAAAGGATGGTACCCCTAGGTGTTGTAGCTGTGAAAGATTGAAACCAAGGGACACAACATATTATAAGCTCGATGACGGTCGGAACTCGGAAACTATGTCCGGAGTGTAAAGAATCCATTATCAATACTGCTAATGGAGGCCGATCCATTTTCCTTGAAGTACGAAAATTTTATAAGAAATTAAACGTGAAAGTAGAGAAGATTCCGGTGCGGTTGGTCAGCAGACAAGAGATAATCGATGTCATGAAGGAGGGAAATGAAGGTTCTGATCGTCAATTGCCGGTAATAAGAGCAGTCTGCTTGTTTGAAAGGAATACTACCAGTGCCATTATGGGGAGGCCGAGCCAGCTTTGGTGTGAAGTTAAGAAATTTTAATCTGGTACGGCCTTCCTAGAATATTGACAGGGTCACTTCTAGCTCAACAGATGATCGGTGCGTGGTTAGGGCTTAATAGCTGTCCGAATATGAGCCCTGAAGTTAAGAAAGGTATCTGCCGATATTTTGCCAATAGGTGGTTGGAGTACTCTTCCGGTTCATCTAACAAATGTTCCGAGTTTGAGAGGAAGCTTTGTCAATTTAGGAAACACAAAATTGAGTGAGACTTATTACTAACAGCTAAGAAAGCGGTGCACAAGCATGGTCTAGAAATGACATTTGAAACAATTCGAAAGGCAGGAGACTTTCCATCTGTGACGCCCAGCTGAAATACACAGACAGAACAGTTCCTACTTCTTACTGTGTATAAATCCGTACCTTTTTTTGTGCTCTTGTATTTGTACTTTCTGAGTATGAACTATGTTCATGTCTGTGATTTTCGATCATTTGGAGATTTCTTCGTTATTTCTTCATTTGCTTGGTGATGGTTGCTTTCGTTCTTCATTTGAGTCTTGCATTGTCACTTTTGTTATCTTGATTAATGTTCTGGCAGCTATCCTATCCTGCCCTCTAGTTTTAGCTTGTATTGTTGTAGTTCTGTTTTCATTCATCTTAAAATATTGTCCGAGTTTGATTGTAGAGAAGCATTACTCAGCAATGGTAGCGATGCACGAGCATGGTCTAAGTATGACACTCAATACAGTTAGGATTAAGTACAAAAGAGACCCCCAAGGCCCGAACTATGAGGTCGTTTTTATTTTCATACCCAACTATCAAAATCTTTTGTTTACATATTTGAAGTTTTTATCGTTTGACAACTTAGTACCTCCGTCAATCACACTGTTTTTTTTTAGAGTATCAACGACGGTATCCTCAAAGACTTTCTAGACCCAGAGACTAATTCACGCCGAGGGATCTTGTCAGAACGCTTCCTCCCCTCTGGTCACCAAGAATAAATTATAATTTAACTCCAATTAACGTCGGCTGAGATTCGAACCTGAATACGAGAGTTTCACACCTAAGTTATTACTAACTCGACCACACGTGGTGGTTGTCGATCACATTGTTAAATTGAGACGTTTTCTGCTGACATGACATCTCTGGGACCCAGAAATGTCAGCTTTCAATAAAATTTCAAGGGTAATTCCTTATATTTCACTCACTGTTTGTCCGACTCTATTTCACTCTCACCGTTTCTTTCTATAATATATTTCACTCTCTTTCCCCTCTACATGCTACAAGGTTGACTGATCTTACTTCCCTCCCATTATTTGCCACCCACTGTACTTCTCACGCAATATTCCTCATCAGCCACTCCACTCATTCTTAAAAACTGGGTTAATTCTTAATAAACCCCAAAAATAGATCAACCCAGAATTTTACTTCTAACACACATAATTAGATCCAATAACTATTACTAGATTTGACAAGAAGCAAACCCAAGGGGGAGACAAAAATCCAGCCTCGTCCTCACATTCGTCTTAATCGCTGATCAAAATCACCCTAACCCTCTAATCCATTCAGGTACGACTCTGCTATATATGTGAAGTTTGCATTCAGATAATATTTAGCTTAGTTTAGTTTTCAAAGAGGCCTCGGAGTAAATGTATGCTGAGGAAATTGAAATTGGATTGATAAAATAGGATTAAAGGTCTGCTGCTGAATGAATAGGGAGTCTAATTACCAGTTGTTTTTATTGGAGTCCACTCCTAGTGCTTAGAGAGTTCAAACATAAACATAGGCAATTCAAGACAAGACACAAATTCAAGACTATATCTTTAAAAGAGAGAAGTGAGATGATATCATACTATGTAAACTCCCTTATCAAAACCAGGTAAGAAGTAAGAACTAGGCAAAAGTCGAGGTTAGGGGTGAGGTCTCACTCTTTTCTCGGAGTCATTTGCTCTGGGTGGTCTGTGATGGAGGAGGATTCTCCGAGCTTCATGAGATATCAGTAGCCATGCGTCCATGTGGAAGATTGAGTACCCAAACCATTTTGGCTGCAGGCTCGGCTTTCGCTGCCAGGAAGAAAGCCGGCTAGGAAGTCCACCGGATGCTGAAGACGATGGAGTCAACGACGGTGCAGCCGGGGTTCTGCAAACCGCGTTCAGGTCGTCGGATGCCGATGACTAGGTTTTGGGTTCGGCCCATCATTCACGAAGGAGTGGTTCACCGTCGATTCCCCTCTGGGATTTGGAGCTTGAAGACGATGAGATGCCGATTTGAATCAGCAGAAAATAGTGAGAGTGAAATATACGGAATTACCCTTGAAACTTTATTGAAAGCTGACATTTGTGGGTCTCAGAAATGCCATGTCAGCAGAAAACGTCACAGTGTGAATGACAGAGGTATTAAGTTGTCAAACGGTAGAAATTTCAGGTGTCAAACGGTAGAAATTTCAGGTGTCTAAACGCAAGATTTTGATAGTTGAGTATGAAAATAAAAACGAACTCATAGTTCAGGGTCTCTTTTGTAATTAATTCATATAGTTAAAAGACAGGAGAGTTTTCATCGGTGAAGTACTGAAATAAGGAAAATTCTACATAGGGCATGTTTACTAACATGTAATGGAATTAAGAGCGGTGTAATTGATTCCAGAATGGATGAATTCCGGCGTTTACTAACATGTCAAGGTATTGAAATGGATGTGGGTCCCACTTGCTTATCAGGAATCGATTCCTGACAAAACCCCTTATTCGATACCCAAGGGGGGAGGTGGGTATCAGAATCAATGTAATGGAATCAACTTTTTCTCCCCAAAATATCCTCACATAATTATAATATTTTTAAATGACCCAACCCTAGATATATATATATATATATATATATATATAAGAGAAGACGAAAAAATATTGTTAGATTAGAAAACAATGACGACAAAATAAAAAGAAGACGGCGCGCTCCAAGGTCTGTTTCTCTCTTCTATAGTGATTGATAAGCTTCTTTGTTTTTGTTTATCGTCTCCTCTCTGTTTCGTTCGGTTCTATTTCATTCATGAGTGTTCATATCTGTGCTGCAAAACTTTGAACACACGCACTTGAGTTAACCAATATATATAGTTTAGGTGGTCTGATGAATATATCATCCAAGAATATTTACATCTTTGAAAAGAAGAACAATAAAATTGCAAACATCTAGCTTCCTTTCTTGTAAGGGTATTTTAGTAATCAAACTAGTTTTAATTCCGATTCTATATGGTAAGTAAACAACATCAATCGTAATTTAGTTTTATTCATGTTTTGATTCCTTATGGTAAGTAAACAGTATAATGGAATGAAATATTCTGATACCGATTCTTGTTGATACTAATTCATGATAAGTTCAATTCCAAGTTAGTAAACGTGCCCATAGTTCTTACTTTTTAGTTCTTTCTTCTTTGTTCTTATAGTGTTAATCTACTCCTTGTCCTTTTGTGCTCTTGCATTTATACTTTCTGAATAAGAATCTTGTATCTTGTGTGATTTTCATCTTGATATTACCTGTTTTCCAGTGTTGCTGATGGTTGGTATGATGTTCAATTTTACTGCAGAATACAGGAAAACATACACGCACACACAGACACACACTAAAGCAATAACACATTAATCTGCAGAATAGCTTTTCCTAGTTGAACCAGGAATTACCTTGATCTTGGTTGAAAGCTCCCTGCAAAGCAACTTTGGACTGAGACATCTTCTGCTAATGATGCTAACTGCACACTAATAACACAAAGGGAAAATGCCCAAATGCACAAAAATAGAAAAGCTATACCCCAACCCAATGAAAATAAGACTTCATAGCCCATTCCAATTAATATTAAGGAAAGTACAATTCTATCATCCTTTATTCAACTACCTTATCTCTCCTCTCTCTCCTCTGATCTGAAACTTTATTTCCTCTCTCTCTCTCTCTCTCTCTCTCTCTCTCTCTCTCTCTCTCTCTCATGGCTGCCTCAACGTCGACGTCGACGACACCTCAAGGACGAGCACGACACCCCGGCGAGGAACCCAACGAGGATCATGGGGTCGAGCCGCCTCCGGCATCTCGGCGGTCGTTGTAGATCAGAGAGTGACACCGCCGATCGCTTTGATCTGCTTTGTTGTAGATCAACGATCTGCCACCACCGTCCCCATCGACTCCGGCGGTGAAGTTTTCGGCCACTCAATGACTCCATGTAGCGCTTATGGCGACGGCTCCGACCATAGCTCACTAGGAGAGGACAAGGAATTGATCGTTGTCTATATGTTCAATATTCTGTATTCATTTGTGGTATCATTTCTTTTCTCTGTTCTAATTTACTGCGATTTACTGGTATTGATTCATTATCTTCTTGGTATTTTTTAGCGCTGCCAATATCATCTCTGTTTTCGTTTCTTTATTTTATGGTGAGTGTATACTTATATACGTCTCCTTTTACTTTAGTTGGATTTGGAAGACAAGGAAATGAAATGAAATGAATATCAGTTGTCTGTTTGAAGATTAGGATTCCATCCACACAGTCCAATTTTAGTGCAGAGGGAAGGTCTATTTACTGTATGCCTTGTTAGAATCTGGGTAGTGGATATGAGTTGCCATTACCTGTTAGATATATTCCTTATTCCTTTCTTGATACATACAAATTTTGTTGCCTTTCTTTCCTGTGGGTCTGGGAGGCATATATAGGCTCTAGCTTTCAGACTTGATCAATATCTGTGAGTAATTGCTCCGACCATAGCTAACTAGGAGAGGATCTGAAAATGATATTTTCAGGTCTTTGGCATCTGGATTTCTTGCCCCGACGGCTTCAACGAGGACTCTAGTTGAAACCTTGACTTGAGGCGATGCTGCTTGTCTTAGTCGCTTGGCTAGCTCTTCACCGCCCAAGCCGAAGTCAGCTCTGGAGATCACCTTTGCTATGGCTCCTTCCTCCTCCGGCGACGGTCCGATGATGCCAGACAATTCACAAATGATGATGATTTGGTGGTGAGAGAGATTAGTTCATCTGATGATGATGATTTGGTAGTAATAGAAACGATGTTGTAACTTGTATTTGATTTGTAGACACTAATATTAGTTTACTCCACTTTGCAGCTTTCAAACTAGATCTATCAGTGTTAACTGTTAAGTACTCTTCTTCCTATTCTCTTTTCTTCGATTCGGAGTCAGTAATCTATTTTAAATGGTTATTGTGGTCTGTAACTTGATTATTGTGGATTGATAAGTGATTATTGGGGTCAGTAAGTTATTATTTGAGGTTTGTAATCTGATTATTGGGTCAGTAAGTGATTATTGGGTCAGTAAGTGATTATTGGGTGTCAGTAACTGATTACTGGAGGTCAGTAACTGGTTACTGGGTGTCAGTAACTGGTTACTGGGGGTCAGTAATTGGTTATTAGGAGTCATTAACTGGTTATTGGGTGCCAGTAATTGGTTACTGGGGATCAGAAACTGGTTACTAGGTGTCAGTGACTGGTTACTAGGTGTCAGTAACTAGTTACTAGGGGTCAGTAACTAGTTATTAAGAGTCATTAACTGGTCAGTAACTAGTTATTGGGTGTCAGTAACTGGTTACTAGGGGTCAGAAACTGGTTACTGGGTGTCAGTAACTGGTTAATAGGTTTCAGTAACTGGTCAGTAACTGGTTACTAGGGGTCAGTAACTGGTTACTGGGTGTCAGTAATTGGTTACTGGGGGTCAGTAACTGGTTATTATGAGTCATTAACTTGTCAGTAACTGGTTATTGGGGGTCAGTAACTAGGTACAGGGAAAATCCGGTGATCGGAGTCCGGCGGTCGGGAAAATTCCGGTGACCGGAGTCCGGCAGCCGGTGGCCGGTGACCGGAGTCTAACGTTCCGACCAAGTCTTTTCATGTTGAAGAGGTGGGGGTAAAATAGTCTTAAAATAATATAGTTTGTTAAGACAGTAAAGATTTGGCAATTTGGACACAAAAAAGTTTATTTTCATTCAAATAGGCTCATAAAAAAGATTGTCATTAGAACGGGCAATGAAGGGTTCCAATTAGTACTAAATGGGCATTTTCCCATCTTTTTATCATTCTGTTACAGTTAGTAAACTCATGTATATCATTCTGTAAATTGATGTATATCATTCTGTTATCATTGTAATCTTGATACAGTTTAATCAATATATAAATGTAGGTCAGGCACTTCATTTGGTGCGTCTGACAATCCAACACCTTCTCTTCTATCTTGAACTCTTTACTGTGCATTATCCTTAAACGTACTAATTTCTCAGAAGTTCTCTAAGACTCTAAACGCATGAGAACAGACTTAAAACCAATAAAACTATGTTGCTTCATGCTTCAGTTTTGTTTTTGTCCTGGATTTGTGGATTTGTATTTTCGACGAAACTATGCAAGTTTATTCACAGATGTTGCTAGTGGGTTGTATTAAAACTAATGACATCCTCTAAACCTGTAAAACACACAAAAGTTTATTCACAGGTGTTGCTAGTGGGTTGTATTAAAACTAATGACATCCTCTAAACCTGTAAAACACACCAGCAGCATCTGCGAAGAAACATGCATAGTTTCGTCGAAAATACACATCCAAGACAAAAACAAAACTTAATTGGTTCAACATTTGTTTTCCTCGTTGTCTTATTTACATAGCAGCAGCTTAGGGTCGTCTGGCTACAAAAAATTATTAAAAGCAGACTGCAGCTTAACATTCAGGATATTTTTGGGTACCTGGACTGTTTGAAATAACAACATTGGTAAAAATGGTCATTATTTAGGTAATTCTTGTTCTAATAGATATAATTACTTAACTTATGACATTTTTACAAGTTTATGAACAATTATTTATAGTCGATCGATTTAGAATTATAAGGTGTAAAAATGTTCATCGTTTTCTTGGTTCAATTAAGATGAAGATGATAGTATATATTACTCAACAAAATGACAGAAAATGATGATAGTTTAAGCGTTGAGATGATATGCACAATAACATCTTTCATTGTCTAGCTCGTCACTGACACTATTTTCAATGTTTACCCGTCACCTTGCGTTAGTTTCCAAGTAAATCGAGACCCATTTCTTCCCTTTGTTATTTTGTCGCAAGTACGTAGGTCTCAATTCAATTTATATAAATGAGAAGCTTGCAGTTCTCATTCATTCAAAAGCTTTTCGATGGCAACCTCTATCGCATATCTACCAATCCATATCCTCCTTTTCCTTTTGTTTCTTCCCCAAGCTTCCCCAATTTCTTTCCAAATACCCCGATTTGATGCCAGTGCAACCAACATTGTGTATGAGGGAGATGCACTGCCTGCTGTAGTAGTTGTCGAACTCATTAACAAATATAAATATATCTGCCGTGTTGGCAGAGCCACCCATGTCGAGAGAATCCCAATCTGGAACTCTCGTACCGGGAAGGTTACTGACTTCTCAACCCATTTCTCATTTGACATCCAAAGAGAATATGGCACCGGTTACGGCAGCGGCATTGCTTTCTTTCTTGCTCCTTACGGCTACCAAATCCCGCCGAACTCAGTCGGTGGATGTCTAGGCTACTCAACACTACAACCAGTGACTACGCCGGCACCCAGATTGTTATAGTTGAGTTTGATCCCTTCATAAACGTTGAATGGGATCCCCCGTATGAGCATGTGGGGATCAACATAAACTCAATTTCATCTGTTGCAAGCACCCCATGGAATATAAGCTTACACGATGGAGACATTGTTGATGTATGGATCACCTACAGTGCTGCAACAACCACACTCGATGTACATTAGAGCTACCGAAATACCCCTGCTACTGCAGAAGAAACAACTAGTCTTACATACCAAATTGATCTTGCAAAAGTCCTGCCTCAGTGGGCGACAGTCGGATTTTCATCCGGGACTAGTGCCGATGGGATACGAAATCAGATTCTGTCGTGGGACTTCAATTCGACTTTGGAGAGGAAGTATCCCGGTCCAGGCCTAGCAAAGGGTACAAGGGATACCTTAATCATAATAGCAGTACCAGTTTCAGTGGGTTCTTTGATTCTTGGCATGCTTGTAGCACACTTATATTGGAAGTACAAGAAGAGGGACAACAAAGTCGACACCGTGCCAGAATCAGTGCCTGGAGTAGGGGATCAAGATATGTATTCAATCACTACATAAGGTAGTGAAACGGGAAGTATCCCTTATCCGGTTGTTCAAACGGCTGCCGATCGTGGAACGATGTTGGGCCAAGGAACTTCTGGTACTGTTTACGAGTGTAGCCTAACTACTGATTTAGGTACCGCTGTGGCTGTGAAGAAAATCTCAAACAGGTCAGGGCAGGGAAGAAAGGAGTACATGACGGAAGTGCGGCTCTTTAGTAGCTTGTAGCTTGAGACACCCGAATCTTGTGCAACTGAAAGGATGGTGCCACGACAAAGATGATACGACATTCCTACTCGTTTACGAGTTCATGCCAAATGGAAGCCTTGATACTCACCTATTTGGGAAGGGGATTGCTCTAACTTGGGATGACAGATACAAGATATCCAAGGGGTTGGCCACTGCATTGCTCTATCTTCATGATCCATATCTTCATAGAGGGTGGAACCAATGCGTAGTGCACCGGGACATTAAATCAAGTAACATCCTGTTAGATGCTAGCCTTAATGTCAAGCTAGGCGACTTTGGGTTAGCTCGGATTATGGACTATGAGCAAGATCAGAACACAGCTGGGTGGGCTGGAACACTAGGTTACGTTGATCCAGAATATGTATTCACAAGAAGGGCTAGTAAAGAGTCGGACGTTTATAGCTTTGGGGTCGTTATCTTAGAAATTGCTACCGGACGATCGGTGAACCATAAGGATTCTGAGATGGGACTAGTAGAGTGGGTCTGGGACCTCAACGGAAAAGAGAAGCTTCTTTCGGCAGTGGATGAGACGCTGCAGCAGAAGTATGATGAGAAACAAGCAGTGTGTTTGATGACGGTAGGACTTTTGTGCGCTCATCCTGATCCAAATGCAAGGCCTTCTATAAGGGAAGCGATTCAGTTTCTTCACCATTTTGATGCTGATTTGCCAAATCTTCCTAAGACGATGCCTGTTCGAGTGTATGAGCAACTTACACCGCAGCCCTCAGTTAACTCCGACGTAGAAGCTTCAAGTACTGCCGGTCCTCAAGATGGTCGTTGAATTAATACCTGCCGGCTTCAAGTACGGCCAGGTTTTATCTTTCTCGTGTAGGCTTGCTTAAGAGTAAGCTCTCAATGATGTCATATATATATAGTTGGTTTATTTGTATGTAGGTTTGTCCCGATTTTTCGGCGTCTTACGTAAGCTAGCTGTTATAAGCCATGACTTTTTTTTTATTGTTGATCTACTGAAGTTAACTTTTCATTCAAAAAACAAAAAGGAAGAAGAAGTAATAAATAAGCAATAAAAACTGATCTTGTTGATTGATGATTCTAGCTAGAAAACCTACCCTAATTAATTGATCAAAGATTCGATTACGAATCACGTACAAGTCGGTAGTATGAAAACAAGCAAGAAACAAACGATAAGAATGAGAGGAGTGTTCGATGAACACAATGCAAGGACGAAATTACCTCTAAATATATGGCATTTGTCACCCTCCGTAACAGAGCTAACGGCCGGCTAGCTAGGTACATATTTCGGTCGGGATTAGAATCCAGGTACCGTTATGATATTTTAGAGTGCAGGTACTGTTCTATTAAAAAAAAATATATATATATATATATATGTATATGCATGTACCGTTATGCCTGGGACCGCTCCCGTTCCAATTAAGTGTTTAACCCCCTTCTTGTGTCCAAAGCACCATCTATGTTTATAGGAATAAATTTTGTGAGTTTTGTTTTTGATTTTTATTTAAAATCACACAGTTTAATAGGAATACAATTAAACCTCTATAAATTAATAACATTAGGACTAGTAAAAAATATTATTTAATCGAGGTCATTATATTATCGAAATTAATTTTGCACTAAATCCTTATTTTGGGACCGGCAAAGAATATTAATTTATCGAGGTTATAAATTTATCGAGGTTTTACTGTACATGGTGGAAAGTATTCCTATATTTTTTAATCAATTTATTAATTAAGTCACTAAAAGATAAAATTTAAGTTACAAAAGAAAAATTGATGTGTGGATTTCACTCCCTATAATTTTTGGTGCCACATCATTTGGGATAGTAATTTTGTATAAATTTTTTGTGTCTTTAGCATTTTTGATATCTTAGTCCTCGAGCTTTTAATTTCAATCGATCACTCTTTAGAAAAACAACATTAGAAAATCATGGTCAAGAAAAATGACACGTGTCCATAGACTAAGAGGATGAGTATTTTGATAAGCAAATAAGAATAGGCGGTAAATTTACATTCATTCAGAATCTCACATAATCTCATTCCATATTGGTTGTTAGTTGGATGACGTGGCAAGTTGGTGCCTACGTGGAGCCACATCATATTTTCAAATGTTTTTAATACCCTAAGCTTATGATATGATGCAATATAAACCCTAATGCTTCCGTCGAAAAATATAAACCCAAATGCTTCCGTCAGTTCCCAACTCGCTCTTGCCGCCTCGCCGACGATCCCACTCGACTCGCTACAAACTCAACCCGGACCTAATCTCCGCCTCCATCTTACCACATCGACTAAATCTCTGTCACCATCTCCTCCTCTCGTATCTTACAATGACCGGTTTCTTTAATTTGGAAAAGGTGACGGCTGTTGTTATTAAGGTATGAACTATGAAAACATCAAATCAAAATCATTTGTTATTTCTACTTTGTCCTAGGTCTTCACTAACATGCCCACATAGGTCTTTACACTTACATGCCCACATATTCGATCTCGAGGCAATAGGAAATAGTGTTGACTCTTGTTCTTTTCGTTCTTGAGTTGGGAGTTCATGGTTGTCGCATAGGACATTTTATGATGCTCCTGCAGACTCATGTAAGTATGAAATGTAATGCGGATCCCTTTCAACGATAATGTTTCTAGTCGACAGATGTAAATAATATATGGGAGAAATGAGAGTAGAATAATATGAGTAATTACCAAACTTAAAAATTGTTTGTATTGTATTGTGAATATAATCAGCTGTGAATTAAAACAGTTATGTGTTTAGTAAATATTACTTTTAAAACTGTTGTCAAGACATAAAATATTATTTCTATGTGTTTTTATTGATAGCAGCTTCTAAAAACAGCAACCTGAAGGCTGTTTTTAAAATATGTTTCTGCAGACATGTAATTTTCTAAAAGAAAACAGCTTTTGTTTAGTTTACCAAACACATTAAAATCTAAAAGTTAGAGATAAAAGCTGATTTTTTTTTTAAATGAAGCTGTATCACAGGGTATTCATTCTTAGTTCGTAGTTGGCCTCATTTTGTCCCTTATCTCTCACATTTCTTGTTATATACTCTATCTTTGTCCTTAACTCTGTCCCCTCCTTAACATATTAAATGCATAGATTGTTGCCTCCGTCATAGGCCATCACTAGGTAATTAAAGTACCTAGCAGTTGGTCTCCAATTCCGATCCTCTTCCTCTGTCTGTCTCTTGTTGGTGTCTATAAAACGATGATCATTATCAATGTACTCACAAGCATCCAAACACTTCCTCTGCATCGATATCCTTTTCAGATCTTCGAGTCTATTTATCTTCCCAAGCTATGTTGCCATGGCCACCTCTACATTCAATGTCACGAATCATCTCTACCTATCTGTATCGTCTTTCCTTTCTTAATTTCATATCATCTGTACCCAAAGGTTAGGAAAATTGTATATTGAGAGCACATATATAGATATCGATACCACTTTCTGATGGCATCAAGCACCCAAATAGCCTCTACGTCCATTCATTTAGCTTCTCCATGGAAATATGATGTGTTTTTGAGTTTTAGAGGGAAAGATACCCGCAAAGGTTTTACAGGGCATCTATATAAAGCACTGGAGGGGCAAACAATCAAAGCTTTCAAGGATGACGTTCGACTTAAGAAAGGCACAACTATCTCTCCAGAGCTCTCGACCGCAATTAAAGAATCAAGGTTCGCCCTTATTGTCTTCTCACCGGATTACGCCAGTTCAGAGTGGTGCTTAAATGAAGTTGAAAAGATTTATGAATGCATGCAAGTGAGGGAGACAATCATCCCGATCTTTTATAATCTGGAACCATCCCAGGTAAGACATCAGAGTGGAACTTTTGAAGAAGCCTTCAAGAAGCATGAAAATGGCGGTGAACACAAGATAGAAACGGTGCAGCGGTGGAGGACAGCTTTGACAAAAATGGGTGAGATGTCTGGGTGGAATTTCGCAGGATATGGGTATGAAACTATGAATAACATTGTACTTATTTATTCTGGTTATGGTTCATAGTATATCTCACCCGATGATTATATTCTTCTTATTTCACTTGTAGGTCAGAGACCAAGTTTATAGAAGATATTGTGGAATCACTGTATAAGCAACTGGCATGCGCTGGCTGCAACATAAGGGTTGGTGATGGACTCGACTGCTTGGATGCTCTTTGGCATCGAGAATGTCTCCGCTGCAAAGGTTGCGACCAGCCATTTACAGAACTGAAGTTTTGGAACTGTTGGAACCAGCCCTACCATTCCCACTGCTATGAGCTACAGTGTCATGTATGTAATGTTTGTAAGAAATATATTCGAAAAAATGAACAAGGTCAAGTCGAGTATGACGAACATCCATTCTGGAAACGAAGATATTGCCCTTCTCATGTACAGGATGGCACTCCTAGCTGTTGTAGCTGTGAAAGATTGAAGCCAACGGGCACAACGTACTATAACCTCGATGATGATCGAAAAATATGTTTGCAGTGTAAGGAGTCCATTATCAATACTGATAATGGACGCCGATCCATTTGCCTTGAAGTACATAATTTTTATAAGAAATTAAATGTGAAAGTAGAGAAAATTCCAGTGCGGTTGGTCAGAAGACAAGACATAAACGAAGTCATGCAAGGGGGAAATGATGGGTCTGATCGCCAATTTCCAGTAATAAGAGCAGTCTGCTTGTTAGAAGAACGTTCAGGTACCAGCTCTATTTGCTGGAGGCAGAGCCAGCTTCGTTATGGAGTTGAAGAAATTTTGATCTGGTGTGGCCTTCCTAGGATATTGACTGGGTCACTTCTAGCTCAACAGATGATGAGTGCATGGCTAAGGCTTAATCGATGTCCCAATTTGAGCCCTGAGGTAGAAAATGGTATCTGCCGATATTTTGCACACAGGTGGTTGGAGTACGCTTCCAATTCCGTTTCATCTAAAGAAATGTCCGAGTTTGAGAAGAGGCTTTGTAAATTTAGGAAACGCAAGATTGAGTTAGATTGTGAAGCATTACTGAGAGCTAAGAACGCAGTGCGGAAACATGGTCTAGAAATGACACTTAAAACAATTCGAAAGACCGGAACGTTTCCATCTGTGACGGACTGAAATACATAACCAAAATAGTTCTTACTTCTTACCTTGTAAATCCACACCTTTTCCTTTCGTGCTCTTGTATTTGTACTTTCTGAGTGACTTTCGGTCATTTGGAGATTTCTTCAATGTCTTCGTGATGGTTGGTGTTGTTATTCATTTGAGTGTTGCATTGTTGCTTCTGTTATTTTGATGTTCTGACTTCTGACAATGAGTTTGCCCTATAGTTCCTGCTTATACTGTTGTAATTCAGTTTTGATTGAATTATGCATCCTTCTCTTTCTTTCTGTCTCTTTGAATATATGGACGATTAAAACTCTTTCTTCTAGGAAAAACCGGCCAAGCAATGGATTTTTCATTTTACTACTCGGTGTATATCTGAAAATAATGTAGGAACTTTGAGTATCTTTGATTTCATTTCCTTCTCTTATCTTGCACTAACTCATCATATAGGGCCATCATGCCTTTGACATGTTTGGTACTGCTTCAATTAGTTCTAAGAATTGAAGAACTTAATCTTTGCTGCTTCAGAGCCTTCTGAATTTTTGAGGCTCAATGCTAACATAACAAAAAATGGTTGCATCATTGCTGGTGGTTCCTTGTGAAAGATGATATGCAGAATCTGAAACACATCAACACAATCAATACTTAAAGATCTATTCTCAAAATATCACAAACACATAACACATTAATATGCAGAATAGCTTTCCTAGTTGAATTTGACCAAACAAAAAAAAAAACTTTCCTAGTTGAACCAGGAATTACCTACCTCTTGGTTGAAAGCTCCCTGCACCGCAACTATGGGCTGAGACATCTTCTTCTACTAATGATGCTAACTGCACACAAACAACATGAATCATAGAACAAGAGAAAGCCTATGTTTCAATATCAAGCTGCGCAATGGGAATGCAATCTTAACGTTCAAAACGATATTTAACACAAGAACTTAGCCTTCTTTATATAGTGATTGGATTAAACGGATTCAATCCGATAACTGTGAACAGTTTAGCAATTGTGTATCAAGGGTAGTTTAGTCATTCCCTAATTCTGCCTATATGCTGTTAGCCTCATTCGCTAATTCAATAGAGAAGATTCAATGTAATCCATCACAGTTTTCCCGTTTCCCTTACTTTGCATTTAGCTTCAATAATTTCTTACAATAACAGAATCTTTGTCCAACTCTGTGTTAACAGCTGTAGAGGCTTAATTCTATCACAATATAATTCATACTAATCAGGTTATTAGTTCAGTCACTTCAGTGAAGCTTCTAGCTATTCAAGTGATGTACAACTCAAATTAGCTCTCAGAATTGAAGTACAATTCTTGTTAAATGGTTCTTTAGTAATCTGAGTTGAATTCTTCATGTTATTAGATAGTGTTTGAGTCCATTTATTCTTACAGCTTGGAGATAAGTCACTTGTCATTGGGCTGATTGTTTGCTATCTTGTTTTCATAGATGCTTTTACTGCTGAAATTGGTATCTGTTTTTTTTGGACTAACTTTTGCTCTGAAGATGGTTGGGAAGTTAAAGGTCGAGATAAGTTCATCTATTATTGTTGTCTATCTAGGTATATATACCAAATGTCATCTTGCAAGAAGTTATTAATTCTGATACAAGTCATGAACTACTTATGATTCATCTCATGCATATTGGGAATGAATTTTGCTGCAGACTGTTTGGCAAATTTTTTCTTGATATGGTTCTATTAGTGTCAGATTAGCCTCTCTTTTGCTGCCAGTGAAAGAATTAAGATCGAGCCTAAGTGGTGAGATATGGTCATAAATAGTTAGAATTAAGACACATGAAGGGTTCGATCCTTTTCTTATATATTTGAAATGTTTTACAACAGTTAAATTCAGTAATTTCAGTTGATGGCCAATTCAGTGACTGAACTAATTGTAGTTTATTCAAGAATGTAATAGGGTGACTCATTGTTCATCACCCTGCATAATCGTTTGATGCTGGCACAAAGTGTTGCTCTCTGGCAATCATCATGTACTCTTGGTCTATTATTTGGAAGCCTGAACAAAATTTTTTTACATTACCTTAAATTAATTTGTCAGGCTTATAACTCTGATACTGAGACACTGCAGTATTCTGTTTGGACCTAGATAATAAAACATTTTGAGTTCATGTGTTGTTGAGATCCAATTACCTTCACAAATTTGTACTTGTTGAACAAAACAATGGAAGACTACAATTCTGCATTACTGTTCTTATTTATTTATAATCAAACATTGGCTGTGGCAGCTAATAAGTAAGCTACTATATTGAGATATGAGATTTGATCAGAGTACAAAAATATTAATCCACTTGGGAATTATCTGTAAGTACATTAGTTAGTCTCTATTCTCTAACTCTAGTACTAGAACACTAGCTTCTTCAACAATGGACAAATGCTAATTAATCTTGTCATTTCTAACTATTAAGAGACAGTTTAGAATTTTGTTTATATACAAATTGCAAGTGGGAGGGAAAGAGGGGACAAATCACAAACGAAATAAAAGCAGATCCGTTAAGAGTGTAGAGAGAGAGAGAGAGATAGTTTTATTTGTATAATTAGGTTTCTGTTGTTGATCTCTGGCTCTTGCTCTGGATGCTTTTCATGGTGCTTGGTTTGGCTCGTGGTATCAAAGAAAGACTGAAAGAGAGTGGTCGAATCTCAAACACTTGATAAACCCCAAAGACCCAAAAAGAAATTTTGTGCTTTTGGACAACCATCAACATGGTGTGGCCATGCAGATCCAACGAGAATTGAGCTTCGATACTTGTTAATGTTTTTGTGTCAAACAATTTAATCGGAGGAGAATTATGTATACTAAAAAACATACAAGAAATTGAGTCAACAATACATATCGAACTAAGTAAAAATACAATCGAACTAAGTTTAAGATAAATGATGTATAATGAGATAGACAAGTGTAGACGATAAGGACGTTACCCAATGACATATTGGGATAACAATGATGGTGGTGACTGGTTGGACATTTCAAACTCAATTCGTTTTAGAACTAGACCTCTTACAGTGTCGGCAAATGTCCAAGTTAATGGTAAAGTTAGAAATTGTAATTCTTTAAGCATGAATAAGTTACTTATAAACTTGACCATGGTAACAATATTGGTGAAGGGGCATTTTCTTAGCTGGTAAAAGAATTCCTTAACATATTCCACCAAAAACGAACCGAGTTAATAAACACATTGAGCGTCATTAAACTGTTAGAGTGAGTCAAACAATGTTTGAGAAGGTCTTGCAAAGCGTGCAGCAAAAGGGGTACTTCTATAAACTAAGATTTGTGTTACAAGATTACACGTGATTTAGAACATGTAGGAGTAAAAGTGGTTCAAATTTGGTCTTGTAGAATTTTTGGGAGGCAACCCCTCAAAAAAGATGGTGGAAAGGCTAACAGTCTCATATGACAGTATATATGACTATAAGAAAGAGACAGAGCATCTCTAGGAGAAGGAAAAGGATTAGAAATTTGTGTTGCTAAAGTCTAGTAAAGGGAATATGATTCAAAGATCACATTTTCCTTTAGAGATTTCATTTTACAAGTCTATACTTTTATGAATGCAAGAATATTGATCAGTATCCAAAGTTGTTTCAGATTTTGCCATTCGAGTGTCATATATACGAATGTCTTTGCCTAATTTGAGTGAAATATGAAGATGGAATTGATATGTGAACTGAACCTGGTCCAACTAATGACCTCTATTATACTTGTATACCATCTCGATTAGTATGAATTTCTAGACTTTACAGCTCAGTCGACACAGTAAGACAATGTACATGATTAGCCTAATTATAACTCAATTCGCATATATGTTTCAACAATATTGTTAATAAGTGGGGGTATTCGGCCTTTAATCATGGGATGTTTGTGAAAATTGGAGTAAATTACAACACCCTTTTAAGTTGAGCAGGACAATAGACAATTCAGTAGACTATCTATTAAACGACTTGTATGATATGATTTAACTTTCATTAAGAGTTGGTTTTTACTTAAAAACGAAAACACATAGAAGCACTACACGAAACAAGAAGATGTATAAAATTCGACTTGTATAAAAGTCGATCTAGAAGAGTCTATAAAGTAATCCCAATCAGCCATAAGCATGACAACTGATTGTGAATGCAATATGCATTTGGTGGAACCTTTGGATGGAGAAAGGTAGGCTGGGAAGCTTAGTGGCAATTGACATTTAGGGTTTTAGGGGGGTTGAAGGTAAAAGATGTGTAAAGTGGGTTTGGTGAGGTGAAGTGACTCAACTGAAGAATGACTGATAGAAAATGGCTTTGTCATTTTCCACCTTGGGGAGGAGTCGCGTGCTCTGTGCAATCCCAGCAGAATGACCATAAAAACTTAAACCGTTTTGGCTCAGAAATTTTTCATCGTCATGCTACTTCGGCGTTTCTCACTCTAGTATCATTTGTATTCACATGTCTTTAGTAGAATATGCCTTCAATTTTAGTTCATATTTACTTTCATGCAAATCCAAGAGGGAGAATCAATTTCTCTCTCACTTGTTCTCTTGGTGCTAATTTATGAATGATTAATTTTGTTTACTTAGGCCACTTACTTCAAGTGGATGCTTAAGAACCTAAACTCATGAGTATCACTCACAAATAGTTAGTCAAGGGTGATCACTAATAAGCAAGTTTTATTATAACATTGGAAATACTTACACATGTAAACATATATATTTTAAGTTTCTCTTACGTATATGTTTGACGCGTTGCATAAAAAAATTTCAAATATAATTCAAATAAGATTTAACGCACAAGTTATAAACGTCTTCTCTTCTCATAATATGAAGACAGGATATAGTAACTTCATAAATAAAATCCTTAGAAGACTTTCATTTTGTTACCAATCTAGCAATCCTCTCTAAGGTTGTGGCATTAAAAGGCATTAAAATTGCGCAGGATCTTAGCTGATGCATTGTGGTCAGATTCAACTATAGTAGCAGACTGAGTTTGTAAGAATTCAAGTATTTGACCAATTACTTCTATTTTTATTTCTTTTTATCTTCATAAGGAATAAATTTGAGAATACTTGTGGACCAACTGAACTAAATTGCATTGTCCTATGGTACGTCTTTTATGTTCACAATTAATTATGTAACCACTCTAGTGACTCTACCTATACACATAGAAGAATCATACCGGCATCAGAGCTAATCATGTGAAACAATCACAATCCAACTTTACAGCAATTACAATTACATAAGTACAAAAGAGCATTTACCTTCATGTTACTAAGTTTTGTTACTTATGACCATTTAAGAATTACCATGGATATGCAATATTGTATTTCATATCAAAAGTGATCGACATAACAACCACTAACTAGTGTTCTATGTTCGATTTACAATATACCTTTAGGTTCAATGTTCGATTGCTTTGTCGTAAGAAGAGAAGAATCTCAAACGGAGAAAAGAAACTATTTTTGATATTTTCTTTATTTTCATAAATACTATAAAAGCTTGAACTTATTATCTTGGACAAAAATGACAGATACATGTGCATTATCACAAGCCAAGACACCATGGATATGAATCACAACCTATCTTTATCTCTAAACAAATGAACCCCTAATTATCTATACAAATTTCGCTCTGTATGTGTATATTGTGTCTCTTGTATGTTATTTCACTATTTTTGAACCAAAAAGAAACAAACAAGAAAAGCATAGTCTGTTTAGTTTTCTTTGTGGGCTTTGTTTTGGTTCTGTGTCTACAAATCCCCTACCCTGAGCTCGCCACTCTCCCCCAATGTCTCTCTCGTTTACCCTAACACACATGCTCGTTTCCTACATAAGGCTCCTCTCTTTCCTCTTGTAGTCTCTCCCCACACCTCCCTTCTCTCTCTCTTCCCCACCCTCTCTTTGTATTTGTTTGTATCTATATACCACACCCACACTTTCTGTATAAGCTCTATCTCCTTGTTGGGTCTGTTTCAGAACAATCAAAATGCCATCTTTGATGAAACCCAGGCTCTAATTTGATGAGATTGTACTGGGTTTGACAGGGCATATTGAGGTGCTCCAATGGCAGACAGCTTTGACTGTGCCACTTCAAACCTTCTTTGTGCTGAAAACTCTTTCGATGAGGTTGATTTTAATGGTTTAGATGATTTTGGGCTCTCCCCTCTGATGCCCCATAAAAACAACAATGCTTTCCACAATCAAGACCCCAAATTTAGTCATAATAGATCCAAATCTATGGAAGAGTTCCCATTACAGAGTGAAGATAGGATTAGTGAAATGGTCAAGAGGGAAAGTGAGCATTTGCCTAGTGATGATTACCTCAAGAGACTGCGCAGTGGGGACTTGAACTTGAGCAGTAGAAGAGAGGCCCTTGATTGGATTTTGAAGGTTGGTTGGTCATAAATCATAGTACTTTTCTTTGAGTATTGCTTTTTTGATCCATTAGTTATGGTTTTATGTTATAATGATTTTTTCTATCTACTTGTTTTTGTGAAATTCAGGTGTCTGCAACTGGGTTTTGTTCTTCAATAGCATCTTAAAACATACTCATTACAATGTGCTTACTTGTTTGGTTGTATTCTATATGCTTTGCAGTGTATCTAAGTTGTAGAGGAATCAATGATCATGACGTTTATGCCTAATCTAGTTCTCTGTGGCAACTCCTCTGTGTTCTAGAATTGGATGTTGATCATGTTGGTTTTCCTTCTATGTTTGCCTACTTTTCCTATGGTCATTTCCTTTGTGTAAATTTCACACATGTTTACCTCATTTTGATTGTCAATGTGATGTTTGTTTTTTTTTCTTGATCATGAATTACGTTTGTGTATTGTGATCAACAGGCTCGTGCACATTACAGTTTTGGACCATTGAGTCTTTGTCTATCTATGAACTACTGGGATCGCTTCCTTTCCGTTTATCCATTGCCTGTAAGTTCAGAAATTGGACCCGAAATTTGCATCTTTTTTTCATTTTTTTTTTTCAGTATCATATGATGTGTTTTCGTTCATGTTATTTATGTTCTTGATTCCGCACTTTCCTTTTCTTCCCGTACAGAGAGATAAAACTTGGGCAGTGCAACTGCTAGCTGTAGCTTGTTTATCATTGGCCACCAAAATGGAGGAAACTGATGTACCTCAGACCGTGGATTTGCAGGTATAGAAATAATGTGGATCTATCTGCTATTGTTGGACTACCAATTCGATATGTTTTAAGGCTGGTATTGATCAGTGCTTTATTAATGTGTGGTTGGTCACAGGTTGGAGATCCCAAGTATATCTTTGAAGCTAAAACTATAATGAGAATGGAGCTTCTTGTGCTAAGCACCTTAAAATGGAGAATGCAAGCTTATACACCGTGCTCTTTCATTGATTACTTCCTCAGCAAGATCAATGATGATAAACATCCGCCGACATCATCCATCAGTAGATCAGTGCAAGTCATATTGAGCACAATCAGAGGTCTTTTTCTGACAATGTGTAGTTGAGATGTAATTTGCACTTTGGTGTTCTTTAGGATTAATGGATTCAATGAACTGCTGGAATGGGATCAATGCAGGTATTGACTTCTTGGAATTCAGGCCTTCTGAAATTGCTGCAGCAGTTGCACTTTGTATTTCAGGAGAAGTGATGCAAGGGGTGGACATTGAGAAGGCCATTTCTTGTTTCACACATGTAGAAAAGGTAAAAAGGCTGTTCCAGAGATGCAAAGCCATAAATGATAGGACAAATTTGCTTTTGCTTTTAAGAAAAGGTGTTCTATTTAATTTGATCTTTTACTTAGTTGTTGAAGCTTTTATGTTTGTGGGATATGCAGGGAAGAGTGTTGAAATGTGTTGAGCTGATCAAAGATTTGTCATTGATCAGTGGCTCTGCTAATAGAGGAAGCACCACGGCTTCATCCGTACCCCAAAGTCCAGTTGGGGTGTTGGATGCTGCGTGCTTGAGCTATAAAAGTGACGAGTTTACAGTTGGGTCATGTGCAAATTCTTCACATTGTAGTCCAGACATTAAGAGGAGGAAACCAGACAATCCATCTGAAAAGTCATGAGATGTGAATTTTTCTCCTTCACATTCAGTTTGGTTGAATGGGAGTTTTGGTGTGTATTTTGGTGTTTCCCTTTAGTAACACAGGAGAGAGATTTAGGGAGGAAGAGAGAGAGAGAGAGAGAGAGAGAGAGAGAGAGAGAGAGAGAGAGAGAGAGAGAGCTTTGATGAATAAAGGAATGTAGAAAAAAACATATCCAGGGTCTCATGCTTATAGCATGAGAGTAAAGCCACCGGCAGTTCATAACCACAATACGAAACAGCCATAGGTCTCTACAGTGGGGGTGATCATGGTGCACAATACAGTTTTTTCGTTCTGTTGTAGCTTTCAGTTCAGTGAGAAAATGAAGCTGAAAGTATAAAGTGAAAAATTATGTGGAAGTTTTGTCTTTGGTTTTTTCCATCGAGTGACAGACAATCTCAGATGAATACAGAAAATTATATCAATGTTTCAATTGGATGGAATGGAAGAACATAAATTTGAGTTCAAAATTTGTATTCATTTCTGGACTGGGTGTCTGTTACTATTGGGATTGGCAATGTTTCTGTGATGGACCCCCATTGGCCTGGAGAGAGGCCACCACTATTTGTTTTGAGTGTGAGACCGGTCAATATCTGAGCTTTGCTCTGCATCCAACTACCCATATGATGCAAGTTTCCGCAGTAATGATACAAGACAGGTCCAAAGAATAAACCAATGAGTGAAAAATAATGGAAATGAGTAACGATTCTATTTTCTTTTTGCCAAACAATAAACCAATGAGTGAAAAATAATGGAAATGAGTAACGATTCTATTTTCTTTTTGGTACACCAGTACAATTTCTTTGATAATTTGGTGATAATATTTTCTTTTTGGTACACCAGTACAATTTCTTACAATTTCTTCGATAACGTAGTGGCAATATTTAGTGATTCCTATTCTCTTTTTGGTACATGTGTACTCATATATGATTGTTTGGGTAAGTTTTTTTTTTTTTTTTTTTTCAATTGTGAGCGAGGAAACAAACCACTTCGGTTATGTTAGTTCACGAGAGTATCATAATAAATCTAGACTAATCTTCAGTCGTAAGCGCACAAATCGTCAAACCCAAATGCCCCTCAAACATGCTGGCCACAAACTAGTGGAATGTGTAACTAGAACTCTACACAAGAATGTTTCATACTAGGCAGCTTGACCAACTTTATCACACAATGTGACAAAAAAAAATTTAAAAAAATGATTAAAATTTAAAGTTTGATAGGTATCACTCAATTTGATACTTCCCTACTTGTTTGGGAGATACCTTTGATTCTGATCAAATATCAGTAAAGTCAAGTTACCTTAAAGGTGATTTTGTTCAAAGCAATGACTTACTCAGTGGTAAAAAAACCCATCACAGTTTCGTCGAGAATTCTTGTACACACCAAAGTGCAAGTGAACCAAACACATAATATTCAATTTCAGTCTTTAATTTGATACAGTCATAAACGTGACACTATTATGTATATATGCGAATGCCGTTAACAAAATTGAAACCCATAAAATTAGCCCGAAATGTTCATTTCAAACAAAACAGTTGAGGACCTGAGGTCGAAGAAGTTATGAACACTTAATCTGATTGAATCCAAATTAAAAAGGCCAAAAGAAAGAATCGAGTGTTTCCACTTTTCATTCTTCATTCTATCTTCACATCTCCAACATTAACATTAATAGTGTAAGCGTGATCAAACTTGTGTTGATTGGTACAACTTTTCGAATAGACTGAAAGAGTGTACGATGCATCTTATAGTCACGCACTCACTTATATACGAAACCATCCATAATTTGTATATATAAAATGAGTTACCTTGACTGATTTACCAACACCTAAGCATGGTCAAATTGGATTAAAATACCAAACCAACTGAAGGACTGACACTGTACTATATGAGCAAGGATCCCAATAGCTTTCACCCCCATAGATGATCCAACACAACTATAAGAAATGCATTTCATTTTCTTGAAATTGTTAAACAAGCTATTAATCCCAGTCCTCCCATTTGTCAAATTATTTGGACACATCAAGTTTTGAAGACCATGCTTCCCCTCAGTCATATCTCGACTTTTATAATCGAAAGCTCTCTCAGTCTCTCTATCTCTCTGATATCTGCACGTGTTCTCGTGGGGACCCAAAGTCCAGTGCCTCCTGTCTGTCTTCTGCAACACTGGCTCGAGTTTGGTAGAGGTTTTAACAGCTCTGCGAAATAAGCTGATAACACAGAAACCCACAAGTTCTCTTCTCACTCATATCATTGCATCTATGTCTCAGTTTGTATCAGCATCTCACAATGCATGATGCCTTGTCCTAGATGCCAGGTTATTTGACATATTTCGTTCAAAGTTCGAAATTCAATCTAATCTAATCTTACCGAAATGTTTAATTCTTTCACAACATTAGCTAATAATCATAATCTTAAGGACTACCTGACTTATAATATTTTGTCATTAGTCTATTTTCTCATTTTTATCATTATTCGATGTTATATCTATCTCTAATATCAATGTACATGACAAAACTCCAACATTGGAAGCGTTTGGTCATATTAGTCTTCCAAAACTAACATGATCAAACTCTCTCATGTTAATGTTGTAGTTACGGCCATACATTTGTATGGTCTATTATATAAAACCATGACACAGCAACGTGATCAAACGGTTCAAGGTGAATTATAGGTCGACATGCAAGGTTAAAGGATCAATGCTAGCATGGTAGATCGAGACCCCATTACATATGATTAGAGTTGGAGATGTATAGCTTTTGTGAGGATGGGGAGCTTAGCTGGATTTGGGTTTACCGAGAAATTGAATGTTGAATGGACGAGACCAAGAAATATATACCTACCTGCAGCTGCAGCGCAAGCTTGGAGCATGAGCAGTGCAGGGAACACTTTTGTGAGAGTGCGTGAAGGAACTGTAACAAATAAAAGGGGAGAGGGGTGGAGATGGTTAAAAGAAAGTAGAACCCAAAAGGAGTTGGTCAGAGAGACCCAGAAGAATCACATTCACTACCCACTTCTTTAACCTGTTCATTGCTCTGGACGCTAATATATTAATGTCAACAACTTCAATCCCCTGGCCATGCTGATGATGCACTGTCACTGCCCTACTTGAAGTTTCTTTCACCCGAGTCTAACTATGTATGATGAGGCAGTCTTGTGTAACTCCTAGATTGGGGGACTCCTACGTACGCTGGTTTTGAGAGCATTTACCGCTAACTGAAAATGGGGTCAAATGTTTACCCATAAATCCCCATTTCCTGCTTTCTTGGGTTTGTATGAGATAACAATCTTGTGATATTATAGGGTTTATAGACTCTATAGTTTTAACGGTTAAGAACGTTTACCATTACAACAGATAAATGATCAAACTCTTCTTTTCTCGTACACATATTACTCTTCATCAACAAAACAGTTTATTTTGTATCGTAAAGAGTATTTACCTCTACATTCGAATGCAAACTTCAAACCTGGTCTTGATTTTAGCATCTTTTATATTAAAAAGAAAATAGTTTCATCTCATTCCTAACCAAAAGTGGAAGGTTCAAACCAAAACTAGTGTAGTCACATTCATGTATCATTATCCAAAGTAGAATCTTCAGGGAAAACAATTTCGGAGGAATCAAAGTATCCAACCATAAGCTAATGTTTAAATTGCACGATAATAGAGGAGCTGAGGCACATCTTTGACCAGTCCATCAGAAATTCAGAAGCAGGGAATCAAGTTATATTCTGCAGATCTTGGTGTCATCCCCATTGTAGAGCACTTTAGAAACGTTAAAAGACTTTGAAGACTGTTCTACGTTGTAAAGCCATGAAGACGTGCGTTGTGTGCTCGGGAGTTTGTAGGAAGTTGTTAGATTTGCTCATTGTAAACACTAACTAATGTAACGACTCACATCCCGACTCGAGAGCACTAAAAAGATTTCAATGAATCCCGGACTTTGTGGAAGTGAGGAACCAAAACAATTTCAGAAATATATGACGGAACACAAGCAATCCCATTTTCAAAACTAAATATAATTTAGTCTGGTTCATGTTATCAAGGAACTAATTCAGTGTATTTTCTAAGATACAACAATGATGTACATGAAATTATCAACCAAGCACCAATTGCTTGGTGGTTCTGAGATTCCAACTTTCAGATGTATTAAGAGGGCTCTGAAGCAGTTCTGCTATACAGTGATAAATTTTGAATGCACAGGTGAATGCCATCCTTTGTATTATTTCTTCTACAGCATGCGGGACGCAAGCAAGTAAACCAGATTCCTCTGATGATGGTTATTTTTCCTAACAATTTACTCTTTGAACTTATATATCTCAAAAATGTGGTGAGGCCTTAACAATTAGATGAAGTCTGGCTGGCCTGTTGACGTCAGGCAACGGTGCCACATTCGACTGTTGGGATCCACCAGTCGAGGATGAGAAATAACCTCAGGAATTGGAAGATATACATAATGAGTGTTGCATATGCCAATTGTGATGCCACTATATCCAGCAAATGCACCATGAACCTGTCATATCATACCATATTCAGCGTACTTCAGCAGAGATTCCCAGCTTAGTAGTTTCAAGATCTAATAGTTAAGGCCTTAAGGGGTTAGTAGGACATAGAAGGATAGAGACACTCACAGCATTCTGCCCTAGCACAGCGCAAAGAATACCATCTGATGCATTTGCACGACATGCACGAATCATGTAAGTGGGGTCTATATATTTCACATCAACAGGAACACCAAGCTCCTTGAAATGTTTCTTTGTCTGGCAGAAGAACATAGATGGTTATAACAAATCTTTCATCCACATTGATGAAAAGATAATGAATTTTTGAAACAAAATATTCAGGTAATTCATATCAACAGAAACAAAAGGACTCTTGCATCACACAATTTTTTTCTTGTTTTTTTTTTTTTTTTTTTGGGAAATAGATATTCATGTTTCTCAGGCTCTAAAACACATTTTACTGAAAGTCTTAGTTTTGATCATCAGCTACATGAAGAAAATATGCCGTGTATCAATCTAGTTAAGATTGAGGATCAAAACACATTACAAACCACATAAAGATTACTGATCCTATAGAGCAAGATCATAACCCAGAGAGCAGTAATACATATCCATGAGTTAGAAACCAACATTCAGTTCTTAATATACTAAGGATGAAACTGTTAGACTAGAAAACTTATAATGGTCTATTTAGATCCTCAAGTTTTCTTATAAGTGTCACCAAAATAATGAGATGAAATCCTTAGAATCAATGAAAATCATAATCACATCAATACAGAAACACCAACCTCTTGTTGAATATGTACTCCAATATCCCCAAATACAACATTTCCTGATGCATCTTTAGCATTGGTTTTCTGTATTAAATTCTGCATTAAAAGAAGTACGGCACTCAATAACCTCACTTGGTTGATAAGAAAAACATCAATTGGAGAAAATGAACTAAAAAATAGTTTTCCACTTCGACATGGAATCCCATTTCCGGAAACTTTTAACCTTTAAAAATTATAACTTACCTGACCAGCTCCCTCTGCTACACAGACCACAGCTGATCCCTTTGTTTCAATCAGGTATTTCAGATGGTGCAGAATACCATGAGGGCCATGTATTTGAAAAGGTACCTTGGAAGTGCATATGTCAATAAATCAGTGTTGGTTTAAAAAGCTAATATGCAATTAAAATGGTGTCCAAGTACCTCACTAATAATGCAATTAAAATGTATTTGAAGTACCTCAGGTATCAAACATATGTCAATTTGTCCACTAGCCAGGGATGCGTGCATTGCTATGAATCCACTACTCCGACCCATCAATTTGACAATGCCAATACCATGGTAAGCACTATGTGCCTATTAAGAGATTGAGAAGAAAAGTCAGTTTACTATTTAGACATCAGTACAACCAGGAAATGGTTGGGCAAAGCCCATATAATATATTCCATGCATGAGCAGCAAATATGACATGGAATAAGCAGCATACAGAAAAACAATATCATAACTCATCCTACCTCAATATATGCTGAATTTATTGCTCTCTGTGCTTCTTCAACAGCAGTATCAAAACCAAATGTTTTGTCCATCAACAAAATGTCATTGTCTATGGTTTTCGGCACACCAACTATAGCCACCCTTAACTGTCTTTTGCGGCACTACAAAAAAAAGGGGGTGGGGGACAATTAAACTAACACATAAAATATAAGCAAGGAAAAAAGAAAGGGTGACAATAACTTCCAACGATTAATGTTATCACAAATTAAGACCCTCTGAAATCCATGCTAGCATTTATGTGTACGTTGCTGTCCAAATTCTTAACCTCCAAGAGCATTGGTGGAGAAGTTTTAACGACATGAGTTAATAAAGACAGACTTAATGCATAGCTCATTCAAACTTGCTTTTTGTCTTTTCCCTTCAAATATTGTTTATGACATCACATTGCACTACAGGGACTGGAGTAAAATTTTATCAATGAAATTAAAGAAGGTCTTCATAATAGTTCACGGTATTCAATGAGTGACATAGTGCAACAAGTTAGAATAGAGGTACAAGCTATACCAACCTCAGTGTGTATTGCATCAGCTCCAGCATGTGTGCCGTTTCCACCCAAAACAAAGAGCATGTTGATCCCTCTTTCCTGATATAAAGATGTAATAACAATAAAATTACAGCATAAATGGATGTTTCAAGAATAGCAATTGCCTCAAGGAAACTTTTCATTATAATCACCTGTAAATTGTCCACAATCTCACTAACACTGGGACCTCCACGCGAAACTCCTAACAAGCTTCCACCAGAAAGATGAACATTTTGAACCACCTTCCTTGATAGCTGATTAACCAATTCATTTTCAAGATCTTAGTCTATAACACTCAGAATGTATTCTCTAAATAGAGAAAATGAATGCTTATACTAGAAAGCAAGCAAGAACCAAAAATAACATTTTTTTTTTCTTTGATATACATAGATGTACACTACCAAGGATATACGAATGAACTTACTGGCATTTCAGCCAATTCTTTATCAGAAAATCCACGATAACCATAAGGAATCCCGACAATCTTTTTTACACCATATATTTCAAGTGTAATGACAATCTGCATATAATAGGTGATTGAAGTATGTTAAAAGAATAAATATCAAAGTATGAAGACTGACAGGGTAACAAGTAGGGAAGACACTAAGCTCAATCACATGTTTAGTAACTACAATCGATGTAATTTAAAAAAAAATTACATCAGTGGATTGTAAAGCCTTTGACCACAGCACAACTGTCTAGCATTATTACTATAAGAAAAATGTTCAAGGCTAGTATATCTATAGCCAGAAAACATGCACACGGTGATACCAATTTCTTAATATAGTTAATACAGTCTTGACAACAGTTTAAGAGTAGCACGGCTCTTGGGTCTATCATACGGTTTTCACCCTGTTATTCATCAAAAAGGCAATGATAGATGTTTTCTATTTTTCTTCTTAGAATAGACATTTATATCATGCACAGCTTTCGTAGTTTGCTCTCAAGACAAAAAAAAAAAAACACAATGATACCATGATATATCACCACGAAAAATAATGCAAGTCAGACGCATAGTGTGGTTAGAAAAGAAAAAACCTCTTTGGAAGTCCAGAACAAAGCCTGTTTGCGCAAGAACACCATGAGGCTGTTGTGGTCATGTAGAAATGTCATGGTAAACATAATGAAGAGTTTCTGAGAATCAATCTAAGGCTTATTATCAAGACTTATTCCGAGTCTTGCCCTCTATCATCTCAGTTATGTTCCTATATGTCTAATTTCGCTGCTACCAATCCTAAATCATGTTATTTTACTCTAAATGCTCTTACTACATTATCTATAAGTCACCATAACCATAGTAGCAAACACCTTGTTTATCTTAATCAGAATGTGCAAAAACTGAAACTATTGCTCAATAAGCATTTAAAAGCTACAGTTTCCAACACATTATGAATAAGTATTTATAAATAATGGTTCAAAACCATTGTAGGTAAAGATCACTAGCATCACTAGGACATTTACAGTTACTGTTGAAAGAGTATACCTGTCTGATGACATCATTAAGACCAGGACATAGCCCTCCGCATGTTACAATTGCTGCTTTCACTTCTTCTGGTTTAAAATATATCTTTTCTCGTGGCCCAGCACGATGAACCCTGCAAAATTTCAGCTCATTTTCATCACAAGCTTCCTACCAACAGGTTCAACTCAAGTTGCATTCTTGTTCAAGAAAAACTTTGAAGCAGAGTAGCTCGTATGCTCCTTTAGAATGAGCTGAAACATTACATAATACAAAAACGATAGAACCTGATAGAATCCATCGACACACGAAAATTCGAGAAAAACTAAACGCAACAATCAGATAAGCAAGCTAAGGAGAAAAAAATTCACCATTGCTCCACCCAAGTACAATTAGGATCAATGCATTCGGCACCAGCAGAAGTAGGTGAAGAGTAGTATATAGTCTGCAAAATTCAACACAACACAAAATAACAAAATTACCATTCTTTTATTACCATACAGTAAAAGTTCGATAGCAGTAGTAAAAAGAATTGAAAAGGTTAAAGAATCAAAAAGCTTGTACTCTACTCTGAATACAAAGAAATCACAATCACAGAGAGAAAGAAAGAGGACTAATTCACCTTGAGAAGTACGCGATCGTTGTTATTTATGTAACCATGCCACTCCTCGTCGGAGGGATAACCGCCGGCGAAGTCTTCGATCACCGGAGTTCTGCAAATAATCCGATCAAGCTTGGTCAGAATTGTCATGAATTTAGCGCAAATTACGGAGAATTCAGAAGCGGCGGCGGCGGCGGTACCTCATCTTGAGGCAGAAGGTGGAGGGAATGGGAACGGCGTCGGGGAAGACGTCGGTGATGTGAGGGATTGCGAAACGCTTCTCGAAATCGCTCTGGAACTTTGATTTCCAGTCAGGATCGCTGAAGTCGATGTCACAGTTGTGCTTGATTCCGGCGACGACTCTCACGCTCTTCCTCTTCGTCAATCTCGGAGCAGAGCGCGAGTTTCGAGAAGAAGGAGAAGAGGAGGAGACGGAGGAAAAGAATATTCCATTACCGTGACGGCGGCGGTGGACGGCGGGGGAGGCGAGCCTGGGGGCGATCGCATGCGAGAGAGTGCCCATGAAACGACGCCGTTACAATGCAGCGGAGAGAGAGAGAGAGAGCGGAGTTTGGGAGGAGCTGACTAAACTGGAGAAGAAGAGGAGGAAAATAGCGAAGGCTTTTCGCGGTGGGGCCCGCCAGAAGGCTTTGTTATTTACAACGAACAAAAAATAGGGGGGGGGGGGGGGGGGTTGTTTAATTGACTCGAGTATAGGGCCGAACCTGCCCACCTACTACTACCCGACGTTTTTCAAAGGGTGATCGCCGGCTTTTGTTGTTTTTCATTTTGTGAGTAGGGTGATGACATATAGGAACATGCGTGGGTATGAAAAGATGAGAGGTAAGTTTCCATTTTTTTTTTTGTAGATTCGACCGGAATTTTATTTCCTTTTTGTTAATGTGGATTTTGGAAATGCATCTGCTATTTGGATTTGTTGATTCATTCTCTTTATGTTAGGTGTTCGTTTCGTACATTGAATCTGTTAATATTTATGGTGTTAGAAATCTGGTTTTGGTTTGACATGCAAATCATCTTTTATGTTTTTTTTTTTTCGTGCAGCTCTGGATTCGTATGGATATTCTTTCTTTTTGTTGTTGTGGTGAAATAAATGTAGATCTCGGGAATTTAAGTGCTATTAAAATTTGTTGTTTGTTTCTATTATTTTTAGGTAAGTGGAGAAAATTCATTGACGGAAAATATACGACCGCAAAGGTCAAACATGTGTAGTCCAAGGACAACTCAAACACAAACAGAGTCCATTTATTCCACTACAAACTGCGAATTGAAAAACAACCTAAAAGATTATAGTCCAAAATGGTGGACATAACGAACTAGGAAGCAAATGAACATAGTAAACACAAGCAAATAAACTTACCTCGCAACAACAGAGACCTAAGACTCATTGGTGTAGAGAGAGACCTTGCTAGGGTTTGATAAGGGTCTTTCCTAGAAGCGATAGGAAAACTATTCTCCCATAGCCTCAGCCTCCAGGCCTTTCTCTTCCATCACATAACTCGATGTTGTAAACCCGACGTCTCTCCTTGCACCAATTTCATGTTTCTTCTTCCACGAGGTATGTCCTTCTTCTTTGGAGACATCTTGTTCCTAACAACCCCTAATCCACCATTTATAGCAATAGAGAGACCTAGGTCTTCCGGATTCAAGGGGAGCGGGATCACTGCTAACGCATGCTTGGGACGTTTACCATCCTCATGCTTCTCATCTTCCCTTCCTTGAGGCACCCTTGTGATCTTAGTTGGGGAGGAAAAAACTGGCATGTCCTGAATGTTAACCGATCTCGTTTTGTTGGAAAAGAATGATGGTAACTAGAGATAGGCTGGAGGGTACAAAGAGGAAGGCCTGAACGTTTGCCCTAAACACCATTGCTAGGGCTGCCGGATATAGCCAGCGCATGTATTACTTCATGGTTGTCTTCCTATTCACGGGGACAGAGAAGACCCCATGACTAATCATCATGTAATCACGACAACGCATGAGCAAACACTCATATCGGTACTGCACCAGAAGTACGTCAACATTGGAAACCCTAATTTTCCTCTGGAGTCGTACATGATCATTGGGTGACAGGGTAAGCGCACATGCACCGCTTCCCGATTAAAAACCAGCATGGTCCAAGTCTTCAGTTAAATCCAAATACAAATATTTTGGATGCAGTAAAGCTTGAACCAAGTCTTGTGATACAACAATGGATGAGGCATAACATTTTTCGCGTATGAGCAAACTATACGACGCCACCGCCAATCCTATAGTCTCGAATTATAAAGCTACAATATGCTGAGTTACTCGAAACTGATCTATCGAGTCAAGGGAGTTGATATACAACTCTATATCAAGTATCTAATTTTAAATACAAGAAACTAAACCACGTAATTCGCTAATATATGCGTTGTCTGATTATATGTTTATCAGTAATCTTCAATACACAATGTGTGCATCTACACATACATATGTGAATGATCAAGAATAAAGAACATAATATAGACACGTAGTGTTCAAACATATAAACTGTTATAAACGATTAAGTTCGTACCATGCATTCACACATACAATAATATCCCAATAACATGCATATAGTTACAACCGAAGCAGTGATTTGCCACACTGGAAAAAAAAAAAAAAAAAAAGGGTGTGGCTATTTTCACCCCATTATTTATTTTTTACCTTTAATGTTCCAATTCTACCTTTAAAATTTTGAGAAAAATATGGTTTTCATTTGTTTTTTTCCTCAATATGATAAAATCTAAAAATATATACAAATACGCATCAGTATATTGACGCAGACCTCCATTCTTCTCAAACCACGTACATCCTATATATGTTCTCTTTGATTTCTTTCTTGAGTTCATTCTTTATGATTATGAATATATATATATATATATATTTATATACACAAAACGATACGAAATGCACGTCTGCATTGTCCTTAAAGTGCGGACGTGCCTCCGTTCGCCACCGTACGGCTCCGACGACGGCGCGTCTCCACCCTAGCAGACTCCAGCAGCATCCTCGGTCACTTTCTCTCCCCGGCGAGTTTGCCGAAGTTCAGTTTTCCAATGAGATTTTTTTTCTCTCCGATGTGAAGATGTAGAGAATTGTTATTGTTTAGATTTTATAAATTTTAATTTAATATTATATTTTTATAAAAATTCACATGGTAATATTTAATTTAAAATTAAAATGTGGGTAAGAAAGTATCTGACGCTGCCAATAGCCGTATCCAAAAGAAAAAGGGAGAGATAAATTCCCAAGAACTCGCGAAGACCTTCTTCTTCTTCTTGTACTCCCCTCCTCTGGACTTCACCTCCGATCTCAGACCCACGCTTTACAGAAAGAAGACTCCTTTACCCAAACCCGCAGTCTCCTCTCCCCCAGATCCACCGACCCACACTCTCTCAGTCAAACCCAGAATGGACCTCCACCCAAATCACAGCTCCAACTCCCCCACGTCCTCCGCCTCCTCCACCGCCACCGCCACCGCCACTAACCCAAACCCCCGACCCACCACCCGCAACACCCTCTCCTCCCTCACCGCCACCGACGACGACCCAATGCACTCCTGGTGGGAATCCATCTCCAAAGCCCGCTCCCGCATCCACTCCCTCGCCACTCTCCTCCCTCCTTCTCTCTCCTCCCCTCTCTCCTCCCTCGCCGACTCCGACCGCCCCGCCCTCTCTCTCCTCTCCTCCCTCCACGCCTACTCCGCCGTCTCCGCCGTCCTCTCCGCCCCTCTCTCCGGCTCCGGATCCGACCCCCTCTGCAACTGGCTCTACGACACTTTCCTCTCCTCCGACCCCCATCTACGACTCGTCGTTTTCTCCTTCCTCCCTCTCCTCTCCGGCCTCTACCTCTCCAGAATCCACTCTCTCTCCTCTGACTCTTTGACCTCTCTTCCCTCCCTCGCCGGCTTCGAGGCGGTTCTCCTCGCTCTCTACGCCGCCGAGACCAAGGCCCGAAACGGCAAGCCTATTGTTGTTTCGATCCCGGACCTCTCTCAGCCTTCACTCTACCACATTCCGGCTCGGAACCCCAAGATGAGTAATTCGAACTCGAATGGCAGTAATGTACAATCTATCGGGGTTCTGTCGCCACCGCTGGAGCCTCAGGTGGCCGTGAAGTCGACCAAACGGGCCTGCATTGTCGGAGTTGCGCTGGACTCCTACTACAAACACATTTCGCAGATGCCGGCTTGGTCCAAGATAGAGTTTTGCAGGTTCCTAACTTCTTGGGCCGGCCAGGATTGCTCTTGTCAGAAGCAATTCGAATCCGGTGATAGCCATGGTGAGCCGGAGATTGCTGGGTTCTCGGAGGCTGGGAGCGGTAATGAGAATGAGAGCGAGATTGGGATTGAGGATGATGTGGCGGAAGAAATGGGTCAACTGAGAATTGAGCAAAATGGGAACGCTAATGGTGTCAGTCATGTGGAGGAGTCGAAGGGAGCAAGGATTCCATTGCCATGGGAGCTTTTGCAGCCAGCGCTGCGCATATTGGGGCATTGTTTGTTGGGGCCATTGAATTCTCAGGATGTTAAGGATGCTGCTTCCGTTGCGGTGAGGAGATTGTATGCCAGGGCATCTCATGATTTGGTGCCGCAGGCGATTTTAGCTACTCAGAGTCTCATTCAGCTTGATAACAGGGGGCGTGAGGCGGCCAAGGCTGTGGCGGCTGGTGCTAATTCTGCTTCGAATGTTAACACGCCGAGCAAAGCTAAGAAACCTGAAATCCTTTTGGTCTCAAAGTAATGTGAGTAATGATTTGGTTTATATGGTTTTTGGATTGCAAGTAATGGATGTTGTATAGGATATAGCTACTTATCCAACAGTTGAAAAACAGTTCCTATATGTTTATGGTGTATCTGTCAGATTAGTGTTTGTGCTCGTAGATGCTAGGGAAGTGACGAATATTATTCGATTAAAGGTTTGCTTATGATTATGCACCCAACTTGCTTGAGCAATTACTGGTTTTCTTTGGACTTTACCATTCTGCATTAGTACTTATATGCAGTATGCTATTTGTTGGGATCACACTCTGATCAATTTGATTTTGTACCGCATTGTAAGGCATAGTGCTGTTTTGACAAATGAATGTAGTTGTCATTAACTCCATGTGATCTGATTCTTTGACACTCAATTCTTTTGTTCGTTGGCTTGCATTGTTTCTTCACTTAATTGTTTCTTCACCCTGCATTTTGTTTCTTCTGCACCATCTAATCTGAAACTTCCTTAATTGTATGAATTGTGTGCTTTAAAATTACTAATTCATGTTGGTCGATTTCCTCCTACTCTGTTAATATTGTTAGTTGATGATTTATGGAAACCTTGAGGATGTGAGGCCGTGATGTCTCTTCGATCCTGATATATCAAGAATTTACCACACAGTAGATAGTTGGGTACAATTGAAGTACCTACGAAGTCCTTTTGGATCCCTGTATTGCTATAAGCCTCGTTGTTAGTATTGTTATATCCCCCCCTAGATCAGTGTTTCCTGTCTTGGGGGTCAAGGTGCTCTAATTAAAAATTAAAAATAAAGAATAAGAAATATTAATATAGATATAGTTGTTCTAAAGCTCAAAACACACCGGAGTTAGTTTACCAACATTTTAAGTTCTGTCATTCTCACCAAAACTGACATTACTGTTGTTTCAGCTGTTTCATGAGATAAAAATTAATTTCTGTCATCAACATCTTGTTTTATTGGTAAAACCTTTAAGATTTAAGGTATGAAAACTGAATACACATTATGATTTTCATTCTAATTTGGTCCTACATATGTAGCTCTTGCAAACAGCTTTACTTGTGTATTTTCATAATCCTTGTTTTTGTTACAGTAACCTTTAATGGTCATGAACTCAGTGATATTAACGTATTTCCAGAACCATAGTTTCAGTCCCGCTTCTCTATGTTTGTATACCACAGGTTCAATTTTGTAAGTTAGTACATTTTGTCCTCCAAAGGTGGTGTGTTCAAGGTATTGCAGTTTACTTGGGAAGAAAATGCTGTCAAATTTGTTTGCTTGTTGGTTTATCATTTTGATGTCATATGGCTACGATACTTCCTATACTGGCTGCGTAACAATGCAGAAGCCCCAATGTTTTGTCTTTGGTTTTGGGGGCTAGTGTGGTCTAAGTGGTTCACTTCTATTAGAGAAGGGGTTGTAGAAACGAAGGATAAGAGTATTATAATTTCAACTGATAGTAATACATTGGCAGCAAAAACAAAGTCTATAGGAGGATTGAGTTGGACGAGGTCTACAGATACTGAAGTGCTTAAAAATCTTTCGGGGAAAATCTAATTTCATTTTCTTGATAGAAGTCCTTATATGTTTCCTTTTACAATTTTGAATAGGGCAGGTTTCCTTTTTCTTCTTGGACGAGGAATAGATCTGTGCTGATATAAATAGGAACTGAAACGGCCTTGTCTCTGTAGTCCCATTAGAACGCTAAAACGGAAAGCAGAAGTTCAATAGGAGGATTGAGTTGAACAGACAGATCTGATTAATCGGAATTGCTTCACAGTGATATAATAAATAAGTTCAGGAATTAAAAAATGTCTTCACTTGCAGCTGTTAGAGCTGACAACTTCTATTATACCCCAGAATGGAGCCCAAATCAGGGTTCTTTGAACAAGTTCCATGGCCAACATGCTTTGAGAGAGAGCACGAAAATTGGACCAAGGTATTCTGATTTTAAGGTTTGAGATGCCATATAACATATGGTGCAGTGGGTGCAATTCTGTGATCGCAAAGGGTGTTCGGTTCAACGCTGAAAAAAAGCATGTAGGAAATTACTATTCAACAAAGATATGGAGCTTCACCATGAAGGCTGCATGCTGCAAAGAGGAGATTGTTATTCAGACAGATCCGAAGAATTGTCGGTATGTGATTGTTAGTGGTGCTCAACAAAAGACTGGATTTTGACATTGAGGATGCAGAAACCCTTGCACTTCCTACAGATGATGAAAGAGGTATGCTGGCAGATCCATTTTATCGTCTTGAACATCAAGAAAAGGATCTGCAAAAGAAGAAGGAAGCCGAGCCAATGCTAGTCCGCTTACAGAGAATTTCTGACCAGAGGCATTCAGACGAGTATTCCCTTAACAAGTCCCTGAGGGCCAAACTTAGATCTCAAAAGAAAAGAGTCGCTGAAGAAGAGGCTGCTTCAAGGAGAATGGGCATCAATATACGACTGCTTCCAGCGGCAGAAGAGGACGCTGCTGCTGCGTCCCAGGTGAAGTTCTCTACTAAGTTTGACAAAACTAGAAGGGATAAGCGAGCTTTGATTAATGCTTCTTCAATCTTTCCTGGGTCATTTGGGTTTCCCGTGGCCAATAAGAAAATTACGGGACTGGAAACTAAGAGAAGGAAAATAAGTGCTGCTGCTGCATATACTTTCCGGGAGATTTAAGCCTTCATCATGGTCGCAGAATTCTGTTTCTTCAAGCAGGCCCAAGTTCACTCCAGTCTTAGCGAGACGATTTTAGCTCCTATAATAGAATCATTAGAATGAATTCTTCTCAACGAGCAAGGGAAGAGACATGTGTGAACAGAACATTAGAACATTATTTTCGTTATAGTTAGCTAATTAGTTTACAGAGCTCGAGGTCTGAATTCTACTTTAGATATTGCCTGATTGAAAATTTGATAGATGATGTTGATCGATGCTTCCTCAAGGTTATGATGTTAGCATTGATGGGCTTCCTTTGTTTCTCCTGGTTAAAGCCAACTCCTGGCAAGCAAGGAGCAAGGAGACTAGAGTGGAAAGCCACAAATTTTTGAAAAAGTTTTTAGAATACTAATCTCATATCGGAAAAACAAAGCATCTATTGATGTACAAAAATGGAACTCCACAGTTCACACAAAGTCTGATGATAATAGCTACTGATTAAGTTCTACTAGTAATACGGTGACATTCTAAGATCCTGAACCCAAATAACAAAAGTGTTATGAAAAAGATGATATTTGGCTAGAATACTCTCATTCATACATTCACCAATGTTATATACAGAAACATACTATAAGGGAATCAGCTAGACTAGGAAACTAATCCCTATAATAAAGAGGAATACAACAGGCAATAGATATCTAAGATACAATCCTAATTATACAAGATATAGAAGATACAAAAGATTATTTCCTTAACACTCCCCCTTAAGTTGGAGAGTGAATGTCCTGAACTCCCAACTTGCAAACCATAGGAATGAAAAGCTCATTTCCCAAAGCTTTGGTGAAGACATCTGCCAATTGATGTGTAGAACCTACGAACCTGGTCACAACAGAACCATCTTGGATCTTGTCCCTGATATAGTGACAGTCCATTTCAATATGCCAAGTTCGCTCATGAAAAACAGGATTGGCTGCAATGTGCAGCGCTGCTCTATTATCACAATATAGGAAGGCAGGTTCCGGATGCAATACTCCTAAATCTTTGAGTAGATACTGAAGCCATGTAAGCTCACAACAAGCGCCAGTCATTGCTCGGTATTCGGCTTCAGCAGAAGAGAGTGAAACTGTCTTTTGCCTTTTTGATTTCCATGAAATTAATGATGGACCAAGAAAGACACAATAACCTGTGGTAGATCTCTGAGTAATTGGACATCCTGCCCAATCTGAATCACAGAAAGAACGCAATCTGAAATCACTCTTACAAGAGAAGAATAAACCTTGACCATGTGCATTCTTAATGTATCGAACAATACGCAAAGCTGCTTCCATATGAATCTTGTGAGGCTGATACATGAATCTATAAGCACATGCACTGAATATGTGATGTCCGGTCTAGAAACAGTAATGTATATTAATCTCCCAACAAGCCTTCTATAGCGAGCCGGATCATTTAACAACTCACTTTTATCAGACAATTTCAACCCTTTTTCCATAGGAGTATCAACAGGAGCTGCACCAAGCAACCCTGCATCTTTGACAATTTCTAAGGCATATTTACGTTGGGGAATAAAAATCCCATTCTTAGAAGCAGACACCTCAATGCCAAGAAAATACTTCAGATCTCCCAAATCTTTAATACGAAAATGAGTATGAAGGAAATTCTTCAGTGCAGCAATACTCAATGGATCATTTCCAGTAATTAAAATATCATCAACGTAAATCAAGAGAGCTGTAAAGGACTTGCCTTGTTTCCTGGTGAACAAAGAATAATCTGCTCTCGATTGCACATAACCAGCTGATCGGATAGCCTCAGAGAATTTAGCAAACCACTGCCGAGATGCTTGCTTCAGGCTATATAACGATTTATGAAGTCGACATACCAAAGTGTTCCTCCCCCTGCCTCCGGAGCCCTGGTGGAGGAGACATATATATCTCCTCATCAAGATTGCCGTGTAAAAAGGCGTTATTGACATCCAGCTGGTGAAGTGACCAGCCACGAGCTGCTACCAAAGCTAATAAACACCGGACATATACAATCTTCGCAGTAGGTGAAAAAGTGTCTTGATAATCAACACCTACCATTTGGGTAAACCCTTTTGCCACCAATCGTGTCTTATACCGCTCAATCGAACCATCAGACTTGTGCTTGATTTTATAAACCCAGTGACAATCAATTGGGGTCTTGCCGGCTGGAAGAGGAGTAAGTGTCCAAGTGCCATTCTCTTCGAGTGCTTGTAATTCTGACCGCATCGCCTCCTGCCATTCAGGCTTAGCTGCGGCTTCGGAATACGAATGGGGCTCGACTGCTTGACTGATCTGTGCAACAAAATGACGATACCCAGGTGTATATCGATCATAACTCATATAATTTGACAAAGGATATCGTGTACCTTTAATTGGACCCGGAAACAAAGAAGAGGACTGATCAGGTGAAGACAACGTAACATGGGAGCAGACATAGTCTCTCATCTTGATGGGTGGAACAACAGTGCGACTTGAACGACGGAGAGGAACCTCAGGAGGTGGCGGTGACGATGACTGAATTGGAGAGGATGGAGCTTGCTGGTCGTGATGGACCGAATGGGAATCACGATTGGAATTGGTCTGAATCGGTGGAGGAGTCTGGGAATAGGCTGGGTTGGTGAAGAGACGGCGGACTGGGCGGACAAGGTTGAGCTTGTGACGGAGACGACGGAGGTGAATTGAGTGGGTGAAGCGACGCCGGGAGACTGAATGGTGATGAATGATCGAATTGGATAAGAGGAGTTGATTGACCTAGTGTTGACCTAGGAGGAGCGCCAGGCGGCGGAGGACTGAGAGGGGGCAGCAATTTCCCGGCGGCGTCACGGGCGATGGTGACGGCGATGATGACTCGCCTTCGGGATGAGCGGGCGAGGGCGGTAAGGCAAGCGAGAGAGAGATGAAGAAGGTCTGGTTTGACTAGACCGAGTTTGTACTGTGGATTGAAAAGTAGGGCTTGTAATTTGGGCCAGAGGACGAGATGGGCTTGAGTTGGGCTCTAGGTCAACAGAATGGTAAGGAAAGAAATTCTCATGGAAAACAACATCGCGACTCGTAAAAGTTTTGTGACTAGAAAGATCATAGAGCTTGTAAGCTTTCTGACCAACAAGATAACCAATGAAGATGCATTTGACTGCTCTTGGGGCAAACTTATGTGTGACCTTGACATTTGTGGCATATGCCAAACAACCAAAAACACGGAGATGATGAAAGGAAGGAGGTCGGGAATAGAGACGCTCAAAGGAAGTTTTAAAAGAGAGAAGTGGAGTTGGGAAACGATTAATAACATGGACAGCTGTGAGTACACACTCTCCCCAAAACTTTAGAGGTAAATTAGCCTGAAATCTAAAAGCACGAGCAACCTGGAGAATATGACGATGTTTGCGTTCTACTACCCCATTTTGTTGAGGCGTATAAACACAAGAATGTTGAAAAATGACTCCATTTTCTTTGAAAAAATTTCGAAGAGAAATAAATTCAACCCCATTGTCACTACGAAAACTTTTAATTTGAGATGAAAATTGGGTAGATGCATAAGCAAAAAATTATTTGATTAAAGACTGAGTTTCCCATCTATGTTGCATCAAAAACCCAAGTAAAACGAGAATAATCATCCATGATTGTAAGAAAATAACGTGCACCAGAAAGAGAAAAATGTTTGTAGGGACCCCAGATGTCACAATGAATAAGATCAAAAGGTTTAATAGATGAGATAAAACTGTTACCAAAAGAGAGACGACTTTGTTTTGCCAACGGACAAATATCGCAAGCATGATTTGAATCAGAAGGAATAGAAATATCCAAAAAATGCTTAGTGATATAATCTAGAGGAGCAGATGAAACATGGCCCAATCGACGATGCCAAAGATTGGAAGAAGACATTATGGAGTGACAAGTAGGTTGAATGGATGATGACTCATGTGGTTTGGGCTTGTTTTTCTCCGTCGCTAACGCCACCAAATAATAGAGACCATCACGTTGCTTCCCCAAACCAATCGTCCTCTTTGAAGCCAGATCCTGCAAAATACACCAATAAGAGAAAAATGTCACTGAACAATTCATGCCTCTGGTTAATCGACTTACGGACATTAGATCAACTTTGAATGTAGGCACACACAACACATCATGCAAATAGTACTTAGAATTCGGAGGCAAAGAACCCTTAGCAACAATTTTAGCCTTCTCTCCACTAGGCAATAATACGGGAGGCACTGAATAATCTTTGTCCTTGTGTAATAGTGAACTTTGAGATGACGAGATGTGGTCTGTAGCGCCGCTATCGATGATCCAACGGCGAGAAGTGATCTTAGAAAAACTTGGTTTGGTAACTGCAACATTGACTTGGGCATCATCACATCCCTTGTGATTCAAAATAGCCAAAGCATGTTGATATTGTTGCTTGGGGATAGGAATGCGAACAGAGAAGCCATTTTGCCGAATAGATTGATTTGATCGATTACATTGGTTGAATACTATCATCAAGGCCAGATGATCAGGATGATCAATGAAAAAAGATTTGAAATTTTGATTCGCCATGGAGACGAGAGGATTGTTGTACGAGATATAGAGTACAACAGAATGAGCAGAAGAATCGTTGCACGAGAGATAAGATGCAACGGCTATAGAGTCAGGATCTAGTCCTGCTCTGATACCATGAAAAAGATGATATTTGGCTAGAATACTCTCATTCATACATTCACCAATGTTATATACAGAAACATAGTATAAGGGAATCAGCTAGACTAGGAAACTAATCCCTATAATAAAGAGGAACACAACAGGCAATAGATATCTAAAATACAATCCTAATTATACAAGATATAGAAGATACAAAAGATTATTTCCTTAACATGTTCCACCATCCACCGGAGGTTTTCTTCCACCATCCAATATATTATTTTCGGAAAGGCAATTCATGAAGTTACATTTTTTTCTTTTCTTTCGGTAAGGAAAATCTACTTCCTAACTTAGAATTATATTATCTCCATAGTAGTTTCGTTAGGTTGTTTTCGGGCTATCTAGCATGGTTTTTTTTCTATCGTTGTCCTTGCGGGTAAGTCATATTGTAACTGCTATTTTTCCGTTGTAATATCAAAGGTTTTACGTCCATATTTCAAAAAAAAATTAAAAAAAAAACTTAGAATTTTATTGAAGAGGAAAGAAATATATTACATCATATAAAGAGGGACGAGGCCAACATCTTTCACAAAATAATACAAAGCAAAGAACAAGAGAAAACTTGCATTCACTTCCCCATAAATAAAACTAAACGTGACCATATGGTGCCAAGACTAAGCACAGATTGGCAAGTTCGGAGGAGGTGGTCGGATCTTGGTATCATTGGTTGGTCCATTCTTCACTATAAGTACTGTGTTCATGCCCCAACTAGCATGACGTTCCAAATGACAATGCATAAACCACACTCCTAAAACATGGCAATTCTTCAGTTTGCATTTCACACAGACAGTATAAATGATTGCAAACATATGTAGTTCAAATAGTACTACTTACCCATTATAGATTAGACACATACTAGTCATAAAACCTATCTCTAGATCATAGCAATTAATCCAATATATATGAGAAGGAGAAAGGTTGTTCTACTAACCAGGATTGTTAGCAACGAATCGAATGGCAGTCCATCCATTCTTAGGAACTCCGACGGTGTTCACTTCCGGCGGATCGATCAAGTTGTAAGTGTCCGGAGAAGTGGTCTCGTTCCAATTGCCATAAGCTGATCCGACGACATAGAAGCTATAACCATGCAAATGCATCGGATGGTTTTCTGCATTCCCAATATTAGTCCCTTGGTACACAATTTCAACCGATGCCCCGTAGTCGATCAATTTCGCCTTCGTCCCTACTTCTGGCAGTAAATAATCGTCTGCATCATCTCCTGTGAAGTTGAATAACACAGCTGGTTGACTAGGAAAGTCACTGTCAAAGCTTGTATCATTCAACATGCTGCGCAGTTACCATAAGTTAATCATTTTATATGTATCAGTGCTTCAGGTAAAACTGTAAAAAATGCAGGCATTGCATACAAGTTTCTTGTACCTGTAGTATTGTTGCAGTATATCTGTAGTTGGGGTAGAGAAACTGATATTGTTCAAGCTAGCAGCCAGTCTATTACCTTGAGGACCCCCACAAGTGCCATTAACAAGATCACAGGGTAGCTGATTCACCGAAACTGTGATAATGATTCTTTTGGTAAAATTTTGAGGCACACTAATGGGATGTTCCTCGCTTGCCAAAGCCTTCAACTTGCTTGTGAAGTTATCTACAGCTTCTTTGTCGGTCGTCGAGGGAAGTGAAGGAAAAGGAATGGAGGACGGGGCAGTTGCGTTTGTGTACCGGAGAATAGCTGTGGTGGTGGTATTGTCGAATGGAGCTCCCGAATCAAAGAAGGGACTAGCACCAATGTAGTAGGAACTTGGAGACTGGTCTGCTGTGAGTAGAATGTCCATGGTTTGGCCTGGAGCTATCATTATGTAGCTTGTCACTATTGGCTTGAGGTATGCTGCGTCTTGAGTTACCACGGTGAAGTTGTGTCCGGCGATTCCGAAGAACATTTCTTCGTTCATCACCCCACTCACTAGACGAAAAAGATAGGTCTTGCCGTATTCAACATCAAAAGTCGATATGGTTTCTGCAACATGTAACAGAAGAAAGTAAACTTTTGAACAAAAGTCTTTGCACAGATCGATTGGCATTATTTCTTATAGATGTAAATACCATTAGAGCAATTGTACAAAGCTCCTGGCCAGCCGTTGATGGTGAATCCATCCGACGGGTCTGGGTCAGCTCCAATAAGTGTGGCATTAGCAATTAGTTCCTTCACATCAGTATTGAACCAAGATGCTGCCAATACCATATGTATCAATAAGAGGGAGTCCGAATACTAGATGTGACAGAGTAAGCATAACTAGCTAGACTTGAACTATAAAATCGGGACAGGTTAAAATTATAGATCACATATGTATGTATGTACCAAGAAAAAGTGTTTGCTCTGCATAAGGCTCGGGAAATGGATATGTCTTTCCTATTTCAGGCAAAATAACGATGTGGCCATGGACTGTGGCTCGTGACCAATCACTATGCGCATGCCACCATAGCGTGCCTTCTTCATCTGAAAAAATGACTTCATAAGTGAAGTTTTTCCCTGGCTGAATCGGGCATTGAGTTATGTTTTCCGGACCATCTGACCATGGATTATTTGGTTGCTTCACTCCATGCCTAGAATAGTTAGCTACATCAGTCCAACCATAGTGAAGTAGAGTATCAAAACTGAGAACAGTGATCGATATTATTTGAGAGAGAGAGAGAGAGAGAGAGAGAGAGAGAACCAGTGAATGGTGACACCATATTTGCCATCATTGTGAACATTAACAAAAGCAGTATCTCCTTTGCGAACATGAATAGTTGGTCCTGGGAACTGCTCATTTACGGTGAGCATCGGCTTTTCGAAACATAGTCTTGTAAAGTTCGTCTCCTTCAGCTGCAATGATCTTAACAGTAAGCTTTAAGGTATGAAGAAAATTACTCATGCATGATCCATACGTAGTGGATCCTTACTATAAAACTGTAGTGGTGGACGTTAGAAGCTGCAGAGAGGAGGAACAGCCCATCAAGGAAGAAGATCCCAAAGAGAAGCCCCAGCATTTTCTTCACTTCCATCTCTCAACTCCCTCTTCTTTACTTCTATGCTGTCTTTGATGGTTAATTCAGCTTGTGATTATGAGCTATTTATGGAAGGACACAAACAAGTCTTGCAGAACATGAAAAATATGAAGTCTCTTTAAACTTGTGTTGAAATAATTCATCCACACCCAACAGTCCAATTGACCTCCCCATCCATCGACGAAAACGGGGCCCGATCGACAAGTAACTTATTTTTATTTATCGACAAAGCCAGGAGATGTACTCGATCGATCAATGAATGAACGACCTCATGTTAATTATAGAGTACGTGCTCATGTATGTGCCAATCTAATGGAACCTAGCTAGGACGACTAGCTTAAGATCAGAGAGGCGCGCGCGGTAACTTTTCTTATATTAGTTACTCAACTTAAATCTATGAAAAAAACTCTACCATATATCCACTTACTACTTGGACGAATGGAGGCTAGGTTTATAATTAGAGTAGCAAAAACAAAATGACTGTTTCCCACTTACCACTAGCATTCCCCTCCATCTAAAATTCATGAATCCCACTAGTTTAGATAGTACATTAAGAAAAATTGAAGGGTAATATTATTCATACATGTTTTTTTTTTTTTTTTTTCTATTAACACTGACTATATATCTATGATGAGGGCCAATTATGGAGCAAATTTAAGATGGTACCTTGTAAATAAGATTGAAATATTGTAATTGAAAAATAAATTATGGGTTAGATAGGGTGTGTGAATAACACCATCCAAATTAAAATTAAACTAGATATAGGCACACATTGAACATCGGATGATCTATAAGGCACATCTTCAAAATAAAATGTTCAAATTTTCAGACACGTCCCAAATTAAGATTAGATTGACGAAGAATGTCTTCACGTACGTATTTTTCTATTTGAAGGCAAATTAATTGTTCAAATTAAACTTTAAATGATGTAGTAGTACATTTGTACTTCAGAGATAGCAAATTAAGCATGTACGACATCTACATGGCTAGCTTCTCTATAAATTGAGGGGAAACTCAGTTGGTTCTCTTCATTATTCTGCCAATCCTCGATGGAGCTAACTTTCTCACACACCTTTGAGTGTGACCGGCTGGAAACTAAAGGTAGGTGTCAATTTTTTTTCAGTTTAATTCTTTGGGTTAAAATTCTTTCTCCACAATATTATTTAGGTTTGTTAAACATTAACTAATTAAATTGAAATTACCTATATATCGAGATGAGTCAGACGTGCAACAACCATGTTTAGGGAAATTAATTGATGGCAGATCTATAAGCAAAGCTGATCGACTATGGTGTACGTCCTGGCCTGTGCTTGTAGTTTTGTGATTCAGTGGTATATAGCTTTCTCTTTTTTTTTTGGTTAATTATATAGCTTTCTCTTGTTTAGGCAGACTTACATGTTTTCTGATATATATTGTGATAAACGTGATCGAGATTTTTTCAGAAAAGCATGTGGTTTTACCAGAAGCTAGATCTTTCTCTTTCTCTCGATCATTAGACGATGGAAGAGGAGCCCATAATTCATCACGAGTAACATGGTTTGTCAAGGCTATAATCTGCACTAGTCATGTCTCTATGATCTTTCCATTTCAGTAGTGCAAGTAGGTACTTGAAAATAGACCTTTTTTTTGTTATAGAATCTTTTCTTCTATATACAGTTTTGGAAGTTAACTTCGTATTAATACTTAAGCAAAAGAAAAGGAGTTTGGTTTATACAAAATTTTTAGATATAACTGAGAGAGAGAGACCTTAAGAGATTCATTAATGATTTCAAAATTTCAATAATCACAGAAAGAGTATTCCATCATCAAATTAAACTCCTCTCATTTTAAAGGAGTCGGATCCTTAAAATAAAATCCCAATGACAGAAAATTGGAGAAACAAAATCTATTCTGTAAAAGTTGTGACCCGATATGTTCTGTCGTGATAGATATGGGGGTAACTTCATTGTTCTGGAAAGCAGCAAGAGAAAGCATAAATTGTGATCAACGTGTGTTTCTCAGCTGAATGATTATAAGGTGTCGTCTTGTGCTGCTAGCTAGATTGTCGTATGGAACAATGGTCCCGTGCAACTGTATGTTTTCCCTTTCAACAGTAAAGAAACACATGCCAGCGATCAAAGAAACTTTGCAATGTGAAAGTTATTGCTAGAATCCAAAATTGCAAGGACTATAATTATTGCCTTTAGATTTATATGTTATGAACCGTAAACATGCATAAAAGCAAATTATTTAAGGATGATTTTCATTCAAACTAAAGTGCAAAAATGATGTGCTCAATGCAAAGTGACCAGTAATCCTTGAGGAGAAATTCTTAGGTGCAACAACCGCACCATGTGGCATATACGCACCCAACAATCTTTTGACACGTGTTATTTTTTTTTTTTCACACTTGCCTTCTTCTTCTTTTTCCTCCTTTCTCCGGCGAAGCTTCTTCTTCCTTCCTTTTCGATGCCGCCGAAGGTCCATGCGGCTTCTCCGAAGATCGTATAGCCCTTGCGGCTTCTCCGGCACGACGGAGAGCATGGACCAGACCACCACCTTGAGCTTCGGCGAGCGGCTGGGACCTTCGGATCGTCATAGATGAAATATGAGAGAGAGAGTTTCTGGTTTGCATTTTCATGGTGGTCGACGGCGGCTTCGAAGAGGGAGGAAGGAATGAGATATGCCGGAGAAAGGAAGAAGAAGAAGAAGAAGAAGGCAGGTGACACGATCCACCCCGAATTTCACCTTGAACCCGGAGTAAATCGTGCGGGGACCACCTCCAAGGAAAGATTTACCGCAAAATTCGGTACAACCTCCCTTAGAAATGGACAACCTTTCCAAATCAAAAACCTGCAAACACTCCTAAAATTTTCAATCCACCCTTAACTTCTGGAGCCTTCGTGCTCCCCAAATACAATCACCACCAACAAGATAATAAACATCAACTAAGATAATATACATTCTTCGTCAAATATTCTAAAATATCAACAAGCCTTCACCCACAACCAAAAATATATACATTAAACCCAAGTATTCAGAGCTACTAGACACTAGCGGAAGTAAGAAAACACAGGTAGGTTAAACATGTAACCTACTGGTGAAAGGTGGTGGAAATACGGGTGATTATGCCTCGTCTCCTACTAGATCCAATCCGAACTCTGCAGACTGGGTATTTTAAAATGAAGGGCCCAGGGGAAGACATTTAATAACGTTAGAGTGAGTGGACAAAAATAATTTAGAAAAATATTTATGCATTCCCATTTTAATTTCAAAGAAAATATACTGCATGCGGCAGCTCAAAAGTGCTCAACTCATAAACTGACAATTTCACGACTAGCACTGGCTAGTCACCAACTCAAATAAAATGGAGCCTCTCAAGCTAAACTATATATAAACATATATTCGTATGTATTTACACTCGTCAGACTCCTTGTATGAATCCTAGAAACAATTTAGAAAAATAGAAATTCATACAAGGCTACAACGCTGGCGTCTAACGCTCACGTTGCGCCATAATTGTATTTTTCCTCATTATGACCGAAGAGGACGGTGTATTTACGTGTGGACTCCCTATATGAAAACCTAAATAAACCGAAAAAGAAAATAGTTTTCATATAGGGCTACGACGCTTGTGTCTAACACTCACGCCACGTCATAATGGTATTTTACCTCATTATGACGGACCAAGCACGTATGGCTAGCTAGCATTTATATACATACTATACTCATAATATCCAAAATATATATATCCACCGAAAATCTCATTTTCGGGATCTCTCCAAAGGAGGAAAAATTGTCAAATAACCGAGAAATCAATAAGTCTCATCAGAAGAAATAAATGATCAATAAAATCATTAATCGCGTGCTTTTCAATTAAAAAACAAAGGTCTACTCACAAATTAGGCTTAAGCCTGATAACGCTCCGAGGCTTCTTCTGCTCGGGCCTCCTCACGTCCTGTTCCAAATATATAATTAATTTCCCACTAAAAATCTAATATTTATTCAAACTGACAAAATTAACCGAGAGCCATAACCACGCTCATCATTGCCTAACTTCGATATTCTTAAATCGGAATGACCCAAACTTTAATACCATACTCGGCAGCCGTAAATACAACATTTTCCAGAAATTGACTTAAATCCTACGGCCGGATTTTACATTATTTAACCGCCAAAATACCAAACTTCAGAAATTTCCAAACCTATTCAAAACTCATCCGAAAATTCCACAATTCACTTCATTAAATTCTTCTAATTATTACACATTTAAAACTTTAAAAATCTCCAAAACAGCGGCGGCCGGAGGCCGATTTCGGCGACCTCCAATTCCTATGAAATTTTGACAGCATCTTCCTCTCAATATCCCAAACAACTTTCATAACTATCACTAAGTCCAATTTCAAGCCTAAATAGGGTAATTGAAGCCAAACATCTTAAAATCTTTAGAATTTCCTCATTGAATTTCTCCTTACTTAGCTCAAGAGGGAGTGAGCCTTTTGGAGGAGTTGCTGCACGGGAGGAGGGTTACAAAACGAGCCAAGGATTGTCGGCTTTGGTGGCCGGAGGAGGGAGTTCCGGCGACGGAGGGCTTTAGGTAGTCGAACCTTTCGGGCGGCAGTTCTCCCTCACGGCGGCGCTAGGGAAGCTCTCGTCGGGCTAGAATGGAAGCTGGGTTGGAGGCCGACTTTTGAGACCTGAGTGGCGGCGAACGGTGGCCGGACGACGGCGGACGGGCGGCCAGAAAATTGGGCAGCGGGAGGGACTCGGGGAGAGAGATAGGGCTCGGGGAAGGGGGAAGAGAAAAGAGAGAAGGAGAAAAGGATTTGGGCCTCTAAACCCGGTCCAACATCCTTATAAACCCAATTCTAAAAATTAACACCCCGAAAAAATAATATCCTAATAAAACTTACCTTTTTACCGGGTAAAATTTACCATTTTTACCGTCGTTACATTTTTCTCCGATGAATAAATCCTCCAAAATAAACGTCCCTCAAATCCCCTCTAGGGACCAATAAACTATATCTTAATGTCAGAAACGGTAAAAATTCTTATTATACTCAAGTTGATAAATAAAGTAAAAATTTAAGAATCAAGACCTAACAGTTGAAAAAAGAAAAAAACACATGATTGGTCGCATAAATGACGTGGTGCGGTTGTTGCACCGAAGAACTTCTCCTGCTTGAAACTCTTTTAAAGAAACATTTGGTAAACCACAACTATCATATGGATCCTGATGATCTTCAACAGTCCGTAAAGCACAACTTTCATGATCATTTCACTTATTTAATTCTTTATCCGTACGTAGGCGATTTCATCATTGTCTCATTTTCATTAGAATAACTCAAAAATGCTCAAGTCCCATCACATTTTTATCACTAGACTAAGTTACGTAGTTCTAATAGAAAATCATCTCTTCCTGTACGTACGTAGCTCCTTCGAAATCACTTAAACCCTGAGATCCCATTTCGTGTATCAATTCCGTTCTTTGGAATTATTATTTTTTTAATAACTAACTTTGGAAATATATGAAACTAGTACAAACAACAATAATTGATGACAAGAGAATCTATGGGTTAGAGTTAGCTGTTAGTTGAATATTGGTAAGGTTAGGAAGGTGCGTCGGTCACCCGTTACGAATTAGTGGTAGAGTGATGAGCAAGGGACCAGGGACAACAACTCAACAAGTCAAGGGACTCAAGGACTTAAACATGAAGTTATGAACCATGGAAAAGTCCTCAGTTTCGTCAGGAATCTGCTCGTAAAATAAATGGTCCTATTACATAGCAAAGGGCAAGTTTCAAATTAACTAAACAACAAAAACTGGTAATAATTTCAATATTTTCATGTTCCCCTAGCTTTTTAATTAACATATATACACCAAAATTACTGATCGAGGAGGTCACTTCTACGATCGCTTGTGTTAAAGGAGTCAATCGATCACTACTGCCCTTCCTTTTCTTTTGTTTGTGCAGGCCGGAGACCGGCCACTCCAAACAGTGCACGTCATGAATTTCCAGCCGGATTCCAGAGTCGGAGGACAACCATCAGTCCATCAATATATATATAAAGCTGTAGTGAAGAAGCCATGGAGAGGAACAGCCCATGCCATCGAAGAAGAAGAAGAAGAAGAAGATACGTACGTAGGAGGAGCCCTAGCTATAGCATTTTCTGCACTTCCATTCCACGTACACTAGTATGAGCTAGTTAGCTAGTTATATATGTAACCTGTCTTGAAAAACATGGAAAAGAAGAAATCCCTCGGTACAAGAAGCCACCGGCCGGCCACAACCCTAGCCGTACGTTCTTCTTAATTTCTGCTAGGGGTTTTGCAGTAGCAGACCAACACAAGTCTGTCTATAAAACATGAGGATCGCGGTGGGTTGCTAGTTTGCTACGATCCAATTCGAAAAACATATATATGGTCATCAAATTGGATGATCGATCTTAATGATTATCTAAAGAACAAATGTTCATGCATGACTAAATTAGGCTGAATTGAAAAATTAGGTTAGTTGAGAAATTGTGTACCTAGCTGAAATCTGTGCTAGCTGGCTGATTACATTTTCTAGGGCAATAGGTATAGATTACTGAAGGGAAGAGGTGGAACATTGCTCTCACCTCGATCTTCAATCCAATTAAGCACCTTCAATTAACTAGCTAGTTAGGTTCCTCGTGTTGCAGATCATTAACAGCCAACAAGACATCCATCTCTAAGATGATAAATAGATTAATTAAAACTACAGCATACTGCTGCTACGTACTACATGCTCGATCTGCAATCGGCTATACAATTTTGTTCTTTGGGTTTAAAACTTTTGCTCCACATACAGATGACACCACAATACGAGCCCTTGGTTGTCCATATAGAAGATACTGATTCCTGAAACTTAATATCTTTTGGTCTCAGGTAAACCACGGACCACCCCATGCTTATAAGATTGAAGGAAAGAGATTAACTTTTAAGTTTTCATCTCGTGCCACTAATTTGCGTATGATTTGAGTATAAACTCAAATTCCTTGCATTGGTTGTGCTTATGAAGAATATGAATTATAATGAGACGAAATGTAACTTCTTTGAGCTCTCCTGTAACCAGGAGAAACTCTGGAAACAGATCTCATTTTTGGCAGAGGAGCTGCAGTACGTAGTGTAGGGCGTAAGCCGCAACTTTCCCGGCAATGTTCAAAAAACCCTCGATTCTTCCAAACCACCAAAAATCGTGACACAGATGATATGAACACAAGAAAAAGAAGCACGCATTGATTAATTAATCAAATCAATACAACACTTAATCACATAAACAAGCACTCTTATGAAACTAAACCCAGCACTTATATTTTTCTCCCAAAGAAGTTCTGTAGGCACAGGTTCAGCATTAGCCCAAGGGAAGGGTAACTCTCGATAGGCCCATCATCCCCTATATATGTGTGCATATTGATTATGCTTCAAGGCCAACCCAACCCTTTCCATTCCTTCCTTCCACGTAAAGCACTTCTATTCTGGAAAACATATATATATCACTTTGTATTAATCTGTAGTTTGGAGCTGAGACATTTGGCGCCTAAAATGAATAAGCCAACCAAAATAACATCCCTAACGGCCATTTGCTCACTAAAGCGAACCAGCTTATGTCGTCTTCATGCCAACTATAATGTCCTTTCCAAGTTTCCAAGTTCACATTCACATCAGTCCTAATCGATGTGCTACGATTTAAATGGTGGATTTGAAGCCCAAAGTAGAAATGTGAGTGATAGCAAAAAGTAGAAGATCATGGACCAGCAAGGAATATGCAACAATGAAGGTATAGATATACTAGGTTTTGATTCTGTTTAGTTGAAGATCAAATTCTTTGCTTTTGTTGTACGTTTATTCTCATCAATCTTTGATGATCCTTCGTGGGTTTTGCAGATCTTTCAATCTTGGAGTCGGATGAGGCCGGCGAAACTTGGCTGGTGACACATAAAGAATTAACTAGTTCCTTATTACTTTTCAGTTTAAGCTTATATCCAAAACGACATCGTTTTTAGAATTTAAGGCGAAGTCCCTTGTGGCTAATGCGATATAATACGTTTTGGATATAAGCATAAATTGCTACATAAAAACAAACATACATTAGTCTAAACCCTAATTATGTCATTTCATGTACTGATCGATTATAACTGTTGTATTATGATACAGGTCAGTTTACATGATCATGATCGTCTTAAGGGATTACAAGGCAGAAACCAAAGATTTTCCGGGACCATTGTTTCTGAAGAAGAGCTGAAGATTCGCAATGAGCTTGAGATGGAAGTAGAAAAAGACTTGGAGGAAGAAATCAAAGATGGGTTACGCCACCTTGCTCTGAGATTGCACAGGCTTTATCAGCACCAAAAGGAGAGAAGTTCAAGCAAATTAGCATTTTGTGAGGTGAATATAAACATAAAAATGGAAGGAGGAACCAAGATTGAAATAAAAGAGACCAAAAAGCCAGCACTATCTGAAAGGGAAAAGGGTCTTCCTCCTCGGCCTAGTTCTAGATCATCAGGAACTATGAATCCAGTTACCAAAGTGGGTACAAACACAAAGAAGTTTGATTGGGCAAAAAGTCTGAGATCGAGTGGTGGTCAAGGATGGAAAGTTTAAGTCCTTGAAGATTGATTCTGGTTTGTTAGTCTCTCTTTCAAAATCTGATAATAATGACAGTGTAACCGGAAAGTTGTTCTGATGGTCGACACTCTAGTTGTGACTTTCAAGTTTTAACAATACATGATGAAATAATACTGCCGACTAAATCAGTTCCTATTTTGTGTTACACCATTTGAAGAATATTATGTTTGCCTTGTTCTTGATTCTTGAGGCGCAAAAGTACTTTTCTAGAACATATGAACTTATATGGAATAATATGAAAAGTAATTAATTATTTCAATTTCTGAGTTTTGCTTCGTTTGTTGCAATACAAGACTACTTGGTTCTTTTAGTTCAAAAGTCATGACTCAAAGTTGTAGCTCAGGTTCTCCAAAATTGGATCTTGCTCACATTCTACACGGGCTAGCTTGCACAGAAAAGGCCCATGAAATAGTGAAGGTCAATACGATCTTTCTATAGGCCTAATAGGTCGGTGAAGACCCCAAACTTTTTTGTCTTAATATTAAGAAAAGAGGACGGATCCGCGGCTACTCAAATTATAGTTGTGATTATACTATGGTTTTGATGTGCTCATATTATCCTATATTTCTAAGCCTCTTTTGTTTGAAATTTATGTTTAGTTCTCTTCTTTATGACTTATTTACTGATAAGTCGTATTTGCACATGCATCAATCACTACAACACACATTGTGATTTCCGACAATGAAAATTGTCGGTAAAAGCTATATTCTCGTCGGAAATACTGTTTCCGACGAAATATTTCTCGTCGGAAAGCGTCGCTAATACTCCCGTGGGAAATACCATCTTTCCAACGAATCGTCAGAAATTCTTTCTTATTTCCGACAAAAGTACTAGTCAGATATTGGTCGAAACTTATTATTTGTTTCATCCAAAAATAAATCGTTAGTAACTCGTCGGGAATAATTATAGTTTCGACAGGTTAGTTTTGACCATACATTTGTCGTGATATATACTTCTGACAACTCAGTTTCGACTAATCTCTTAATTGTTCCCAATTGCAGTTGTTGGTAACATCAGTGACAAAATTTCAAGAATATATAAAATAAAATAAAAGCCAGGTACAACCCACTTATTTCTGAAGTTTTTTTCGATTGATTAAAGAATGTATTGTACAATTAGTATACAATATTGTATAATTTGTATACAATTTCAAATAAACCACAACAAAAGAAAAAACATAAATCTATTCTCTTCCTGTTTCGTCTCCAAGGCCGGATCTGCTACCCTCAATATTGACCAAACAATAAGCCCTTTTTCTGCAAGGTAGATGATTGATGAACAAATTAGTCAACAACACAAGAACAGTTTATATCCTTACTCTGCTTTCTTAAGTTTAAGAGAGTGGATTTATACTAGTTTGGTAAGAGAAAGCTTTTTATATAACATATATATGATCTCTTGATAAAGTTTTATGCTATGAGAATCTAATGAATGAGAGTAAACATCCTTCTATAAACCCAGTCACAAATTCTTCAGTGACACAGAATAGATAACAAATTTATACCGATACCTATCAAGACCATGCCACTTAATTCCAATGACTTTCATGTAAGCACTATCAATCCCCATTATGATACCAAACAAAAAAAGAGCAAACCTTATTTCTGCTCAACCCCTACTTAACAAAGTACTACTTGTAGATATTTAACTTTCTTGTTGAACAATAGGAATAGGATTTAAACATGGTATGAAACTACCTGTGTAAAGCATTCCATCATCACAGAGCTAATTCCTCTATTGATCATTAACATGAAACATTGCAAAACACACAATTCAAACCAAGAAACTTAGCCACAACTAAACAAAAAATAAGAGGTCAAGCACAGCAATTGGAACTCCAAATGCTTGATTAACATATTAATAAGCCTTGCTGCAGTAACAAATTACCAAAATCCAATACCGTCCTCCGTGCATAACCCCAAAAGCAATAAGAAGAAACGCCAAACCTCGTTTCGAAACCATATTTCACTATCAAAACCAGGTTAATCACAGAATATTAGGACTACCCAGATTATTGTATAAGAAAGATCGAGCATTACCCAATTTGATTCACAACCGTGGAGTCAATCGCCGGCCTCCCAAATCCCGATCACCATCCCTCTCGACCAGTGTTACCAGAAACAGTGGTATTACGCGCGAACCGCTTCCGGGATCGAACGTACCCAATCACGGTGCGTTCGCGACCCGAATCGCCATGTTTATCGATCCCGTGTCGTTAATGATATTTACACAAGTCGATTGATGGAGTTGATTTTTACCCAGCATCATGTATGGACGGGTGGATTGAAGGGAAGGATATTTTTACTCAGAAACTGCTCTTTGCAACTGTAATCCGAACAAGGGAGGATGAAGAATAGTGATGTTGTCTTCTCTTTATTTAATCTACTTACCCAAACAACAGCGGTTGCCTAGGAGAATAATATTCCTTTTCCTTTGTTAATTTACATGTTTATCCCCCTCAAAAAAGGTTGTCATCGTATATTAAATAGGGGCATTTAGGTAATGAACATTTCTTTTGTTATTGTTGAGATTTTGTGTATAGTATGATTCATCTATGCATAAGTCTGTTTTGATATACAGCCGTAAGATGTGATCGGTATAGTGAAATACAGTTATGGTATAAAAATCACATATTTTTAATAACGTTTGGGCCCCGATTGAGACGGTCAACCTTATTTACGTTTATTATCTCTTATGAGGAGTCTTATTGTCGGGAGGTAAATTTCCCCAAATTTTTACATGGGCTGCTTCATCTCATCTATGCGAGAGTGTGTGCGTGGAAGAATCGACCAAAATTAGTCACAAGGGGGTTGGTGAGAGCGTTTTCGTGTGATAAGGAACATTGATTTAGGGTTGACCTTTTAAATCGAGACCCAAACGTTATCAAAAATGGGTGAATTTTTTCCCATAGCTATATTTAACTACGTTGATCACATCAGACGGTCAAAATTTAATTTTGTGAATTTTAGTCATCGGAGTCCTAACATGTCTACTGATGTGGTATGACTTGTTTAGTAAGTTTTATGCAAGTGTACATCTTTGTGAAACAACTATATCTTGCAAGTAGAGTTTTGAAAAATCAGCCGTCGGATGTGGTATGTATAGTGAAATACGGTTATGGTAGAAAATTCAAATATTTTCGATAACGCTTGGGGCCCGATCAAGGCGGTCAACCCTATTTACACTTATTATCTCTTATGGGGAGACCTATCGTTGGAAGGTAAATTTTTCCAAATTTTTTACATGGATTGCTACATCTCATCTACGTGAGAGTGTGTGCGTGGAAAAATCAATCAAAATAAGTCACAAGGGGGTAGGTGATAACGTTTTCGTGTGCTAGTTAGGGTTGACTCTTTTACTCTTTGACTCTTTTACATTCCCAACAACGTATGTGTGGTTGGAATTAAACCTTTTATTTTTCGACGACCTTACGACAAAACAAAAATCTGGTTGGAAAATGACCATTTCTTTTACGACCACATTGGACCTCGTCGGAAAAGTAATTAGCGGGAACTTTTGCCGCCAAATTATAATTGTATCCGACGACATTTTCCGACATATTGATTTTCGTCGGAAATAATTTTCCTAAAAAAATTGTATTTCCGACCATTTCTGACGACTCATCGGAAATAGTGCTATTTCCAACCAATAATTTGTTTGGTCGGAAAATATTCGTCACAAAAAAGGATATGTGTTGTAGTGAATTAACCCTGTCAACAAATCAATCATAGTATAAAGCAAGCAGGGATCGTTCTAAACCGGGGATCCAACTACATGGTAGATCCACCTAACCTAATATAAATGTCGAAATATGCATATAGGGTTTAAGAGTTTGATGATTTCGGAATAGACATTGGAAATAAATCCTAAATTACCTCTATACATATTTACATGTGATCAACCAACAATCATGCAAACACAACCAAACAGCCATGTAAGAACAAAGAAGACAATCTCTAATCTCATTTAAGTCCACACCGTGAGCAGATACACAACCTAAATTTGATATGCACATAAGTTCCTACGTGGTTCCTATGACATAGACATACTTTGAATTAGACTACGGGTTTCATTCAACATCGTGACACAAACAAGCTCGGCTATGTGCTCTACTTATAGGTCACACACATAAACTAATCATGCAATTACGTATCACATAAAGAATCGATGTGTTTAAGCACAAATCCAAATCAAACATAGGTAGAAAATCGGTGAAATAACAAAGACAATGCAACTTATCAACTACTTGTATCAAAGTCGAACCTTGGATGATTAACACATGCAACATCAACTACTTGTATCAATTACACATGAAAATAGAAGAATACACCGAAAAATCTTAAAGTACATGGACATAAGACTCACGGCATAAAACCTAAAATCATTGATCATAAATCATAAACTTCAATTCAATACATGACTCAAAAGTACTTCTATCTCATAGACAAGAATCGAAACATACTTAAGCAAAAACCTAAAACAAACATCAACAAGAACAAACTTATTCTAATCCGAAAGTAAAAGATGAAATACACTCTCAAAATATCCCTACTTGTTCTATTCTTCGAGTGAGTGGAACCCTAGGCTACTTGCTTCGGATCAAGGATGATGGTGAGTTCGGATTATGGTGTCTGGAGAATGATGAAGTTTCGGCAGAGCTTTGGTGTAATTTTGCACGGGTTGATGATGATATTCTGTACTTGAAGTCGTGCTTTATATAGAGGAAAAAAAACCTAGAGAAGCCGGCCACAAAGTTGAAACCAAGTTGGTTTAGGTTTCCTAGTTCTTCTCAATTTCGGCAGAATGACCTCCGTCTGCTGATTACGTCATAACTCTCTCTAGAAAATAGATATTGAGGTGATTCCAATTGATTTGGAAACTAGACTCCCGTAGCTCTCTATCCATATCTAGTACGTTTTCTGATTCATTGTGAGATGTCCTGGAGAGTTCGTTGAAGTTGAGAGACGTGCACATAAATTTTCCCGATTCAATCAGGGATTTCAAGACTTGGATATTCCTTGATATTCTGCCGAATTTAGATCTTCTTCTCCATATTGGACTTTGTTTGGACCTCTCCTTGATATTCCTTGATATTCTGCTAAATAGTGGACAATAGCCGACGACGGTTTCTAGTTTCGTCGGCTAAAGTCATCGCCAACGACCCTTTCCCGACGAAACTATAACCGACGAGCCTTCGTCGGCTAAAATCTTAGCCGACGAATTAAGCTAACAGACCGACGAAACTTTTTCGTCGGCTAAAGTGCTTTTCCTGGTAGTGATATCATTGGAAAGCTACAGATGTCTACTTTTTGTAGAATTTTACGGATCTCAATTTCGATACTTACGGACCGAGTTATGATCGTTTGAGTGAAGATATGTCAGATCAGAAAATCTGCTCGGATTTGCAAACATTTGTGGAGAACTCAAGTTCCATGGCACAAGATCATCAACTCTAAAGCTTCAAGGAAAATATTAATGCAGATGCGGATTCAAGGAGTACATGTATTTCTAGTTCTACAAGAGATATCTTAAGGTTTTCCCATTCTATATCAAGAAAGGAGTTTGAATCCAAGTCTTACAAGGAAACTTGAAGTCAAAGATGAGCAGGAAACTTCTCTACTTAAGAAAGCACGAATTTCACATGAAAGAGAGGTCTCGAGAGTACATTGAAGACGCCTAAAGGAGTAGAGATCCATCCACCCTTCACCTTTTTGTTCTTTTTATGTTTTCGTTATGTTTTACTGAGTTATGTTTTGTTAAACCTTTTTTAGGGTTAGGATGATGCCCTAGCATGATTGTTTACGTCTTTGATGATTAATTAATGAATTTCTGGTTTCTCTTAGATGAATGCTTGATCACTATTTGATTTTATGTTTTATGTTGAAGTTGTTTGATTAATCACCTTAGGGCTTTGCATTTAGTAATTGGAAGACAAATTTGAAGCAGAGATGCAATATAGTTTATTTAGCTTCTTGTGATTGAGTATGGTGAACTACATTTTTGCTTGAGAAAGAATAATGGTTTGCTTGATTCCCTTATTTTCTAGTACGTAATGAGTCTTGCATGTTAAATTTATACCTGAGAAGGATAGACTGCATAGTTAGGATATACGACCTTTACCCGAGAGGGAGAGCATCATACACTTCAGGAAAATTATGGTCTTCAGTACCTGAGAAAGACTTAGATACAGAAATTGTCATCTAGAAAAACAATATAGTCCATTAGTTGCATCGATATATAAATAAGATTTTCAGTGGTTGATTCCGACACCCTAAACTCATCACCATCATACTTTTACTCCTTTCAAATTCAATTACTTTTTCTTATTTTCTGTTTGTAAGTTATTTTTCATCATCATAAAACCCTTTTCAAAAAACCCAAAAATCATAAGTACAATTTAGTTTGAGTCATTGTGTTCGTCTTTGTCGATTTGTGTTTCTTATTTTTATGTGTTTTAGTGTAGTTAGTTTAGGTATTTCATAGTTTGAATTAAACTAATATCCTCGTGGGAACGATAACCTTTTTTTTTTTCATTCACTATACTACATCCACCCTGTATACTTGCAGGAAATCCATCAGTTCCAGACCATTAGATCATGGACCAACTAATAGTTGAGACTAAACAAAAATTATAATTTGTTTATCAAATGATAAATTCCTAATATCCATTAGGCATATTTACTAAATTCACTTACATCTCTTAAAATGGACAGGCATATGAAGTTGAGCTTCGGCTCTTCATCTTGATGCTCATCTATGCTTGTTGTTCATGGTTTATGTATTCGCTTCCACTTTCTTTTATTAGAGTTATTCACACCAAACACATGTTGTAGACTTTTATCATATCGGTTTTAAATAAAAATCAAGCACACAAAACTTGGACCAGTCATATAAATAGTGGTAAGCAGGGTCATGCTACCAGCTTCTGGTTCGAAATCGGGATATTTAGGAAGCAGCTCTCATGTAATAGACCCCGTAACATTAAAAACAGCATTGAGATGAAGCTAGCGATGAGCATCAGAAAGTGACACTTGCATTGTGTTGGATATGAAGCATCTTGATGATTCGATCGATAGTTTGGAGTCATTATCGAGTACATTATTTTGCTACACTACATGATATTAATATACAACATACGTACGTAGGGCTTCTTTGTGCCAAAGAAAAAACATACGGATGGATTAGATTTACCTCTCTACTCCATGGGTACAATCAACAACAGTAGGCAATTCGTGATTTTCTAAATTGTGTTAATGCGATTCCTTCTTTCTTCTTGAAAAATAAAGAGAGCTACACGATGTCGTAGAAAAAGGTCAACTGACACACGTGGAGAAGATGTCTAAAATGCTCGAAGCCCTAGAAGGCTATAAAACCAATGTCAAACTTTTGCGCTCTTGTAGCCAGTCTAAAACACCCATGCAATCTAGAACCGATCCCGTACTTTAAGATATTATTGTCATGAAGAACATAATACTTATGTATGATGAATGATTATGAATGCTCAGTGTACATGTCGTCGTGTATATAAGATGGAGCAGCAACCCTAGGGTAAAAACCTTCGTTACAAATGCTCCGTCCGGCGGCGCGTCCTTGGGACGGCGTCGTCGAATGGGCGACAAAGTTCTGTATTCCCACCGGTGAGAGGCAGTAGTGTTGGGGCTTGCGTAGGAGGACTAAACCGCAAGGGCCGTTCACAAGATCAGTATGGCTCCGATCTAGGCATAGACGACGGTGGCAAGCATGGAAGGTACAGTGGAGCCCTTTTGATGTTTGGGGAGGATGATCTCGGGTACGAAGGGCAGATTTGGTTACAACTTCCCCTGCTTTGGGGTTGTGGGGATCTGATGAAGCTCGGGGTGATTGCATGTTTTCTAGATCTGGTCTCTCTATGAAATTGGAATCCAGAGCGATATGGCCGGTGGAGTCAGAGGGTGTTTATGGATTCATGATGCGAAGAGACCCGGCGGTGGCTGTGATGCAGTTCCGGCAACGGCGGTGGGGGGTTCATGTGCGCGACAACATATGGTTGGTGGGCTCTTGGGCTTGTCTCAGGCTGTTGGGCCTCTTTGGGTGGGCTGATTTGCTTCTTTTTAGTTATATAATTTTGTGTTTATGATGTTTTATTACTTTAATTAGTTGTGGCTTTGCATCAAAAATATATCTCTACTATAGTATGGTAGGGGAATGTGGGCTATGTCCTGGTTTGCACACCTTGTATGCCTTGTGTGCCTTGGTTGCTCTGAGTAGGCAGCGAGTTCCTTACCTCGTCAAATTAATGATTGCAACCTCCCAATGACACGATGAGTCTAAGTGCTGCCGGTTGGTTTTACCAGTGGCAGCATATTGGGAAATAAGCTGATAGTTTTAGAAAATTATGGCTCCGCGTGAGTAAAATCTTTTTGATGTGTCACCACAATTGTAAAGCGAATAGAGTAGCTCAAAATACACAATTCGCTATTCGGTGCTTGTTATAATACATTCTCTTGATGGAGAGTCTCGTTATTATCTCGAGATGTTCTTTATATGCTTATTGTAAGTTGGGGTTAAGGTTCATGTTCTCTGTTGTATTCTACGGTTTCATTAATGGTCAAGACTTGAGTATTAGTCTGTTTCAAAAAAAAGAAAAGAAAGAATACGCATATGAAGAGAAAACAAACAAAAATGAAAGTGGTCACCGGTCAGCTTCAGGCCCCATTACTTGGACCAGGATCCTCTCCTCATAGAAACTCACCTCATATGGCCTTATGAAAGGACAAAACTTGGGTGACCAAGCCTTGTTATCTTTAGGTGACAAGAGCCAATCATAAGGCGTCACCTGGCATCTTCTCTCCTCTCTGTTTAATCCCAACAAAAACCTGGTCTCCGTATGCTTACAGTTTTCAGCTTTTTTTTTTCCCCTAAAAGATGTCAAGTGACGCATTGTGATTGGCTCTTGTCACCTAAAGGTAACAAGGCCTGGTCACCCAAGTCTTGTCCCTTATGAAATCTTGCATTTGAAACCCTGACCATCTAATCTCTTATTGCCACAAACATGTAAGAGAAATTTGTGCCGTGTACATTAAGATTGGGTGACTGATGATTTGATGAGGTAATATAAGGGATTGTTCTATGAACAGAGAATCTGGATCCCCGTTTACTAAGGTAGAACTACAAAACAATGTTTGAGGGGGTCAATACATGGATTTTTTCTCAAAGTCAATAAAATCATAGCCAATTACCTATGCACACATCAAAATTTTGTAAGAGCCATGGCCACCTCCGACCTTCATGAAGTTCCGCGAGCGCCTACAACGTGCAAAATTTCATAATGAAATCTAACATCCACGTACCATTTACTTTTTTGAGTATTCCTCATACAATATCGACACATTTAATCGAACAAAAAATTTCAATATGGTCGTTGAAGACGTTCAAGTTTCATCAATCAAACTGACGAATGACGGTAAGCCATTTCATTCCCGTTCTTTCGCTCCTACATAAAAACCTCCTCTCAATTATAAATTCTTTCCGAAGGAGCTCATGTTTCCTCATATATAGCACCTTCTGGATCTTTTACCGACATTTTTGTTAATTTGTTATAGTGCCCTAGTTAAATGTACAACTACACCAACCAACCCATCAATTCAATAGAATCTTAAAAATTTCGTGAACTACGTCTAGTCCTTTTCCCCCAAAATATGGGTCTCTACACTATCCATGTCACACACAGAGCACAGCTTCAATCAATTGACTTCGCTAGTTACACATTTTGTTCAAATGAGCAACATAAATATATAGCAACCAAAATGCTAGATGTGTAGGGAGAACTCTTTAGACCTGGAATTACATTGGTCAGCCATTGTTGTGTGCCCAGTGAAGTGTCTCAATCGTTTTGACTGTCAAAAAAGGTGTCTACGGTGCCAATTGCCAAACCCGACTAGTTCTTTTCATTACTTTTCTCCTTTAATCCTTCTCTAGTTTTTTGCTTTCCGAAAGCTAATTGGATCATCCAAGTTCCAAAAGAATCTTACGAGGCCCCCTCTTTCAGCTTCTTCTTAATCTCTTATGTGCACCTTGGCTCATCTTCCGAAATTGAGAATCCCTGACTTGATCGAGATGGTTATCAATGTATAATAAGATTCTGTATAAGTGATGCTAAAACAACACTATTGCTAACGAGAAGCAAGTATAGCATTATTTTGCATATAGATAACGATAATTACGAGCACTATCTCAAAGAGACAAAAAAAGATGAAAAATAAATATAAGTTGAATTCTCGATCAAAATTAATGTCAGGTGCTGCAGTATAGTCGAATAGTGAATATTCAACTTGTTTTTGCATCAACAATAACTACAGTTAATGTAGAGAGTTGAGAGTTGAGACCAACAATAGCAGATGTCTGTTTTCATCGAAAAAAGACAATAGCATATGTTTGTCATATGTTCATAACTTCATATATATGCGAGATGTTATATAAATATAGAGTTAGCTTTGGATAACTGAAGATCTAAGATATCAGCTAGGGCTCTCTTCTTGTCTCTCTTTTTATTATTATACACGATTGTACAGAATTCAATAAGTCCAAATTTTCTACTGATGTGATGAGAATCGTTGGACAGTTATCACTTATCATCACGCTGTTTATAAAAGTTGCATGCAAATCCAAGTAGATTTTTAGCAAGATCTCATCGATCAATTACAAGTACTTAAACGTCGAATTAACGTTGAAATTTACGACTTTAAACCGTTTGTTACAAGCAGTACTGTGAAGAACGGTGAAAACATAGATCCAAAATATATTTAGGATTGTAAAATAGAAACAAACCAATCGTCTATTCATGTTGAGTACATTAACAGATTAACGCTACGAGATTGAAACTTAACTAAACAATAACGAGTCTTGCTTTGGTTTGTGCGTGTTCAGGACTTCAGGACTTGAGGGAAGAGAACCGAAGGGTCTTCGATTTCTGCGAATAATCACAGTGTACTGGGCGGTGAGCATACAAGTCTATCTCCTTTGTTTTCAGTTGCAGATGGAATTGACAGCCATGGGAATCAGCAGAGAACAAGAGGTATAGGAACTCCCAGTAGCTAGAGAAACTCAAAGTACGATAAATTCACGAGAAAGAAAATGACCTAGCGCGCTATTCTGATCCAAGCAGGAACTCTGGATAGTCACTTTGCGCGCCAACCCTGTTGGATCAATCTGTTGAGTCTTGACTTGGGAGTTCGACCAGAAAAGACTGAACCCTATAAGGAGGCTCTGAGCCTCTGACGTATAACTTGGGGTTTCTGCCCTACAAACAACGAAAATTCTTCAGGTTCACATTATGACGTGGCAGCACCACAGCCATAAGTTTGAGTCAATCTGTCTTCTTTCACTAACAGAGCACATTGCAAATTGTAAATTTTATTTCTTTATCAAACTTCGAATTCATGTTAATTTAAAGGATTTGGATTTTGTTTTTACAAAAAGAGTGATGTTCTAGCTACATATGAAACTATAAAGGAAAAAACTGGTTTTTAGTGCGATTTTATTTCATGTAACCACTGGCGGAACTAGTGGGAGCTGTTGTGCTCACTCAACTTTGCATCCTTACGTATGATTAACATAATTTCCATATATATGCTGTGAAAAAAGGTTACTACAAATTGAAGGTTGTTTTAGGATATTCTATATATGTTTCTTGGTCTTATGCCATCATGATATGTAGTTAGAATATAACTATGTATTCCTTATCATTACCATATTGGTACTTTGTAATTCTCTATATAATGAGCTCCTATCAATGAATAAGATGTGATAGGAAATCCGGGTCACCCTCCGAATTCCCTAGCCCAAGATCGTAACTGAATGAAGACAATAATCAAACTCAATGCAAGCGAACACAAGATATTAACGAGGTTCAGTCAAAATAGTTGACCTACGTCATCGGGTGATGGTGATTGTGGATCCACTAAACGAGAAGAAGATTACAACTGAAGAATAATACGGTTCTTCCACCCTCAAATAACCTCTCTTCTCACACTCTAGATTTTCAGCAGAGAACTCTTAAATCACTCAAAAACTCTCAAAGTTTGCAACTCTCGAATACTCTGAACTCTCAATTGATCCACACCTAAAACTATGTCTCTAAGGTCCTATTTATAGACTCTCAATTAGTTCGACTTACAATAGGATTTAGAACCATAACAGGAATCCTAAACCTTTACTCTTAAGGATAAACTCTAAGAATCCTAGATACACTAGAATAACTTACCCAAAACTTTCAGAAGTAAAGAATCCAAAACAGACAAGGAATTAGTTTTGAGCCGCAATCCTAACAATTTCCACCTCGGCTCAAAATCTTCAACCTTTCTCTGAACGCAAGCTTCCTTGGGTCTTCTCAACGAGCCACAATCACCACCACACCTCAATGCGCCACATGGCGCCCTCAACAACAAGACGAGTTAGCTATGTCATATCTCAACCCATAAATTTTTACCTTATTTACCAGCTTGATTATAATAAGAATTTTACCGTCTCCGTCAATGAGTTTTTAGTTTAAATAGTCCCTAGAGGGGTTTTGAGGGACGATTATTTTAGAGGAATTATACGTAGGAGGAAATTTGACGACGGTAAAAATGGTAAATTTTAGCTAGTAAAAGGTAATTTTTTTTATTAGGGTATTATTTTGGGGTGTAAATTTTTGGTGAAGTTTGGGTATATTTTTGGTATTGGACCGGGTGTGCAGGCCCAAAATCTTTTCTCTCCTTCTCTCTCTTTTTCTCCTCTCCCTCCTGACTTCTCTCCCAAGCTCTCCTGACCCGGAAACTTTTTGACCGCCGTCCGCCGCCGTCCGGCCGAGATAGGAGGCGTGCTTGGTATCAATTTGAAGCTGGGAGCATTCTCTACAAGTCTAGATAGGTGGCAGCCAGTGTCGCGCCGCCGTGAGGGAGCACGATTGCTAGGAAGGTGCGGCTGTGCCGTGGAGGCGTTCTCGCCGGAACTCCTTTTTCCGGCCATCAAAATCGAAGCTGCCGTTCTCATCTTGAAGCTTTCCCTTCTAGCAACAAACCCCTAAAAGGATACATCCTAACTCGAGCTAGGTAAGAAGAATCAGGTGTTTTAATTTCCTAGGGTTTTCTTGATATGTTTGGCTTCGATTACCCTATTTAGGCTTGAAATTGGACTTAGTGATAGTTATGAAAGTTGTTTGGGATGTTGAGAGGAAGATGCTGTTAAAATTTGGTAGCCATTGGGGGTCGCCGGAGTCGGCCGCCGAGTTTTGTATGGTTTTAAATGTGTAATAATTAGAGGAGTTTAATGAAGTGAATTGTGGAATTTTTGGATGAGTTTTGGATAAGTTTGTGAATTTCCGAAGTTTGGTATTTTTGGCGGTTGAATAATGTAGAATCCGGCCGTAGGATTTAAGTCAATTTCTGAGAAAGATTGTATTTACGGCTGCCGAGTATGGTGTTAAAGTTTGGGTCGTTTCGATTTAAGAATATCGAAGTTAGGCAATGATGAGCGTGTTTATGACTCTCGGTTAATTTTGCCTATTTTGAATAAATATTGGATTTTTAGTTGGGAAATTAATTATATATTTGGAACAGGACGTGAGGAGACTCAAATTGGAAAGACCTCGGATCAACGTCAGGCTTAGGCCTAAAGTTGTGAGTGGACCTTTGTTTTTAATTGAAAAGCATGCGATGAATGATTTTGTTGATCATTTATTTCTTCTGATGAGACTTATTGATTTCTTGGCTATTTGACAATTTTTCCTCCTTTGGAGAGTTCCCGAAAATCTCATTTTCGGTGGATATGTATTTTGGATGTTTATGAGTATAATATGTATATAAATGCTAGCTAGCCATACGTGCTTGGTCCGTCATAATGAGGTAAAATACCATTATAACGTGACGTGAGTGTTAGACACAAGCGTCATAGCCCTATATGAAAACTACTTTCTTTTCTGGTTTATTTAGGATTTCATATAGGGAGTCCACACGTATATATACACCGTCCTCTTCGGTCATAATGAGGAAAAATATCATTATGGCACAACGTGAGCGTTAGACACCAGCGTTGTAGCCTTGTATGAATTTCTATTTTTCTAAATTGTTTATAGGATTCATACAAGGAGTCTGACGAGTGTAAATACATACGAATATATATTTATATATAGTTTAGCCTCAGAGGCTCCATTTTATTTGAGTTGGTGACTAGTCGGAGCTAGTCGTGAAATTACCAGTTTATGAGTTGAGCGCTTTTGAGCTACCAGATGCAGTATATTTTCTTTGGAAATTAAAATGGGAATGCATAAATATTTTTATTAATTTATTTTTTCCACTCACTTTAACGTTATTAAATGTTTTCCCCTAGGCCATTCGTTTTAAAATGCCCAGTCTGCAGGATTGCATAGTTGAGATCGGGCGTACATGGAGAAGAGGCATAGTCAATAGTATAGCTTCTGCTCATTTCTATTTATTTCTAGTTCCTTTCCTCTTAAATAGAGTTGCTCTGAATATGTGGTTGTTGGTTATAGGATCTTTGTTAGATTAGTAAATCTATATCGGGAGATGTTGTGATTTGTGGGGAGCACGAAGGCTCAATGAGTCTATAAGGTTGGAGTTGGAACCTTTAAGAGTGTTTGCAGGTTTTCGTTAGGAAGGGTTGTCCATTTCTAAGAGAGGTTATACCGAATTTTACGATAAATCTTTCCTTGGAGGTGGTCCCCGCACGATTTATTCCGGGTTCAGGGTGAAATTCAGGGTGGGTCGTGTCAAGCCAAGTTTGAGAAACACTCAAACTTGACCCTTGGACACGAACTCTTTCCCTCAAACATGTACATCGCAGCCACTTGCATGCAATCCAAGTCTCCACTAAAGTTGCCAAACCTAATGAGAGCGATCTTCAATGGTTTGCACAACTCACCACGAGCAACATTCCTCTGAACATATTCTCCACCATGAACGATATCTTCTCTAGACGCATCACTCTTAAAACACCGAGTTTGCTTCTCAACTTTCTCATTACTCTCTGAAGTAGGTGACACCTCAATTGTGGAATATGCATGAGCTAGCATATCTCCACCACAAACTTGTGTCCGGATCCTTATGGGTCTGCCTCCTTTTAAGGACTGCTGCAATGTTGGTTGCTCCTCAAATTTCACCTTCTTAGAAGCTGATTTCGTTCCTCCGCATTTACTATTGCTCATCTCCTTTGAATGCCAATAGGAAGCAAGATTGCCAATCTTTCCACCTCGAACAAAACTCTTAACGACACCAACTGTTCCACCTCGAACAAAACTGCATTCTAAATGATAGAGACCATTTACCTTCTTACCCTTCATCACTACAAGTGCCCCCTTCAAAACTTTCATTTTTCCATCTTGACCAACAATCTTGTGGCCTTCTGAATCTAAAGTTCCCAAAGATATCAGATTCCTATCGAACTTAGGAACATGGAGAACATTCTCTAAAATCCTCATTGATCCATCATGTACCTTAATTTTGATTGTTCCAACACCAACAACTTTGTAGGTTTGTGGACCAACCAACCTCACTAGACCTCCTTTCACAGACTTGTAGGAAGAAAACCAATCCCTATTGGGACACATGTGTTCAATACAACCAGTATCCAAAATCCACTCATCATGTGGCATCTCTAAACATGATGTGACCATGAGCGCATCTCCATAACATTCTCCATCATCTTCACTTGCTACCATTGCAGTAGTAGCTCTCTTCGACTTCAATTTTGGACAATTATACCTAATATGCCCAAAATCATGACAGTAAAAGCACTCCTTATCTTTGTCTCTATTTTGATCTTTAAAACTCCTCGACTATGATCTACTGTGACTTGTACCTTCCTTTACACTAGATCTTCCTCTCACAAGCAAAGCAGATGTAGTCGCAGATGACTCTTCATCATCATTCTTCTTCCTCCTAGTTTCCTCACTCAACAGGGTATCCCGAACTTCGTTGTAGACTAACTTGTTCTTCCCAGCTGAACTGCAAATAGAGTTGACAGTAACATCCCAAGTATCTGGCATGGAGGTCAGCAACACCAACGCCTTGAGGTGCTCTCCAATTATGATATCGACAGTAGCCAATTGTTCGACAATATCGCAAACCGCTGCTTGTTGTCTTCGCACAGAGCCACCTTTGGCCATCTTCATTGAAAATAACTTCCTCAATAAGTGCACCTGCTCAACGGTGCTTGGCTTCTTAAACATCTCTGACAGGGTATCCATTAACCCCTTAGTAGTTTTCTCATGTATCACATCGCGCCGAACTTCGTTTGATAGCGATAGTCGAATAGCTCCTAAAGCTTGAGGGTCAAGCTCTTCCCAATCCATATTTTTCATGCCCTGCGGCTTAACTCCAAGCAAAGGCTTGGACAACTTCTTCACATTCAGATAGTCAGTTATCTGAGACCTCAACATAACAAAATCATGCCCATCAAACTTGTCAACCCTTTTCTCAACGTCTTCAATCCCCACCATCTTTTCGCTTAGCTCACGGAACACAGGCTCTGATACCACTTTGATAGGAAATCCGGGTCACTCTCCGAATTTCCTAGCCCAAGATCGTAACTCAATGAAGATAATAACCAAACTCAATGCAAGCGAACACAAGATATTAACGAGGTTCAGTCAAAACAGTTGACCTACGTCCTCGGGTGATGGTGATGGTGGATCCACTAAACGAGAAGAAGATTACAACTAAAGAACAATACGGTTCTTCCACCCTCAAATAACCTCTCAATAGGATTTAGAACCATAGCAGGAATCCTAAACCTTTACTCCTAAGGATAAACTCTAAGAATCCTAGATACACTTGAATAACTTACCCAAAACCTTCAGAAGTAAAGAATCCAAAACAGACAAGGAATTAGTTTTGAGTTGTAATCCTAACAAGATGATGATTCTCTATTATATTATTATCTCTCTTTGTCTCTACTGTTTATACTTCATCATGTTATCATGCACTTTGTTCTAACCTTAGAGCCAATAGCCTACCATTTGTTTTTCAAACTCTAAAAAATAAATTTTTTTTTCAAACTAGAAGTTCTCGGCCTTGCCTCGGCCCCGACTACGTCGCTGCTCCCGACCGTCGCTTCCCAGCCGTCAGCTCCGCCTTCTTTTCTGGTTTGGCCGATCAAGCTTTAAATCAAGAAATCAGAGTTTCTTCGAAGAAACTTTACAATATGTTTTAAACCCTAAACTCTTCAAAGTTCAATAAATTCGGAGGAGATAAAGTGTTTTCTCCCCTTCTCCATCTTTATTTTATGCTTGGGATTTTATGTGTGCAGGCACCCAAATCCTGAAATTTTATTCGCGGGTCAAGAGTGTGTTTGATCACTCTTGTTTCTTTGTCTGGGTTGTGTTTGATCAACCATGGCCTATCTCCGGATTGTGTTTGATCAATCTGAGGCATTTTTCGAATTGTGTTTGATCAATTCGTAGCTTTTCTGGATTGTGTGTGATCAATCCGAAGAACAAACCATTAACAACATCGTTTGTGACCTCTATTGAGTCTCATAATAGCTTGGTTTTGTATGCAAGAGCAATGTAACATTCTGCTCTTTTGAGTTTTAATGTACTCGATGCCTAAGGCGAATCTTCGCTTGGTATATGTGGAACTTTTCATTGGAAATGATTAAACCACATGTTTTGACCTCCAGGCTAACAAGCCTAGATGCTAAGATTTCACATTTCTCGCGCTTAAAGTTTTGAAGCGCCACATTGACAAAAGGCTTCAATGGCAATCTGTGCAAAAAGTAATGACCACAAAGTACTGTGGAATGCACTCATGGAGCGTTTCTTGAAACGTTCATATAACTCTACTTGTTGAGTTATTAGTCAAGTGGATTGCTTACCACCTTAATTGACTACATATTGTCGATGATCTTTTGTGGCATTATGATCCATAATCTTTAGCGGATTCGATCATCACAAGTTCTCTAGGTCCTCTAAGTTGGTTTAGAATTACCAACGAGACTTGATTTTGATTATACAACTGCAAATGAGAATTGTACATACGCTAATGTGATAAACGTATTTGGGATTGTCCCCTAATGTGGGGAAAACAATATAGGTCATGGCAACGGCAGAAAACGCCGTGCCAATGTCTAGAAAAGAGAGCGAGGTGTCACCGGCCCTAATGGTGACACTCCCAGTCTAGACACCATTTTGTCAAAACTACTCACGTAAGCTCATGAAAATGCAACCGTTGTGGGTCTCCGGATCACTGGTTCAAGAGTTGTCGAGCTCTCTTTCAAATTGTGAATGCATACAAAAAGATACGGAAAATCAATATGAGGACAAGAACGTCATCCTCATGATCATGAATTTCAAAGATTCGAATCCTGCTCTAGCTACCCCTGACTTTGACGTAATTGGCTAAACATTGATTTTCTTTTCAAGCTATATGTAATAAGACGTCGTATTGTTGTCCTTATATTACTCCAGACCTCGATGTACTCACATTAGCAATAATGAATGCCTTGAGATTTTTTTTGAAGTTATGAAACTATGATTCGTTTTGATTTACAAACAAGATGTAAATTTTTACATCGTCCTTAGAAGCATGGCATATTTACAATCTACATGGTTAGATTATGCCGTTTTGGTCTTTTCCAAGTGAAGATGACGCACGGCCTTGCATCCTCAAGGAGGATCGCCAACGTGTTTCGGTTAAGTCTTCTACCCTATAGCGGATTTTCCATCATCAATTGTTCAACTAGGCTTATCCAAGCTCAGTGTGATATTTTAGAATTGTCCGAAATTAAGGAGATAGTGGTTTCAAGTGTGCCTTGCACTACCGACCCTCCACGGACATGCCTGGTCATACTGACTTGGAGTTACCGAAAGCTTTTGATTTTGGATCCCCCTACGCTACTAAACCAATTTCCGTCTTGTAAAAGACGTTTAAGACTTATCAAAACCGCGTATAATCATCATCACTGAATCCTCAAGGTCCCCTGAGTACGTTTATGTTCATGTCAGGAAGCCTTTGCTAACTAGTCATGGAGTTTACGACCTTAGAATGACCAAAAAGACTTGGTTTTGATCATACACATGTCACTTTTGGCTAAGGCAAAAGCCTACACGCCATCTGCAAGCTTCACAGCTTCGCACATGCCAATTTTGCGAAAAACAGCAATCTGTCCCTTCTGGACAGTCAACTTCGTTTGAGCTTTGTGAACAGATCCTAACGAACCAGAAAGTGAGCTAAATTGGAAAGCTCTACGAATCTAGTTTTCAGAACTTTTGGCGGTTCATCGATATCTGTTTTAACGAAGAAGTTATGGCTGTTTTAGTACGTAAAGGTCATTCTACACTGAAATTTCTATGCACTCTCGGGATTGCAGCTTTTTGTAGCTTCTTTGAATCCTTCTAAATAGTTCAAGTGGAATTATTTACTCTCCTATCTACTTCTTTTTGTAGATATGTCTTATAGAGACATTGAGTGCTTCGCAGATAGTGGAACTATCCATAACATTCTATGGAACCGGTAACTATCTCTGGATTTTGTGTCTTGTAAATCTTCTGTGACTGCAATAATTGAATCATACCGGTCATTCAGGGACACGGTTTAGCTTGAATCTTGATGCCTCATGACACTATGATCAACGTCACAGATGCCCTCTATGCATTGAGAGGCAACTGCACCATGTTGAGCTTTAAAAACATTCCTGCTAATGGTTTTCATTTGAAAACACATTGTGAGAATGAATAAGAGTTCTTTTGTGTATACCTTCTCTTGAATGCAGCCTGAAATGCATTTTAGAGAGTTTTTGAGTCAATTTAGTGGACTATATGTCACTATGATTCGAGTATTGAATCTCATGTTGTCACCAAACATGATATTTAGGACACCGACTCATATAGGTTTTGGTTTAACCAAATTGGTCATCTTGGAAGAGACATAATTGTCCAAATTTTATGAAATTCTCATGGACATCGATTCTTCCATTCAAATGAAGACATTCGGGATCTAGCTTCTCCATGAAGCATGATGGTGACGCCATGGTTGTAACTGGCGGCACCTGAGGGACACGACTCCAACTTCCTGGAAGCCGTCTGGTCAGTTTCTTAAGCAATTGAGGTGCACCGGCCTTTCCTCGATGTCTCATTGGCCCCTTGCAATGCTCATTACTCGTTTTGAAAGCATATTCTTTAGCTAAATTAGGAGTGAGACCCTCTGATGCTAAATAACACAAAAGTGAACATTCCATTCCTACATCAAACTATGTTGATAGATACAACCAACTTTCGGACACATTTTTATGCTGTCTGGTGTTGTTTGAATTGTTAACACACTAGTCACGTGTTACACTATTTTCTACTGCTTATGCTGCTTATACTTTTACGGGTTCACTACCCATTCTTTAAAAAAGTTTATCGGGATATAAGTTGAAGTGTCTTGTACCCCATGTTTACACGCAATATGGTCTCACCGAGGCTACGACCAAACAACTTTAGCTTGTCGGTCGAACATTATTGATGCGCACCAATCTTTCTATTGCATCTTGGGGCTATGTAATATTTGCATGCAGCTTTACTATTCATCTACGACCCATCATCATTGAATATTGTTGTACTACAGCTCGTGACTGTGTACTAGGATTGACACGAAATTGCAATCCTTGAGCTCGCACAACATTGAAACGGATCTCTAATCTTTGAGCTCAGCTAGATGTTATTTCTAGGTGCCAAATCATAATGCCACTGCGCACAATGATGGGTCATTTGAGATAAATAAGTTTAGGTTGGATATGAACCTCCACCTATAATCCGCTTATGTAGAAACCTTATCAGGCGATCTCATTAACAGCTAAATTGCAGACTGTCACTTTGATGAGACAATATTCCCGCCGTTAGGTGGAGATAAGAACACAAGCGTGAATTGTTATGGTTTGTCCCCACTAAGTCTCATCTTGATCCCAAATGCTTAAAGTGTTAAAGTGACGAGATCACATGCTGCAAATATGTCTACAAAGAATGATGTCCTGAAGAGGACATGGCGCGACCAACAGTTGGTCTTGGCGCCATCACTATAGATGGTCAAATGGTGACGCCATATAGTGGTAAAATTGGTGTCACAAGGTTGTGTGGCTCCCCAAAAGGAGGGAGGCCCTTAGGTTCGATACTTTCTCGCACTCGGAAGAGAGCGAGCTTGGCACAACCTGATCCATTAATCAGTGATACTCAAATCCGTCTCATGAAGTATGAATTGTGATTATCGTTGGGGGACGCCTCAATGTCAAATCCAATCTATATAGAGATCTCTACAAGTTTTACACTAGTGTACATGAGGACGTGTGATAATGAGTCTACTATCGAGCCACTCTTTGTTGATGAATATCAACTTAGTTGATTGGCCTAATAGAAAGATGCGATTCAACATTAACAAAGAGATAGGTCCTTGGGCAGGTGATGCCGACACCGCAAGCTAAACTCTATTAACTATGTCTTTGTTAGATATCATAGTGAGAACAAGAGTTTAGACTCACCTTATGGCACAAGGTCTCTCACTAACACGCACTAGGACCGACTACGATGAGATTTGCTCTCGTAATGGATGTCATTGCACTCCACTACTTTGTCAGTTTGGTAGTTTCTGAATAACTGAACATGCAACCTATGAATGTGGTCAGAATAACATCTCTACGGGATCAGAGATATACATGAAGGTCTTAAATGGACTTCATTTATCCGAATCAAGTGGCTCCAGACAACAGGAGCACGCGTTTGCTAAAGGTATTAGAATGCACATGGACTCTACTTGATTTAGAAGGGATATGGTGAATTATGTCTTTGCGTGTTTATTCCGGATTTACATGAACTCTTGATGGATCAAGAACTGCCAATATGTATCGATATCCGAAGTTAGAATGAAAAAAAATCTTGGGAAGACACGGTTTCGATAAAGCATTCGATGACTGTATTGATGATGATTTTCTATCAATCGACTTAGGCGCTCTAAAACTAGTGAGACCTACATATATCCCACGATTAGTCAAAGTCTTTACTTTAAAGAGAAATCCATTGTTTTGTCTAAGAAAGATGACAAATATGTGTTAAGAGATGAAATTCTCATCTAAGTACAATAAGACGCATCAATGTACTTGACACGATAAGAAATACTTGACATCACATTCGCTATGAAAAGTTATAAAGTTAAGTGTAGCTATGCGCCCACGCAATGTCAATGTAATGACAGTAACTCTTTTTCTAATACTTAATGGTATGAAAGGTTGAGGCTTATTTTATCCCTACATAAGAAAGACACATCAATAACGAAATCAGAATCTGCTAAGTTTCGTAGGTTAAATTCCACGGGATCTACATGAAATCTTACTCACTGGAAAATGGTACTATTGGAAAGGTCTATGTGTCTACTTTCCAGAGACATCAACTATTTGATCATACCTATATTATTGAGTGAGTTATGACCATTTTCGTAAAGTAGGACGAATCTGTCCAAGAATCTGATTTTGGCATAATAGTCAACTTTGACGGGACTTTGTGAATAGCTCCTGATGAACCAGAATGTGTGTAATATACAGTTAGAAAGCTAAATGAGTTTAGTTTCCAAAACCCTTTACGGTTCATTCATACTTATTTTCTAGAGGAAGTTACGGTTGTTCTAGTACCCGAAGGTCATGCTACGTGGAAATCTGATTTCCTGCACGAACTTATATTTTGAGCTCACAAGCGGCATTCTCCTCAAGATCTAAGTGTAACAGATCCTGTTTGAGGACAATATGGAATGATCTAGTTAATTATTGCCCAATGCCACATTTGAAGACATGCTAAGTTGTTGAAACTTCCGTGATTAGTAAGAATCAGGAAAAACCCAATGATTGATGTAAAGATCTGGGGGAGGTGCGAACTTCAGGGGGAGTCTAGCACATGCATACATGTCACTATCAAAAGTGAAGGGTGCTCTTTTTCTCCTACGATCAAGGTTCAGTTTTTCTCCCACATTGTTTTTGTTCCTTGACGAGGTTTTTAACGAGGCGACATATCAGCACCACCAGCATACCAGCGCGCGGCACAATGTGGAGTGTTCTAGGATATTCCATATGTGTGTCTTGGTCTTATGCCATCAGGATATGTAGTTAGAATATGACTATGTATTCATTATCATTACCATATTGGTACTTTGTAATTCCCTATATAATATGCTCATATCAATAAATAAGATGATGATTCTCTATTATATTATTATCTCTCTTTGTCTCTACTGTTTATACTTCATCAAAGGTAACCCCCATTTAAAATAAAATTCCACACATAGTTGTAGCCTGTATACATTAATTATACATATATACATACATATAGAATGATTACTCATCGGGGTAACACATTACCCAAAATCTCGCCCCCAACAAAACTAAAATCCTAGATCAAATAACTTAAATTGCTCATTATAACTTTCATTCTCTCTACACCTCTATTTTACTTTTAAATACAAACATTTTCTCATTAGACCCGCTTCTTTCAAATTTCTAAAATAACATTGTTTATAAGGAAAGTGCTGAACTACGCCTAAGTTTCGTACGCCATTGTTTGCCCAGGACAGGTGGCTCCATATCATTCATCGGATTCAAAATCTAAGGGCATATACGTAAATTCATCTATAGATTTCGTTAGCGGTAGAAAAAATTTCGTTATAGTAAACGTTTAAGGACCTTAATGTCAGATTCTGATGGCTTTCACCACCACTAAAGAAATAGTTCAAAGATCCTGAAAACCAATTACGAAATCTTGCCATCTTGTTTCTCCTACCTCCACCACCACTGTCTCAACCACCTCGTCTCGATTGGTAGCTCAAGTGCTCGCCGTCGAGTATAGGATATCCCCGGAAAGGTCTCTCTCTCAAGACGTCAAGGCCGGAGGCGGGTCCGGAGTCAATTTCGGGGGTCGGAGGTTGGCTTGTCGACAAAGATGATGATTGGGTCCATATGTGGCAGAGGGTCGGAACTCGACCGATGTCGCCGGAGAGGCCATCGAACCCATTACTTCCGACGAAGCTATGAGCTCGGAGGAAGGAATAGTTGAAAGAGTTTGATCAACATATTAAGTATTACTTTATTGTGGAAAGTGATCGGGTATTACTTAGGAGGTCGACAGTGAGGATGTAGATGATCACGTCTTCCTCTTCCTCTTTTTTATTCACTCTTTGCTGTTTTTGAAGCTTTTTCTGAAGATTTGCAGAATATATGTGAAGATGGCGTGCAATACGTACCGGCCACCAAAACATATATGAGCTCCTTATGATCAGACTTGAAAACAGAAAAAGAGATTAGAAGCAGATTAACTTGTTATGGAAACAGTTGGTTGTTGGTGGTGATTGTACTATCAGAATGAAGAAGACTGTTAAATAATTAGACTGCTGAGGCTCATAGAAGTTGTCGTGGGATTCCTTATTTAAGCCACGTTGTGATGAACCAATTGTTACATTTTTGTCCTTCAGTGAGCTTGGTAAAAACTGATTTTACCAAGTCAAAGCCCCTCTGTTTAAACGGACATGTTGCATACGTGAACGACCGGCGTTTTGCAGCTTTTCCCTGTTTATGATTCATATATATATATATATATATATATATATATATATATATTACTCAATACACCTCTTTTTTTTTTTTAAAACATAGACGTGAAGCCTTTCATACCAAAAAGAAAAATGGTAATTACAACATGACTCGCCCACAAGGGCCAAGAGAATAAAGTCATGCTAGATAGCTCGAAAGCAACCTAAATAAAACTACCACGGAGTTCAACCAATAAAAAGCAAAACCAAAACGAACATCTCTTATTCACTTACTAGACCTCCCATTCATTTTTTTTTCTTTTTGCATGCAAACATCCATTCCCGGCCTCCATTCTTTAAATTTTTTTTTTTTTGCAAACCTCCATTTCTTGATTTTTTTTTTTGGTGTGCATAAAATGTAACTAGACCTCCATTATCTCAAAATTAATTTCAATCGATCATCAAAAGAATGTTATTCCAAGGTCGAACTATTCCATATTCTTTTTTTATTTTTTGTTTTTCTATTTTACATATACTATTTTTTTTTCTACATTTATATTTTTTTGTTCCTGATCTATGTTTATACCACATTATAAATTATTTTAATACTAATTTAATTTTTTAATCATTGATAGATGATATTCTTTTTGCAAAAAAATTACTTTCACCTTGTATATGCGTGCACCATGTAATTTTTCTGTCACATGATCAATATATTACTCATAGTTTTAGTTATTGTTATATACAAATGCTTTAATAAGTATGTAGTAAAATTAGAAGAAAAAAAATCAATAAGGAAAATAATAAAATCCAATCCATTAATATTGAATTAGAAAGTTTAAAGAGAATAAATATAATATTCATTTTTCTATAATTATTATCCTTTATAGTCATTATGTGAGAGGATATATATGCTATTTAATAAGTCACAACAGAATGAGGTCAAGTGAGCAAATTTGGAGGTCTTAATAGCCGTACTTAAAACATATCATGTTAGATGTGAAAATAATTGTTTTGTATACACTTGCTTTTGGGATTATTGTGTTAGCCAATGTGAAGACAATTTGTTTCTTTTTTTGGTGAGAAATGAATAATTCATTAATCAATAGGCAAACCCGAATTACAAACTCTGCAAACTCAAAGCTGAAAAGCTAATAACAAATAGCATAGGTCTCCAACTCGATCAAACTAGAAAGAGTGAAAGGAAACCAACAACTTACATCTGAAAACATAAATACAACAACACTATCAAATCTACCACACATACCACCTATGTATGTTAACATTGTCGTCGCCGTTGTTGCCAGCAAATGTGAGTAAGTGAGGTGTGCTAAATCGGAGCAAAGATGCCTGAAAACTTGATGCCTACCAAATCCTAATACACAAATCATATAGAAACTCACAACCCCGATAAAAAAACTCCCTCAAAACAACACTGTACAATACACCAACTAAACCAAAGTCATAAAAAAGCTGTGGCTGCCGAGAGAGGACCAAAAATCGTCACTAAAAACTAGAACCAAAGAAAATATGGGGGATGGGGGAGGGGGGGGGGGGGTGATGTACCCACGCATGAGCCTCCATAATCTAATAGGTAAGTGCCAAAATGCACTTTAAGCGTACAAGCACACAAACTCTCATGACGATTTAAAATTATTGTTGACATGTTGTTTTGGTGTTGGGTAACCAAAAATTTGGAAGATTTGAGATTGGTCGACATCGGTACGAGGAACAATGTCTTTCCGATCTGGACATTAACCTGTATAATCCATAGAGGGATGAAATTACACTACATAGGTGACATGGATCCAAAAGAATATAGCCCCGGATAACTATAGACATAAATTAATAAAGCAGTTAACGTAGCTACCTCATGTGGGTTGACAAAAAAATCTCAGGCTAAAACCCGGATCCAGGCCCAAAGAACATGAGGCCACATCCACTTAATTCGCTGGCCCAAAACGAGCCCATAATCCTCAAGCACAGACTGTAGGAATTCATACCCTTGAGCCCAATCAGTAAACCCATACGCCATCCTAATTCAACTCGATCTTTGCACCGATACTGCCTCACTACCGTCGCCATCTGCGACACTCCGACGAAGTCTACTTCCCACCACTGGCAGAACACCACCATTCCAGCCACTAACCTGTCAATCAACGTAACCCACTAGCGACACACCATACCCACCATTCACCCACCAGCCAAAGCCGATCCACCATTTATATCGGCAACTCACACACCACCAGAGCATAACCACCATACCAGCCGCTCATCCACCAGCCATCATTCGGATCCGATTCAAGATTTGAAAATGGATCTAGAGAAGCCGCAACTTTCCATACCCGCAGACGAGCCAGCACGACGAACCACCAACGCAAGCCTATTCTCTGACCTCCTCTCACCTCGCTCGATGGCTACCGACTCTTGCCCATAGTTACCATCCGATGCAGCAACCATTAGACGCTTATAGGGACGACTACAAGATCTACTCGATTCCTTTTTCCAAGCCAAAGAAATCGGCGACGACGACTACAACCATTTGGCCGCACTCCTCGTGCTCCGGCTTGGCCAAAGGCCGATATTGGTGTCGCGACACAGCCGAACGAGACACTACAGGAAATATCCACTTAGCCGACAAAATTATTTTAATTCCGTCGGTTAAGTCGTTCTTCACCGACGGAAATAAAACCGTCGTATAAGACACTACATCTGTCGCCTAAGATTTATTAGGCGACGGAAAATGTCTGTCGACGAATTTTGTCGACTAAGATATTCATATTCGACGAAATACTATTCATCGTCCATCTTCCATCGGCTTAGTAAATCATAGGCGACAAATACCTTCCGTCAGTATGATTTCGTCGGCATAGATATTTATAGGCGACAAAAATTGACTTTCGACACACTCCGTCGCTTAAGATCTTCCTAAGCGACGACAGGTTTCCGTCGGTACATCTGGTCCTGGACGACGAATTGCATGTGTTCCGTCGTTTGAAATTTTCCTAGGCGATGACTAATATTCCGTTGTTTAAGTATGTCTTCGGTGACGGATATTCCTTTCTTAGCTGACGAACTATTCCGTCGACTAATAATTTGAATTATTGCCTGACACAAAGTAGAACGAATATATTTTTTCGACGCCTTTTGTCTTAGGTGACGGAATATTCCGTCGGCTAAGTTTACACATCAATCATTTATACACCTTCTGCCCAGAGGAGAACGTAGAAGAAAGGCATGGTCTAGCTCCCCCCTTCACATAATTCATCCGATCCAAATCTAGTTTTGGAAGCTTTTCTTCATGAATTTGATCGATCTTTAAGAGCTACTTCGATCTCCTAATTGGTATATGTGTAATTGACTACTTTAATTAATCTACTTTCTTTATTTAGGCATATTTTCTTATGAACTTTCCGGCGACTTGCCGATCCAATTTTGATGGAATGTTGCTTACTTGTATGGTTAATATAATTACTGGATATGTGTGTATAATATGTTTGTATGTATAATATTATATATGCATGTGTGTGTGTAATATTATGTTTGTATATATATCTAACTTTTGTGTGTATAATTTTTAGAGTATATATATGTATCTTTAGCTTTTGTATGCATGTATGATTAATAATATATTATGTGAATAATATGTTTATCAAATTTTTGTTTTCATTCAAATCATTTATGTATTCAAATGATAAAAAATAAAATGATGAATCATGTAATTAAGAATTATAATATTCTTATACATTCATCAATATATATTGTTACCCTTAGAAATCTCGTTCGAGAACCATTATGTTACAACTGTGTCTAACAAAATGGTTTTCAAATTGTCCCATATTTGGACAGTTTGGGAGCATATGATATTAAGATTCCGTTTGTTGTTGGTGTGTTTTGTTTTCGGTTGTGGGTATATATATTTCGACAAGATCTTCCTTTATTGTTCCTCGAGTGCGTACTAGGTATAGATATTCGTGCACTTGGGGAACTGTAGGGAGATGTTGCCGAAATTTTCTCACATATGCGAATTCGAGACGCCTCAACAACAAACGAAATCACAATGTCATGTGCTCTCAAACGGGATTAGGGCCCTAACTGGAGGTATAAGATGAAGATTATTGGGGTAGTAAACTCTCAAGTATGAAAAATTATTGGGGGTTAGTAATTTTCTGTATTACTTGATACAACACATTCGCCTTCCTTGATTTTCTTCCAGTTTGATACTTCGATGTTTGTTTTACTCTTTTCCAGGTTTTTTCTTTATTTTGGAATGCTTCCAGTTTTTGTTATGCTCATATATGTTCAAGTGTGAAAAATTATTGGGGGTCAGTAATTTTCCTGACCAGAGCAACCAAAGTTTCTGGATGATTGTTATTACTTAGATTCCTTTTAACCATCCTCTAATGACATAATGGGGTAGTAAACTCTCAACTATGGAAAATTATTGGGGTTAGTAATTTTCCTGAACAACTTGATACAACACAACCTCCTTCCTTGATTTTCTTCCAGTTTGATACTTGGATGTTTGTTTTTCTTCTTTCCAGGTCTTTTTTTTACTCTGGAATGCTTCCAGTTTTTGTTATGCTGATATATGTTCAAGTGTGGAAAATTATTGGGGGTCAGTAATTTTCCTGAACAGAGCAACCAAAGTTTACAGACCCTCAACAATCACCCTGTAACAAAAAAAAAACTGAAACTGGCAACCAAAGATAAATGAAACTGACAGAAAGATAAAATGATTAGACCAAAATTACTAAAAAAACAAGTTCAGGCACTGAAATTCAAGATCATTCATATGTTCTTGCAACATTACCAAAATATTACATATTTTCACATTTTGAAGATCCTACATCTAAAGTGTCACTAATCTTTTTTCTATATTTATGTCCATGAACTTTAGCAGGATCTTCTTCCTCATTTCATTACCACCATCTTTTGTCGGTTTTTTCCTATGACATAGGCTCTCTATAAAGTGGAGCAACAATGGTCCACAGTCTGACCTGCAATGTATTAAGAAATAATGTTACTAAATTTTTCACCCCAATAAAACAGACAAGTAATTTCTGACCCCAATAAAACTTTTTAAAGGAAGTTTAAAGGTACTTACGATGTTTTTTTTTGCTGCGGGCAGGATAAGATAACAATCAGCTGGTATCTTGCTTGATAAACGTTTTGGTCCAGCATCCATCTTCTTGTTCTTTTCTCTTCAGCACTCATCATCGAGTAACCGTCAACCACTATTCCTTGGCTGTCCTGCTTGTCATAGTTTTCCCTCCATTCCTCAGGGTCAAAGCCTTGGTAGAGAGGGTATATGATGGAATCATATACGCATTTGATGAACACCGTAATGTGCTTCACCTGTTGGTTCTAACACACAAGTAAATTACAACTCAAACAGACTAAGAGAACAAACAACAAACAAAAACCAGTAGAAGTTTACTGCCCCCCAGTAAACTTCTTACCTTAATAAATCAGTTACAACTCACCACTGTCATTGTATTTTGAAAGTTGTCGTTGGTGTCGGCAGAGTAATCTTTTCTTGGCGGTAGCATTGAATTGAGGTGATAGAAGAATCGATCATTGTTGTCAATCAGGACCAAGGTATAGTGGTGGCTGACCCCGTGATGTACCGGAATGAAAACCAGGTCCTTACTGAAGATGGACCACAGAGGATTAATAATGGAAAGCTCTATATCCAATTCATTATATTTGAATTCCCCCTGTTTTCCTCCTCCAGCTAGGAACTCCTTCAGTTTTTGTTCATGTACCATCGCCGCGCGCTGTATTTATAAAAGCAAATAGTAAGATTGTGTTAACTGAAAAAAAGTAACGGAGGAGACCGCGGTGCTGCGGCACGCTGCTATTTCAGGTAATCTTACCGCTGCCTCTATGTCTAGAAATCCGACCGAGACCCTCTTCTTTTCCACTTCCTCTTTCAACATTTGGAGGTACACCTTGATGGTCTGCATGTACAACATATATAAGTCACAAATTACAACAAAGAATACATCTTAGGTTACTCAAACATCAACTTTATTGGGGTTAGTAAGACCAGTAATTTTTTCTCACATTAGATGTAATCTCTCCTTCTTGAATTATTCTCTTCAAGTCATCTTTGGTAATGTCAATGATACCATCACAACACTCCCAATACCGGAAACTGTGCAGACACAAATAAGTCATAAGCAAGTCAAACTAGGGAACTAATTGTAATGTTACATATATATATATATATATATATATATATATATATATATATATAAACTAGGGAAGAATAAACTTACTCATCGTTCCCTAGTTTGACTAGGGAACTAGGGATTTTGCAAACCAGTTCAAATCAAATCAGTTCTTATAGTGATTCACCACCTTTTCATCCAACAGCTTCCATGTATCAGTGTTGCAGTTCACTCCATTAATCAGAATACGATTTTGGACTTTATGCTCCACCTCCTTTGTTCTTTTTGCTGGCTTTAGCCCTTGAGGGGTGTCATACTCCCATTCTTCTTCTTTCCTCTTTTTTGCCCCACGCTGCTTCAGGTTGACATTTTTTTCAATCGAACCAGTCTCCACAGTTTGTTTTGAGCCCTTCTACTTGACATATTTCTTGAGCTCTTCTGCTTGCTGTTCTTTATTCTTCTAGCTGGTTTCTTCATTCTTTTTTTTTTCCGGCCATTTTCACAGCTTGAGCAATAAGTTTGTCTAGTTTAGACAGGTTGACATCAGTCGTCACATGTTGATCGTCTTCTGGAAATATGTTTCGCAACAAAACTGGTTCTGCTACTTGTTCAAAAAACTACACAAAAGAAAACACATAAGTTATCCTAAAAAAAATGAAGAAAACACAATATTTATTGGGGTCAGTAAACTGATTTCTACTCTTACCTCTTCAGTTCCTGGTTGCTCCTCTTTGCAGCTATGATCTTCCACTTTGTCTCTGCAGTTATATTCTTCCTCTTCAACCGGCTTTGACCTATCCTCCTTCTCCTCAGTTACACATATTATCTGCTTTGTCTTAGCATGTTTTGCCGCCTTGTGCAACTGTTTCTTGAGTGCGTTGATTTGATTTTTGTCTGCCCTTGTTTCTTTCTCTAGCTCAATGATTTCGTTGTCCGCTTTCTTCAACTTGCCGAGCAATTCAATGTTTTTGTTCACCAGTTCTTCATTTGCTTTGGCAAGTTCTGTCAGTTTCTTCTTCATATCTTCCATCGGTAGCTCCTGTACACGTTATAACAACAACATCGTTACTGTTAAACAATTATATCCAAATAAACAAGTTTACTGCCCCCCAGTAGACTTCTACTGGGGGTCAGTAAACAACAATATATTATCTCCCTTTCAATTTTATGACAATTTATACCCTAATAAAGAAGAAGACTCCCCCCCTAGTAAACCCAGTGGAAGTTTACTGCCTCCCAGTAAACTTCTACTGAGGGTCAGTAAACTTGCAATTGAAGTTTCATTTTCATTGCCAGAAGTTTTACTGGGTGTTAGTAACCATTCAAACTTATCCAATCAATTGTCCTTAATGTTCTATTGGCATCTTGCTGCCGCTCATCATTGCCGGAACTCGTTTCCTCATCCATCCATGGACCTTCTATTATGAGTTCTTGTTTTTACATTTATAAGACACAAATAAGTTTAATTTAGTTTTTTGAAAAAGAAAAAATTCAAAAGACAGCAGAATTTAGTTTAATTTAGTTTTTTACATTCTTCATTCTTCATTCTTGTTTGCTTTCTAAAGACAGCAGAATCTGCCACATTCTTCTTATTGCCCTTGCAGTATTTCTGGTCTATTGTGATATCCACATCCGAGCCTTCTTTGGTTATTCAAAAAATTGAATGCACGTCATGCTCTGTAATTTCAATCTTCGTGTTTCCAAATATGAAGTTTTTATCGTCACTGTTGTAGTGCATCATTAGGATCTAAAAATCAGATTCAAGCTTCTTCACTTGATCCTCCTCAACCTTGTCCAATCTGAATGCTTCAATTATTCCCTGAAAACAAGTGTTGTTTATCAACTCCCATGATTCTTCTGGGATGCTCTCCTTGTATCTATACATTAACATATAAAATGATGTCAGTGAGCACTTTTGTTGCATGTGTTTGATCTTGGTCAAGTCACATTCTCCTCCTTTTTCCTTCTTCTTTCTTCCCTTTTCTTCCTCCTCCTCCTCCCCTGAATTTGTCTCCACTTGTTTTCTTTTTCTGCCTGTTGATATTCTCTGAAAAAGATACTTTTCTGTTTCCCCCTCTTCATCTTCAGTGTAATCATCATCTTCTTCTTCTACCAGTACTGCTTCTTCTTCTTCTTCAACAACGGCACCCTTCTAGACCTCTCTTCTCTTTTTCTTAAACTTCATATTCTGTAAAACTTCTCCTATATTTTGTTCTGTCCTCATAGAAGCTACAGATTCTTGAACCGAATCCTCTTCGGTATCAGAATTCACAATTAAATGCCTTGAACTTCTTCTCATCCTGCATATATATAAGTAGTAAAAACTTACATTTATAAACTGCATATGTAAAAAATAAAGTTTACTGCCCCCCAATAAACTTTTACTGGAGATCAGTAAACTTGCAAAAAATAACTCATTTTCAACTTCAAGGGCACAATACACAACAGATACCCATTCTTAACCTTAATAAACAACTTCATTCCCCCTAGTGAACCCAGTGAAAGTTTACTGCCCCCTAGTAAACTTCTACTGGGGGCCAGTAAACTTCAATACAATATCTCCCTTTCATAATCATGCCAATTATACACAACATATACCTATTATTACCCTAATAAACAATTTTATTGCCCCCTAGTGAACCCAATGGAAGTTTACTGCCCCTCAGTAAACTTCTACTGAGGGTCAGTAAACTTCAATACAGTATCTCCCTTTCATAATCATGTTAATTATACACTACATATACCTATTATTACCCTAATTGACACGACCCGCCCCGAATTTCACCCTGAACCCGGAGTAAATCGTGCGGGGACCACCTCCAAGGAAAGATTTACCGCAAAATTAGGTACAACCTCCATTGAAAATGGACAACCCTTCCAATAGAAACCTGCAAACACGTCTAAAGGTTCAAAATCTAACCTTAACTTCTAGAGCCTTCGTGCTCCTCAAAAAAATCACCACCAACAGGATAATAAACATTATCTAAGATAATATACATCATCTGAAAATATTCTAAAATATCTACAAGCCTTCACCCACAACCAAAAATATGTACATTAAACCCAAGTATTCAGAGCTACTAGACATTAGCGGAAATAAGAAAAGACAAGTAGGCTAAACAGGTAACCTACTGGTGGAAGGTGGTGGAAATACTGGTGACTATGCCTCGTCTCCTACTAGATCCAATCCGAAGTCTGCATACTGGGCATTTTAAAACGAAGGGCCCAGGGGAAGACATTTAATAACGTTTGAGTGAGTAGACAAAATAATTTAATAATAAACTATTTATGCATTCCCATTTTAATTTCATAGAAAAATATACTGCATGCGGTAGCTCAAAAGCGCTCAATTCATAATCTGACAATTTCACGACTAGCACTGGCTAGTCACAAACTCAAATAAAATGGAGCCTCTCAGGCTAAATTATATACAATCATATATTCGTATGTATCTACACTTGTCAGACTCCTTGTATGAATCCTAGAAACAATTCAGAAAAATAGAAATTCATACAAGGCTACAACGCTGGCGTCTAACGCTCACGTTGCGCCATAATGGTATTTTTCCTCATTATGACCGAAAAGGGACGGTGTATATATACGTGTGGACTCCCTATATGTAAACCTAAATAAACTGAAAAAGAAAGAAGTTTTCATATAGGGCTATGACGCTTGTGTCTACCACTCACGACACGCCATAATGGTATTTTACCTCATTATGACAGACTAAGCACGTATGACTAGCTAGCATTTATATACATACTAAATTCATAATATCCAAAATATATATATCCACCGAAAATCTCATTTTCGGGATCTCTCCAAAGGAGGAAAAATTGTTAAATAGGCGAGAAATCAATAAATCTCATCACAAGAAATAAATGATTAATAAAATCATTCATCGCATGCTTTTTATTTAAAACAAAGGTCGACTCACAAATTAGGCCTAAGCCTGATGATGCTCCGAGGCTTCTTCTGCTCGGGCCTCCTCACGTCCTGTTCCAAATATATAATTAATTTACTAACTAAAATCCAGTATTGATAAAATAGGCAAAATTAATCGAGAGCCATAAATACTCTCATCATTGCCTAACTTCGATATTCTTAAATCGAAACGATCCAAACTTTTATATCATAGTCGGCAGTTGTAAATACAACATTTCCTAGAAATTGATTTAAATCCTACGGTCGGATTTTACATTATTTAACCGCCAAAATACCAAACTTCGAAAATTCACAAACCTATTTAAAACTTGTCCGAAAATTCCAATATTCACTTCATTAAACTCCTCTAATTATTACACATTTAAAATTATACAAAACCCCAAACCGGCGGCGGCGGCCGGAGGCCGATTCCGGCGACGTCCAAAATTTACCAAATTTTAACAGTAGCTTCCTCTCAACATCCCAAACAACTTTCATAACTATCACTAAGTCCAATTTCAAGCCTAACTAGGTCAATCGAACGAAAACATCCTGAAAGCCCTAGAATTTCAACTTCGAATTTCTCCTTACCGAGCTCAAGAGGGATCGAGCCTTTTGGAGGGGTTGTTGCACGGGATGAGAGCTTGAAAACCGTACCAAGCTTACCCGGATTGGTGGCCGGAGGAGGGAGTTCCGGCGAAGGAAAACTCAAGGCAGCCGCGCCTTTCGGGCAGCACTGCTCCTTCACGGCGGCGCTAGGGAGGCTGTGACCGGTCTAGAATGGAAGTTGGGTTGATGGCCGACCTTTTGGGACCGGTGCGGCGGCGAACGGTGGCCGGACGGCGACGGACGGACGGTCGGAATTTCCGGCAGCGGGAGGGAGAATCGGGAGAAAAAGAGAGAGAGAGGAGAGAGAGAATCGGGAGGGAGAGAGAAATATTTTGGGCTTGGCCCAACCGGTTCCAACCCACATATACCAAATCCAAAAATTTAACACCCCCAAAAATAATACCCTAATAAAAATTACCTTTTACTAGCTAAATTTACTATTTTTTACCGTCGTTACATTTTTCTCCTACGAATAACTCTCCGAAATAATCGTCCCTCAAAACCCCTCTAGGGACTAATTAAACTATATGTCAATGTCGGAGACGGTAAAATTCTTATTATAATCAAGCTAGTAAATAAGATAAAATATTACGGGTCGGGATGTGACACTAGTAAACAACTTCATTGCCCCCTAGTAAATCCAGTGGAAGTTTACTGTCCCCTAGTAAACTACAGTAAACTTCTACTAGGGGTCAGTAAACTTTAATACAGTATCTGCCTTTCATATTCATGTCAATTATACACAACAAATACTCATTCTTACCCTAATAAACAACTTCATTGCCCCCTAGTGAACCTAATGGAAGTTTACTGCCCCTCAGTAAACTTCTACTAGGGGTCAGTAAACTTCAATACAATATCTCCATTTCATAATCATGCCAATTATACACAACAGATACCTATTCTTACCCTAATAAACAACTTCATTGCCCCCTAGTGAACCCAGTGGAAGTTTACTGCCCCTCAGTAAACTTCTACTGGGGGTCAGTAAACTTCAATAAAGTATCTTCCTTTCATAATCATGTCAATTATACACAACAAATACTCATTATTACCCTAATAAACAACTTCATTGCCCCCTAGTAACCCATTGGAAGTTTACTGCCACCAATAAACTTCTACTAGGGGTCAGTAAATTTTAATAGTGTATCTCCCTTTCATAATCATGTCAATTATACACAACAAATACTCATTGTTACCCTAATAAACAACTTAAACAACATTAATCTCAATCTGTAACAGTTATGACAAGAGAAACCCTATAATTTGCATGTTTTCATATTAATGGACTTTAATTGCTTTAAATCAGAGAATCAAACTTCAACATCATCAGAGAAGTCCAAAATAAGCCTAAATTCAATAAAATTCAAAATGTACATGTTTTTATGGTTTTCTCAAGCGAGGTCGAGTGAGAGCGATTGAAGCAGATATCTACGCCGATATTCAACTAGAGAGTGACGCAAAGCATGAGCGATTGAACGTGATAGCGATGCTAAGATTAAACCACAGATGGACTTCGATCGACTGAGATTAGGGCAGAGAGCGATTTCTTGCTCAACTGGGATTTATCTGCGGAGAGCGACGGAGTCGACAGATATTTAACGAGAAAGTGACGTGGCCTGATCGATGGAATCACGGAGATCGTGAAGAACCCTAAACCAGAGATCGTTATCGAGTGTTAGAGAGAGAGAGCGAGAGTGGGAGAGCTGAGAGTTCGGTTGATCGTGGAAAGTGGGAGTCTGGGAGAACATTTTAATTTTTTATTTATTTTTGAACATGAGAGAGAACGTGTAATTAATTAATGCAATAAGGGTATAATTGTTAGAAGCGTTAAAACATTAATATGGGTTACTCAACAGCTTTTTCATTGAACTGGGCTTTAAAATCCTTGTTTCTAAGTAAATGGTTATTTTCCCAAAAATATATATATATATATATATATATATATATATATATATCTATTTCCTATTTATTAATAACGATTTTTTAACTATATATTTTTATTTCTTGTTATTATAGTGTACAACATAGACAAGAGCTGGATGCAATTAGGGAGAGGGTCCCCTCTTTATATGAGAGACATTTTTGATTTTCTTGAGTTCGTGCGTCTACATAGTCTCCAGAAAAAATTATTCACATATGTCCGTGCAACAAATGTCTCAATCGGAAACCAGTAACATATGAAGACATGTATTCTCACTTGGCACTAAACGATATTTGTTCTAGTTATACCACATGGACATGGCACGGCGAAAATCAAGTTCAAATGCCTACACTTAAAGAAATTCAAGCACAACATAATCAGCATGCAAGATCTTCCAATGCTAGTTACGGGGACCCTGCTGTGATGAACCTCTTAAACGATATCTTCCCGTTCGCCGCCTCAGGATATTGATAGGAGCACAAAGTGCGACGTTCTTAATATGTTTATACCCTTTATTTACCCTTTGTTAACTCCTATGTAGTTGTTTTAGCTTTATATTTGTGTTTAGTGTAGAATAATTGCTTAATATAGAAATATGTAGGTTTTAGTGTTAGAATGCATAGTATTTTCGGATTTGAATAATTTGGTGTTGAAATTGTGCTAAGTGTTGGAAATCCTTGTTTACTCAGGATTCCTGTCTTGATCAGGATTCCTCTTTCCTCTTTCCTAGTTTCTGATTTTCTTATTTCTATTTCAGGAAAGTCTAAACCCGTGTTGACTAGGAAATGTTTTCCTGTCTCATGAGGGAAAGGTGGCCGGCAGCTAGGAGTTCCTGCTTGAGCTAGGAGAAGTACAATCCGAGATATGTATGGAAGATGCCGTGAGATTTCACAAGTCACCGAGGAAAGAGACCGTGCGGCCTAAGAGAGAAGGTTTTCCAAGTTCAAGATGGTTTTGTCATTCCTTAATGCATGAAGATTACTTGAAGACCAAGGAGAGGAAATTAAATCCAACTTGGACTTGGTTTTGCCGATTCAATGGATTCCTTGTGCTTGAGGAATGCTTGGAGATCAAGTCTTGTTACTCTATATATAGGGCACGGCATGGCAGCAGAAGGGCATCATCATCAACCCGTGCAAAATTACACCAAAGCTCTGCCGAAACTTCATCATTCTCCAAACACCATAATCCGAACTCACCATCATCCTTAATCCGAAGCAAGTAGCCTAGGATTCCGCTCACTCGAAGAATAGAACAAGTAGGGATATTTTGAGAGTATATTCCATCTTCTACTTTCGGATTAGAATGTGTTTGTTCTTGTTGATGTTTGTTTTAGGTTTTTGCTTAAGTATGTTTCGATTCTTGTCTATGAGATAGAAGTACTTTTGAGCCATGTATTGAATTGAAGTTTACGATTTATGATCGATGATTTTAGTATTTATGCCGTGAGTTTTATTTTCATGTACTTTAAGATTTTCGGTGTATTCTTCTATTTTCATGTGTAATTGATACAAGTAGTTGATGTTGCATGTGTTAATTATCCAAGGTTCGACTTTGATACAAATAGTTGATAAGTTGCATTGTCTTTGTTATTTCACTGATTTTCTACCTATGTTTGATTTGGACTTGTGCTTAAACACATCGATTCTTTATGTGATACATAATTGCATGATTAGTTTATGTGTGTGACCTATAAGTAGAGCACATAGCCGAGCTTGTTTGTGTCACGATGTTGAATGAAACCCGTAATCTAATTGAAAGTATGACATAGGAACCACGTAGAAACTTATGTGCATATCGAATTTAGGTTGTGTATTTGCTCACGGTGTGGACTTAAATGAGATTAGAGATTGTCTTCTTTGTTCTTGCATGGTTGTTTGGTTGTGTTTGAATGATTGTTGGTTGATCACATGTAAATATGTATAAAGGTAATTTAAGATTTATTTCCAATATCTATTCCGAAATCATCAAACCCTTAAACCCTATATGCATATTTCGACATTTATATTAGGTTAGGTGGATCTACCCTGTAGTTGGATCCCCGGTTTAGAACGATCCATGCTTGCTTTATACTATGATAGATTTGTTGACAGGGTTAATTGGTGCGTGTGTAAATACGTTATATCAGATATCAGCAAAATGTTGTTTATGACAACGCCCCTGATACCTTCCCTAATGTCTCCCACGTTGACTACAACAGTGATTATGATAAGTACAACAGGCTTCTACGGGAAGTACAAACCCCATTGTATCCTGGCAGTGAGCATACTGTGTTGGGTACCGTTATGGAGAAAATGCAGATAAAAAACAAGCGGGTAAATAGTAACATATGTTTTGATGAGGATATTGGACTTATGAAGAAAGTGCTTCCCAAAGGTAACAGTTGTCTGGAAAATTTCGACCATGTAAAAAGCATGTTGGCTGACCTCGGTCTTGATCACCAGAAGATAGACGCTTGCGTCAATAACTGCATCTTGTATTACAAAGACAACAAGGATGAAGTTGAGTGCCCACACTGCTATGAGCCAAGGTATACAGCTTTCACTTCATCTAAACAGAAAACAGGCCCATTCCTAGGAAGGTTCTTCGTTACTTCCCGTTGGGTCCTCGTTTGCAGCGTCTGTACATGTCTTCACATACGACCAAGCATATGAGATGACACCAGGCAAGGCACCAAGGAGAGTAGAGGATAGATCTGGATAATCTCTCACACCCCGCAGACGGGGGAGGCTTGGAAGCACTTTGATCGTTCTTTTTCCGAATTTGCTGGAGACTGTCGAAATGTCAGACTCGAACTTGCAACAGACGGATTCAATCCTACTGAAAACATGAATTTATCTTACAACATTTGGTCTGTGATAGTATTTCCGTACAATCTACCTCCCAACATGTGTATGAGGAAGGAGTACAATTTTCTTACGCTTGTGGTTCTAGGGCCGTATTCTCCAGGAAAGTGCTTGGATGTGTACATGAGACCATTAATTGACGAGCTGCAGGAGTTATGGGAAAATGGACTCCCTACTTTTGACAGGCATGGTCAAACTTCATTCATGATGAAAGCAGCTGTTATTTGGACCATCAGTGATTTTCCAGCTTACGGGATGTTGTCTGGTCAACAAACTAAGGGGTACAAAGCCTATCCGGTATGTTTAGATGACGTCAATTCTAGTCTCCACGCCGACAAAATTTATTTCTTGGGATCTCGTAGACATCCTGACGAGGATCACGAGTGGCGGTGGGATACTGAGACATTTGATGGGACTGAAGAGTATAATTCGAAACCCCCGGGGAGGTCTAGTGAGTGGATTTTGGAGAGGTTTAAACAACACTGGTTCAGATATTTGAGCACCAGTAAAGAAGTAACCGACTTGAATCCTCCCACACCTGATGAGTTTAAGTATTGGACGCACAAAAGTGTATTCTTTGAATTGCCTTACTGGTCGACGTTGAAAATCAGATACAACTTGGACCTCATGCACATAAAGAAGAATGTTTGTGACAACGTTCTTGAAACAATTCTGAATCTCAAATATAAGACAAGGACACCCTGAAAGCCTGTGTTGATCTTAAGAAAATGGGTATACGCCCTAAGCTATGGCTAGTAGAGACCAAAAAAACAAAAAAAACCATAATACCTCAAGCAGGCTACACAGTCCATCCTCAGAAGAAGGCGGAAGTGTTTCAGAGGCTTTGTAACGTTAAATATCCTTATGGGTATGCATGGAATATCGTTAGATGTGTTAAAATAGGGAAAAATAAGATTACTGGGTTGAAGACTCATGACTGTCATGTTTTGCTGCAACGTCTTCTTCCCGTGGTAGTTAGACCGTATTTGCAGAGTGATGTGGTTGACACGTTAAGTGGCTTTGTCCAAGTTCTTTTAGAGGATATGCACTAAAGAGCTTAAAAAGTCTGATGTTCGGTCATTGCAAGAAGACATTGTGTACATCATGTGCAAGCTGGAGATGATCTTTCCCCCAACATTCTTTGACATCATGATTCACCTCATAATCCATCTTCCCGAACAAGTGTTGTTTATTGGTCCGGTACAATATACCTGGTGCTATCCAAATGAGAGGTATGCACTTATTTTTTAATTAATCATCCTTTCAAATTAAGATAAATGATATTTTAAATATTTATTGTAAGAGAATAAATATTTGTTTTTCAGGCAACTGGGGGCAACTAGCGGTACAATATATTGCAGCACATATATCAATGATGAAGACACAGTGGGGGAATTATCTGGAGCGGGTAGTAGCCAGTAATTCAATCTATCAGTTGTTTCCAACGATGTTGAACCGTACGGCAGGTTAAGTAATTATGAAAGATTAAGTAATGCTGAGATCAAAGAGGCTCATTGGTCTGTCCTTCAACATTGAGAAGAAGCCGAGCGGTAATTGAAGTCCCATTTACTAAGGCAGAATGGTAACGAAGTCATACACAAGATATATTTTCCTGATTACTTCCCTATTTGGGTACCTCCTCTATCTCTATATATTTGCAGTTACATAAATTAAGTATATGTTGTTTCTGATGTTACATAATGTAACAATGTTGCTCTTAAAATTGTTACAGATGATGCACATTCTACAACATTTTCCTGCTTCTTACGACCCGGAGTTGCACTCATTGGCTGGAGGACCCCAAAGCTACAGAGTTCATGTTGGATGTTTTGTGAACGGTGTTAAGTTTGTGATGTCAGAACAAGATGAAGGCCATGTCACCCAAAACAATGGAGTCATGGTTAAAGGTCTGGGTTTCAACTTCTACGGAATTCTTGTTATTGTCATCGAACTAATCTACGGCAACCGTAAGCTAATCGTGTTGTTCAAGTGCAAATGGTTCAATACTGACCCAACCAGACGGAGGAGTATAATTCTGGATCGTGGCTTGTTATCAGTGGACTCAAACAATGTATGGTATGAGAATGAGCCGTTTATTCTTGTCACCATGGCGAAACAAGTGTTTTATCTTGATGATCCGGCTATGGGTGAGGGTTGGAAAGTGGTGCAGGTGATGTCACATAGGAATATTTGGAGTGCAGCTACATTGGGAGGGGATGATGAGAGTGGGCCTAGTGAACCAATAACAACTGATCAACCGAATGAATCATATCAAGAGGAATCTCCACATGTAGTTCCCGATACTGAGGATATTCGTGTCAACAACCAACACGTTCCGACTATCATAGGTTACCTTCCAATTACACCATCTGAACTGAATTTGCTACAACGTCGCAACCTCAATCATGATGACGACGGCTTCATAGATGACAAATACATAGAGGATGATGAGTATTCTGACCAAACTGAGAAGGATGATGATTCAGACGACTCAGATTATCATGAGTACGATTAGTATATATATATATTACGATTAATATCGTACGATTATTCGGACGACTCTGATTATCATATGTATTTTTAAATTTATAATTAATCACGTACGTACGTACGTCAAACAATTAATATTATATAATATTCATGTAAATTATTTGCATTGTAATTTTTAAAATGCATATATATGCTTTTTTAAGTATGAATACATACGTAGAGTTACAGTTGGGTTTAGTTTGAAAAGTTACAAGAAAATGCTCGGATGCAAATATAATAAAATCCTCAAAATTTTAAAAAATATACTTAGTCGATGGAATTTGAATGATTCGTCGCCTTAGTACTCCTAAATATTAGTCACATGTATAAAATTTTATGTTACTTAGGCGACGGAAATAGTATAAGTCGTCGGCTTGGTATTACCAATACGACGAAAAATGTATTTTTCATCGTCTAGGAGCCCGAAATATTTGGCGGGTGAATGTTGAGCCTTTTTTTTGCCGGAAATTTCGTATTACTTAGTAGACGAATATTGCTCTTATCCGTCAGCTCATATAAAACATATACTAACTCCCCCGCGCAATCCACAATCCCTAAATTCACACCCACAATTCCCAAATCCCACCAGAGTCGCGCCACCAGAGTTGCGCCACCAGAACCCATCCACGCATCGGCAACCGATTAAAGTGCGCGCATCCACCCACCTCCTCCACTCATCGCCACCGCATCCACCCGCCGCTCCGATCTCTCTGCTCTCACCTTCTCACCACCGCTACGATCTCTCTGCTCTCACCTTCTCACCGCCGCTCCTTTTGCAGGTCCGTATTCTCTCTCTTCTCAGATTGAACTTGCTTGTTACTTCTGAATCGTAAACGAATTCGTTGATCGTGTTTCATTATTGGTATTGTTTTTTGTTTTTTTTAATTATCCAAAAAAAAAAACTAATATCACATTGTATCTTCTGCTTAAGTGGCTCACAGCTTTTGTTAGTGTTTTCTGTATCACCAATGCATCAAGTCTAAAAATAAATAAAAAAAGTGAAGAAATATAAGTGGTTTGATCAACCTGTATGCTTGTCTATGGACTATTTTTCATAATCTTTATCTATTACTCACTCATTTACTAACAATTGTGTGTTATTCATGTGCAAGATATCGTGATCATGGGGAAAAGGAAGGACCGAGCCACTCAGGCCAGTGCTTTGATGGAATCAATACAGCAGAGCGTTAGCTCAGCTAGCAGTAGCAGCCATCCTACCCCCATGTCAGCTGAGACAATACCACCAGGGGCTCCCCCTTGATCGGGCGGCGCCCTACAGTTGACAGTTGTTCAACGAGATCTCAATCGGCGTCTGCAACCGCACCCGAGTCTACAACCGATTCTGCATGACGCATCGTTGGCAGCGCTCGAATCAAAGTTAGAAGCCCAACAGGTAAGTGTATTAATTTACTGCCCCCTAGTAAAGTTCTACTGGGGGTCAGTAAAGTTCTACTAGGGGTCAGTAAACTTGCAGTACAATATGTCTCTTTCATTTTCATGCCACTTACACACAACATATATCCTCTTGTATATTATGTATCATAATGTATTTTCACATGTTAATTGTAGCTCCAGCCCTGAAAAAGAAGCGGGGTTTTTGTTCTGGAAAGAAGACGAAGGATATCGTTCAACAGACGGGGTAGAAGATCAAGCTGGAGTATTGCCCATGTGTAAAAGGCCCTAGCGTGAGGGGGATAAACAGGTTGGTGACCCATGATATCGGTTGCGCCATACGGAGTCTGGTAGAAATGAGGGCAAGAACGTTCTACGACCTTAATCAGACTGAGAAGTGGAAGGTGTGGAATGCAATGTCGGTAAATAACTGAAAAGTATATGAAAAGTAAATTTACTTAATTACATTTGTTTGATAACATATATATGATTGCTTATGTAATGGGAAGGCATGAACTGACTGAATTGACATCTCTCTGTTGATAAAATTTCATGTCTAAGGATATATTTGCATAAGACTGAGTTTTCTTATAAAGTGAAAATGTTATGGATATGTGTAAAGTATGATTGAATGTGTGTAAAGTATTGTGTGTTGTTATTCTGAAAGATGTGTTTTGTGATAGTAATTGGGTGTATTAATTTTTTATTTTATTTTTCAGTGCTTAATATGAGAATTTTTTTTTTTTCTTACTTAGCCGAAGTACGAGTGAGATGAAAATGATGAGCCAATGTTCAATTGGATACTGAAGAGGGCACATGAGAGGTACAGGAATTGGAAGTACCAGTGTCACAAAGCTTATCTGAAGGAAGGGCCCTCTGGCATACCTTCAGATTTCATTGGGAGAGAGGACCAGTGAGAGTTTCTATGAGAGCACTTCGAGTCAGATGCGTTTAAGGTGATTTTTTTTAATTACCTTCATTGTTTCCCTTGTATTTTATTATTAATCATTCATGTATATTTATGTATTTATAACTTGAAATGTGAAATGTGCAAGATGTTAGAACTAATCTATTTAATATTTTTTTCGTGTATTATATTAGAGACTCTTCTTAGCAAACAAGCGGAACTGTGGGGAGAAGACTATGCACCACCACACGGGGTCGTCTCTTATCATCTACACAATGGAGGAACTCAGAATACAAGGCAAGCAGCTTCCAACAATCAAAGGTTTTAAGAAGATCTATGTCAGGGAGGGTGATGAAGTTACAACCAAGCATTATGTAAGTGTTTCTCATTTTACTATTATGTAAGCTTATCAGTGATTAGTCAAACATGTGTAAATCTGACTATTGGTATATATATTGAAGTTTACTGACCCCTAGTAAAAGTTTACTGGGGGGCAGTAAAGTTGTTTATTAGGGTAAGAATGAGTATATGTTGTGTATAATTAACATAATTATGAAAGGGAGATACTGTATTGCAGTTTACTGACCTTGAGTAGAAGTTTACTAAGTTTACTAGGGGGCAATGAAGTTATTTATTAGGGAAAGAATGGGTATCTGTTGTGTATAATTGGCATGAAATTGAAAGGGAGAAACTGTATTGAAGTTTAGTGACCCTTAGTAGAAGTTTACTGGGGGGCAGTAAACTTTCACTGGGTTTACTAGGGGGCAATGCAGTTGTTTACTAGGGTAATAATGGGTATTTGTTGTGTATAATTGACATGATTATGAAAGGGAGAAACTATATTGAAGTTTAGTGACCCCCGGTAGAAGTTTACTAGGGGGTATTAAACTTCTTCTGGGTTTACTAGGGGGCAATGAAGTTGTTTACTAGGGTAATAATGGGTATCTGTTGTGTATAATTGACATGATTATGAAAGGGACATACTGTATTGAAGTTTACTGACCCCCAATAGAAATTTACTGTGCAGTAGAAGTTTACTTGGGGGCAGTAAACTTTTACTGGGTTTACTAGGGAGCAATAAAGTTGTTTATTATGGTATCTGTTGTGTGTTGTGGCTATAAATTGAAAGGGAGATAATGAATTGCAAGTTTACTGACCCCCAGTACCTTACTGAGTTTATTGACCCGCAGTAGCTTCCCTGTTTATTATGCAACCAGTAAACTTTATTTGTTCGGTTGAGCTGCATGTTTTGTTTTTTAATTGATATATTTTAAATGCAGAATGACATGGTTGATGAGGTCAATAAAAAATGATGCATTTAAGGAACAACACCCTGACGCGACAAAGGAGGAGATTATGGAAAGTGTTCAGTCCCAAGAAATTGAGGTGTTGGCTACAGTGCTCAAAACTCGGAAAGGAAAGGAGATCAGAGGGATGGGACGAGGAGGTGAGCGAGACTTGAGCCATTCTTCAAATGGTTCCACTTCACGTAGTCGTCCTCTTAGAGTTGATGAGCAGCAACTCCAAGAGGTGCAGGAGCGCTATGATCAGAGACTAAAGGAATCAGAGGAGCGTGCCCAGCAGCAATTCCAAGAGGTCCAGCAACGTGCCCAACAACAATTCCAAGAGGTCCAACAGCGTGCCGAGTCTATATATAGTGCTGTGCAGTCCCAAGTTGCAGCCTTATATGAGCACCTAGGTATGCCACCTCCTCCTCCTCCACAATTTCCTCCTCCTCAATTTTCTCCTCCTCCACAAGGTTCCCCACAAAATAATGATGATAGAAGCGACAACATAGGATTGGACAATAGTGCCCCTTGGCATTATTGATTTAGTAGTACTTCATTCATAGTTTAGCTACATTAATTATTTTTATGTATATATGAATAATATTTGTCCATCTATGATCAATATATGAAAAATGGTCCAAATCCAGTGCTTCTGGTATATATTGATACTGTATGATCAATATATCTGTATGTGTTTGATTATTGTTACTGATTTGTAATTTTTTGAAACAGTGAATAAGGTAAAAAAAAATACACTGTTTTTTTACCCTATATAAAATCTCTTAGGCGACGGAAACAGTAACCTTCGTCCCCTAAGATACTTTTCTTCGGCGACGGAAAAAGTAACCTTCGTCGCCCAAGATATTTGTCTTCCGCGACGGAAACAGAACCTTCGTCGCCCAAGATAAACAACCAAAGCGACGAAAAAAGTAACATTCGTCTCCCAAGATAAAATACCTAAGCGACGGAACTAGACACATTCGTCGCTTAAGATAAACCACAAATCCAACGAATACAAATATCAATCGTCGACTGAGAACTGTTAGGCATTCGCTGGATTACAACTTTGCCGACGAATTTTCCGTTGCTTAAGAACGATGCAATATTCGTTGGTCAAAATACATACCGACGAGATTTTCGTCGGCTAAGAAGAATTTTATATTCGTCGGCTAAGAATCATTCCGACAAAAATGTTCCGTCAACAAAGATTTCTATCGACGAATCAGTTTGTCGACAAGCCAGGAAAGAGTCCGTCGGGTTTGATCGCTCTTAGTCGACGACTGGCTCTCGTTCCGTCGCGTAAGTGTCTACCTCACGACACCTAGGCGACGAAACTTAGAAGACGGAGAATTCGTTGGCCAAGTTTCTAGGTGACGAGTAGTGAGTCTTAGGCGACGAGTTATTTCCGTCGCCTAGGACGATATTTCCTGTAGTGAGAGTAGGAGACCAAAATGAAAGTAGGTTTCGTGCGCGTGCCACTTTTCTGTTTTAGTTTGGGGAATTTAGTTAAGTTAATTGATAGGATAGGTTACATTGGTTTTCTAAACGAAATTAGTGATGAAAGAACTGAGTTCATTTCAATGATTGATGATATGTACGTACTATCCGAACTTGGCTCAAACTCGTGATCATTCACTCAATTTCACATTGGATGATATGTACTATTCGAACCAATGTCTATTACCAATTATTGTGCAATGCATTGATAATTACAAGTCCAATTTTGTCTTTAATCTCAAAATACATGAATAACATTACAAAAAACCACAGCTTCGATATTCTTTATGCTCTTTTAGAAGATTTTGCAGTTGTTACATTCTTCAATTCCTAGCCCATCCCCCAAGTCATTCTTCGATTTTTTTTTTGTTACTTCACAATTGATCCTAACTGAACGTATTTCTTTGAATGAGCCAAGGGCAAAAAGACAATCGATCAAAGTAAACATTGTGATTGAAAGGCATGAATTTGGGTTGGATTAAAATTGATTTACAACCGTCAGACTCTGCTGCTAATTGAAAGACGTAGTGACCAGAATTTGCATCCAATAATATATATACGTGGACCACAATGCTGCAGAGGCATGCAGCAGCTTTAACTGATGTTGGGGTTCCACCATAACAAGCAAAGCATCTTCAAATTTCATCATCTAGGTAAGTTTAGCTTAGACTCTCACAACAAGCAACCTCCCAATACAAGTATAATATCATATCACCTTTCCTGGTGAATCAGTCATCAAATTCAGTTTAGAATAAGCTAGTAAACCAGCATGGCTTTTCATTTCAGGGTCTGAAAATGGAAACTCCCTGCACCTGAAAAATTTACCTCAGCCATGACTGATCAAGTGTTTACCACAGGCACACACCCTCTTTACTAATTACCACAGTTAATTACAGATTTCCTGGAACATCCCTAATAGGTATGAATCTTCAAGTGTTTTTGTATAGTAGTTTTGAGGATTGTTTTTGCTGCAAGACAAAATATGGGTGTCCCTCTCTTTGTGTATTTATGAAGGGGGATTTTGTTTTGCTGCCTGGAGTGCCCACATGTTCCCTTTGCAGCAGATCATGGAAATTTTGAAGAAAGGAAGCAGAAAAAAGAAAAGAAATTAATAATGGAAATGAATGTCTGAGAGAGTGAGACCAAATCTATCAGACTTTCTCCAACATGGACTGAGCTGAACCCAAATTTTGGACTTTGAGGGAGTTTTCTTTCTTCCATATTCAAAGCACAGCTTACTGTTTCAATAGCTGATATCACATCCTCTTTCCCAAGAAGAAATTAAACACAACAGTAAAACTAACTAAGCTAGTAATATATAACACAAATAATTGAACTGGCAAAGGACTTGAGCTCTTTCCTTCCCAAGGAGAGAGCCCCGTGAATCTCAGAGCTTCAAACATCTATCTGGGTTCTGGTTGCTACAGTAGAAGTTACATCATATGATTGCACAGATATTGAAGATGCAGCTATATTTTATTTGAAAGGAAAAAAGAAACTAAACTTTGAATATTTTACTCTGAAGTTATTATGATCACACACTGCAAAAGTATAGTGTTCATATGTAAGAGGAAAGACCTATGAGTATGAGTAAGATTCACTCATTCTGAGAAAGAGAGCTACAACGCAGGAAATGAAGGCTAGCTAGCATTGAATCGAATCATAACAAAGTGAGAACCCACGAAGGAAATGAATGGAGGAGTTAAAAAAAAGGGTGCGGTAGGAGTCATATGAATCCATAAATGCTTGGGTAAACATGGAACCAGCAGAGTCCGAATCGTGGACCAAAACGAAAAAGCTGGGTTTTGAAGAAAGAAAGTAAATGAATGACTCAGAATTCTCAGATCATCGATCTCATTCGTACAAACTAACACATGCTGTAATTAAACGAAGAATGCAGCCCCCCCCCCCCCCCCCTCACAGGTTTTGATCTACCTGCATTCTTTTAGACCACCCAAACTAGATCAAAAAATTTACAAAACTAAGCAAAACACCCAATTAACATTAGTGAACACATTTACTAGATGCTTAATTAAGCAAATTAACATGATATTTAACATGCATTGATAGGAAATGATGCTCAAATTAAAGGGCTAGCATATTAACAAGGGGTGACATATATTCATGGTAATCAAGAGAACATGGTGGGCAGTAGAAAGAAGAAACCCTAAGACACTAAAACCCGGGATAAGCATTTCTCAGTTTCTCTTCAGGTGCAAAAAGCAACCAAGAAAATTAATTAGAAGAAGATAATATCATCCTGCTACTTAATTAATTCTACAGCTACTAGTACTACTTAATTTCTGGCCGGTGCTAGCTAGCTAGAGTTGTTGTTCTCCTAGTTAATCAAGTAGAACAGAAGTAGTAGCTAGGAAAGACGATGGTGATGATCAGTAGTACTCTATTTCCGAGGAAGATGAAGTCGGATAACCAACAATTTAATTTGTAATGGGTAGAGGACTAGAGGGATTGCTATCTAGGGTTTCTTGCCGAGGGTGTGTTTGTTGTTATGCATCCAAACCTTGAGGACATGACGCTTCACACCGGTCTCGTCGCAGAAACTCTGCACCGCCGCCTCGTCCTGCTTCTGAATCCTCCACCCCAACCGCTCCGCCAGCTCCAGCATCCTCTCCTTCTGCTCCTGACTAAACTTGGTCCTGAACCTCTTCTTAGACGACGTCGTTCCCATCCCAAATCCACTCCCTCCTCCGCCGCCTCCGCTGGGATTCGACATGTCGTCATCCTGATCCGTGCCGCCACCGCCGGATGTCGACGGCAGCGCCAGCGGCCTGTGCTGCGTCGTCACGTGGAGGTAACCGGCGGGGGTGCGGTAGTAACCTCCACTCGGCGAGAATTGCGGGTGGCCGAAGCCGTGGAGGCGGTGGTTATGGTGGCCGCCGCCGACGTGGCTCTGGTGCGGTACCAGCTGACCGTAAGGCTCGTCGGTCTCCTTGCGGTGGAAGTTGCGGTGGCAGTTACACGCGGCACATTTCAGCGCGTCCAGCGTCCCCTCGGCTCCCGCGGCCAGAAACTCGCCGCAGCCGTCCAGCGCGTGGCCGCCGATCCCCACGGCGTGGTTCTTTAAGCACTCCCTGTACCTGCAGGCCTTCCTCGTCTGCTGGTGCTGCTGTTGCTGTAGCTGACCCGCAGCCGAAGCGGCCGCAGCTGCTGCCGCTTCAGCTGCCATTTTAAGTCGAGCATCACCTCCACCTCCACCTCCACCTCCGTTGTTGTTCACAAGCGAGTCGTAACTCGGCTCCATCTCCATCTCCTCATCGTGCTCCTCCTGATCCTCAAACTCCATTAATCAAGACCCTCACTTTCCTCGCTAATTAATAAACCAAGAAAGGTTCAAAATTGAAGATAAAGATGAGTGATTTGAGTGAGCAAGAGTGAGTGAGAGTGTGTCAGGTATAAATTCGTGTTATCTCTCCCTCGCTCTCTCACTCTGCAAAAGGAGCTTGTCCTCCATGAAAGCCCTTGATATACTTTCCCGTTTAACTCCAAACCCCACTGCACCGGCTACTCCCGGTCACAACCGGTCACCTTTCACCGTGCGGTGAAAATTCATATTTTGGGGGAGTGTCAGAGTACCCTCTACTGCTGCTAGTGGGTAGTAGTGGTACTATACAACTAAAACAGCAAGCAACAGAATTGTTTTAGAAAAGAAAAACAACAATTGGAAGTTTCCCACGCGCCTAGTTTGTCACGGTGGCGTTGGGTCAGAAGGGAGAGGCGGGGAGTGGGGTGGCGCGTGGAGTATAGATGATGTGTGGTGTTGGGTGGGGGGTGTCAGGGCACGGTATTACTTAGGAAAAAATAAATTGTCGGCATTTAAGGCAGCTGGGGTACGTGCGTTCGTCTCCGACATGCGTGACGCGCTTTTGGGGTCAAGAAATTGCATTTAATATTCATGTGTGTCTGAGGAAAGAGAGCAGATAAGAGGACAAAGAGGGAAGGGGGTTTACACAAACTGCACTTGGGTCCGCGCGTGGAGTACACACACCAGTGCTTCCGGCTTATGATTTTTTACTTTGGATCAGAATGGCTCATGATTTTGGGTCCTCCCACACCAAAGAAAACAAAAATGTTGGCCCTTTAAAAGAAGTGCATGGACCATTCCGTTTCAAATTTCGGTAGGAGATTAAGGATGCTAAACGGTTTTTTCAATCAATCATTAAATTTATTTCTTAAAAATAGCAAGAATGCACATTACATCAGATGTTATCTTCTATAAAGTATGTATTAGTAGAAGCTACAAGCACAAGACCAATACCTTAATTGTTAGTACGCTCATATAGAGCCTTAGACAGAGAAAGAAAAACACACAACATTACCTAATTCCCGGATAAGAGAATAGTAGCTTCCTAGAGATATCAGTTGATATACACCTAGTAAACTGAAAACCAAGTATCATTGCTTCCTTACCACGCTTAGGCAACATAGCTTGATATCTACGTCTTGTCGATACCCATCTCCACACCAGCAACTACACCAAAAAGCAATCTCAGCCCATGTCCAATGAACAACGCCCAAACTGGGCTAGATCCAACCTCAGGGCTGAGTCCAGTCTTAGGCTCGAAGACCCGGGCCCAAACCCATACCCAAGGCCATATCAGCCTCATCTCAGCAGAGGAAGATGTCTGCCATCAACCAAACCTCCCGCAGCTCCACGGCAGCCACTAAACTCCGACTTGCATGCGCCGCCCCGGAAAGGAACCCGAACTAGAGCACCCGACATCGCAACCATGAAATCAATCATCAGCCACCAAACCCGAGGAGGGTCGTCTTGCCTCTTACATCTTTGTCGGCGGCCAACCTCAAAAAATTGGAGTCAACACTGCCGCCACCAAGCTTTTGTCTTCCTTGTTGGCGACGCCGTCATTCCAGTCTCTGTCTCAACTGCTTCAACCGTCTCAACCATCAACTGGACAAAACCAATCTCCGATCGTGCCGGCCCGATCGGTCTGTAGAGCACAAAACCCACTACCAACTTCACGAAACCTAAGTTTCGTCTATTCGATTCGCTCCGCAATATACAAAGCAACTCGACTACAAAGCTCCCTCCCTGCAGAGTTGAAGTGCAAGGATGTTAAACGGTTGTCCGTGAGTGTATGTAAGTATTTAAATCGTAATGGTGAGCTGGGTCGAAGAATTTTGATAATATATTATTTTTTATGGAAAAAGGTCGTTAATCATTTTTGAGTTTGTTATTATGTTCTTTACAAGGAGGGATTCGCGAGCCATGTGAACTTTTTAAAGAGCGTTGCCGTTTAAACAAAATTTATATAAATCCAAATACAATTATTTTTGGCTAACAACATTTTACTTTGCTTATAGATGAAGGAAAGACAATTTGGTGTACAGATCCCGCTCTCGCTCTCCCTCCCACCGCCATTGCTTTTGAGTTTGTGCGACGGTTTCTGCCTATCACCATCTACGAGTTGACAAATCGAAACAGATCGATGTGGGGTGGTCAATTAAGATGAGTGGAGTGTAATTTGAGTAATCTTATAAACTACTGTTAACCCACATTATTATCAATAAAATGAGTGGATTAGGTAGCAAATGATTCATGATACGACTTGAATCGATCTATACAAACCAAAATGTTCTAAACCCTAATTATCAAAAACCCGATTCTCATGAAACATGCATGCATAGTATCTTCGGCGGAAAGGTAGTCAATTAAGATTCTGAACCAAGCTTAATCTAGAGTAACAACCGCTCAAAGATTCAACCTTAAACTTATTAATTTGATTATTGTTAGTGGCTTTATATCATAATGATGGTGATTGTGATGATGATGTGATTGCTGATTTTAATACCCGACACTAGATTTTGTTTAAGCATTTGAGAAAAAGATGAAAAATTTAGTTAAATTAAACTACGTTAGAGATTAGGAAAACTAATGTGATATCACACAAATCACACGATACATTTTGTAATATAGCAACCCAAAGATTTGGAAAACTAAAGTGATTCTATTTTTACCAAGAACTTACCTTTGGACCCAAAGAATGCAGTAAGTTGATGAATATATATAGCAACCCAGACAATAGGACTAGGTCAGTAAAAATAAATGAGAACAAGTTAATAAGATGGCACACATATACATAGAGAAGATGGGAGGTACAGAGACCCTCTTGTCCTTTTCAGGTTAGGAAAATCATAAAAACTTGCATGTATATTGGTGATGGCAGTCTAATCACATGAACATCAGAAATGGCCCTAATTATTGATCGAACCACCACACCACGGTCGTCACCACCACCACCACCACCTAGCTTAAACTCATTTATCCATTCAACCAACGTATTATGCATCCTCTGTACCATGCGTAGGTCTTTCAGTTCCAGATGTCAAGTAGTTTTCCCAAATTGCTGGGACACCTCAAGTTCAAGTTATCAAGCACCACAACTGTCGACCCTCCCCTTCTCCTATGAGTCTTGTGTTGAGAGGCTAGCTAGCTAGCTAGCTAGATAACTCTGTATGATAGTGTTTGATAATCCGACTGGCCACCAATTGACCTAGCTAGGTTTTCATGATGTATGGTCATTTGTTCTTGTTAATTATAATTACCCTGTCATATTGCTAATCCGGCCAAAAGAAAAATTAGAAATGGACAAAGATGAAATCCTATCATTGGAGACAAGAAACAACCGAATTTTTTTGGACTTTCGAAGAACCTAATTTTGCTGGTGTGAACTGTGAAGATTGTAAGGTTAATACTATCGATCTAAACGAGAGGAGGAAAAAGAAAAGAAATTATTCCTTATCAATTGTTATAGATGAAAGGAAAATAACACTTGATCGATTGGTATCAGTATGTATTGAGTATATTCTACCTATAGTAACTTGTCTGAAATCTTGAAGTTAATTCTAATTGTCAGAAATGAGTGTAGCAAGCTAGTTATAATTCTGATAGAGTTATCTCTCCATTCGATCTCTTTTCCTCAGCCGACGGCTTCGATCCGCACCGTGCCCATCCCTTTGGCATGGTCACCGTGTGGTGATCGAGGGTAGCCTGGCAAAGAGTTTTACTCACACTTCTCATGGGTTGAATATCGGCTCTGCTGGAACTTAACCTAACTCGCATCCGTTTGGTTTGGTTGAGGAGGAGTTTTCAGCGGTTGTGTTGCTGGGTATGGAACTCGAGGTAAGTTGGTGCGACTGCTGGTTCTAGTCAAAGCAGTGAGTCTCTAGCAAAGCTCTTTTTTTTTATGAAAAATAAATAATTCATTAATTGAGGGACTGACCCAATTACAAAAATCGGGCCAAAAGAAAATACTACAAATAAAAAGCATGGATCTCCAACTCGATCAAGGTAGAAAGAGTGAGAGGAGACCGACAACTCGTTAAGCCGAAACTCTTACATCTGAATATAATAATGCAACAATACAACTAAATCAACCATACACACCACCTATGCTCGCTAACATCGCTAACAACAATGAGGTAGTAGGTGTGCTAAATCGGAGCGTTGATGCCCGAATAACTGTTGTCAATCGAATCCTAGTGCACAAATCTAGTGGAAACCCTCGACCCGAGGGAGAAGCTCCATCAAAACAACATCGTACAATCCACCATCGAAAAATAAGCCATGAAGAAGCTGTGGAAAGAGGATCGAGAACCAGAACCAGAACCAAGAACCGTAACCAAAGCAAATGGAGGGTGATGAACCCACACATGAGCACCTATAATCTAATAGGTAAGTGCGAGGTTGTACTTTAAGTGTGTAGACGCACAAGCTTTCATTTAGATTTTCCATGGTGAATGACGGGATGTTTTGGTGTTAGCTGACTAAAATTTTGGAAAATTTTGGAATTGTTGACAACAGTGTGAGGAACCGAGTCCTCATGTTCTGGACATTGCCAGTAGGATCCACAGAGGTAGGCCTCATCATTTGGCCCTTCGGCCTTAGCCCGCCCTACCCAACCCTCCATTAGGGCAGGCCGGCCCTAGCCCTTCTCAAATAGGGTAGGACAAGGGTCTAGCAAATGAAACCCGACCCTATCCTATTGAGTCCTTCAGGGCCAAGCCCGGCCCGGCCCTAAAAACCCGTCTTTAGGCCCTAATAAATTTCTTATTTTTTCTATTGTTTTAATATGTCTCTTATTTTTAAGATACAACACAACTAATCTTATTTTTTGTAATTGCAGGGCTGCTAGAATGGGTAAGGGCTTACATATTCAAGCCTCGGCCCTATCCTACCCAACCGGTCCTAAGATTTGTTGACTTTGACCAAGCCTTACTCGGCTCTACCCTAAGTCCTAAAATTTAGGGTATGATGACCCCTATACAGAGGGATGAAAAAACACCACAAGGATGATTTGGGCTCATAAACATGAAGCTAGCCCAAGGAAACTAAAACTAAAATTAACAAAACAAATTAGCTAAGCTCAATTTGGTAAGTGTAGCAGATCAGGCACTACTGGAAAAAAGCACCTAGGAGACGGAATTATTTCGTCTCCTAAGTAACAGATTTCGTCTCCTAAGTACTTAGGAGACGAAACGTCCGTCGGTTAAAATCCGTTGCCTAAGTGTGGTGAGGTAAACACTTGGGCGACGGAACCTGAAATTCCGTCGCTTAAGTGGTTCTTAAGAGACGGAATACTTTCGTCTCCTAAGCACTTAGGCGACGGATTTTATTTTATAATAAAAAAAAAATTTATCCACTTAAGAGACGGAATAGTTGAATTCAGTCGCTAAAGGCTGAAAAAAATTAAAAATAAAATAAAAACACCACCGCATGTTTTTTATCCACTCATTCTGACCGCCCCAAATACCACCACCGCAGATTTCAGAAGTCACAACTAAATGTCTTGAATTTCTTCTCATCCTGCATATAAGTAGTAAAAACTTACATTTATAAACTGCATATGGAAAAAATAAAGTTTACTGCCCCCAGTAAACTTCCACTGGGGATCAGTAAACTTGCAAAAAATAACTCCCTTTCAATTTCAGGGGCACAACACACAACAAATACAAATTCTTACCCTAATAAACAACTTTATTGCCCCTAGTGAACCCAGTAGAAATTTACTGCCCCTAGTAAACTTCTACTGGGGGTCAGTAAACTTCAATACACTATATTCCTTTCAATTTCATGTCAATTATACACAACAAATACACATTCTTACCCTAATAACAAATTCATTGCCCCTTAGTAAACCCAGTAAAAGTTTACTGTCTCTAGTAAACCCAGTAAAAGTTTACTGCCCCCAGTAAACTTTATTGGGGTCAGTAAACTTCAATACAATATCTCCCTTTCAATTTCATGCCAACAATCTACCCTGAATACACCACCATCACCACCATCACCGTACCAAATAACCATCATGCCACCACCATCATACCAATCACATCATAACCAAAATTAAAATCAAAATCAAATTAAACAAAAACACATAAATATATCACCAAAGCTAATTAAACAGAAAAATTAAAGAACTTACCTTGATTTCTTACCCCTTTGAAATTTTGAGGGACGGTGGTGGGTCGGCGAGAAAGCTTAGAGAGAGGAAGGTGGCGGCAGCGGCGTCTGTGGTGGCGGAGATCAGACCCAGATCTGAGGCTCGGTGCAAGAGAAGGGGACGAGGAGCTTGCTGGCGGCGGGGACGGGTGAGTCGGTTCGGGTCGAGAGGGGGAGGTTGTTGGCTCCGATGAAGGTGCGGAGGTGGCTGGGTGATGTTGAAGAGGGTCTTGACGGCGTTGAGAGTGGTGGCGTTTGTGGGGACGACGTCGATGAGTGCGTGGAAGTTAGAGGTGATGTTGGTGGGGTGGTGCAGTTGAAGGTGACGACGAAGGAAGGAGCGGTGAGAATGGAGAGAGAGGTCGGCATGAGAGTGATAGTCTAGAGAGAGAGAGAGAGAGAGAGAGAGAGAGAGAGCTCTTGGAGAATATGGTTTCCTTTATTGATAAGGTTTTGTGAGTGTGTGATATAAAGAATTGATATGTTTTGAAAAATTTTGGTTTGAATTTTCATGAAATTTTACACGGGAAGATGAGCGCTCAAATTTTTAGAACTTAAGCAACGGAATGTTCTATTTCCGTCGTCTAATTGATTCATAATTTTTTTTTTTTTTTAAAATGTTCCGTCTCCTAATTAAACATTTTCATCTCCTAAGTTCTACTTAAGCTACATAATGTAGTTCCGTCTCCTAAGTGATTCATATAAATTTTTTAATTTTTATTTTTTCAAAATGCCGTCGTCTAAGTAAAAATATTCTGTCTCCTAAGTAGTACTTAAGCGACGGAATAAAATTCCGTCTCCTAAGTCATTCTTAGGAGATGAAATTAAACTATTTCGTCTCTTAAGAACAACTTAGTAGACAGAAACTGTTTCGTCTCCTAAGTAGAAAATTTCGTCGCTTAAGTGCCACTTAGGAGACGGAATTTTTTAATTCCGTCGTGTAAGGCTATTTTGCAGTAGTGAGGTTTCTCTAGATCCGATCTGAGTTTTAATATGGCCAAAATATGCATTCAATTAAAACCCCATACTTAGTAGTATAGTGTTAGTAAGCTAGGTATCATTCTAGGCCGGGGATTGAGGATATAATGCAAAACAATTATTCATAAATATAAATTACAATAAACAAATTCAAAACAATTTACAAAGGTCATCATTGTTCATAACGAACAGAAATAAAAAATTTAATAAACAACCTAACATAAACTATTCAGAAAATTATGAAAATTTACAAAAGTATACTAGACACACAAGCGAACTATAATACAAAATTTCACAGAAATCCGATAACATTTGATACAGAAATAAATTACACGAAAGCAAGGGACATAAAGGTGACGAAAATCATAATCTAAAAAAAACAAAATCCTAAACTTCTATATACAAGTGATTGACCTTTTGTGCACACACAATTCGAGGATCGATTTCATAACATCATATGCGCAATATATTATCTCTAGCTCAAAGTAGTTTAGTACAAGCCATGACTGTATACTACCTAAGTTCTTTTAAAATATAACAAACTACATATACCCTTTAAAAAGATTTGAAACATAAAAATATTCATTTACATTATTTTAAACAACTAAGGACATTTTTTAACAAATAAAGACAAATTCTTCTCTGTTTGTCATGTGTCATGAGGTAACTTACCAAACTAGCCCTGCATAACTTAAAACTCATTCTCTCTAATAAAAATGAGATTCATTATTCAAAAAATAATAATAATCAGAAACAATCTACAAACACGCTGTTATTGCCAACTACTAAACATGTTACTGTCCATTTGTTATAAAATGCATTGCTACTACCGACTGTTTATAAACAAGCTGTTACTACTATTGACTTTTACAAATGCGTTGTACTCATCTCGCTGCTACAGTCAACTGGTACTACTGTCCCCGCCATGTCTTGTTTTACCTGCTACTACACTTGTTGAAAAGTGAGCTACTACTGCACTTACTGGACTTAGCTGCTACTGCACTTGTTAAAGTTAGCTGCTACTACACTTGTTGGAAAGTGAGTTGCTACTGCACTCATTGGAAATTGAGTTGCTACTGCATTTGTTGGAAACTCGGCTGCTACTGCACTTGTTGAAAGTAACTTATGCTATTGTTGTCACTAAAAGGTTTCTGCAATGTACTCTTTGAATCCTGCTACTGTTTCTACTACCTCAAAACCCTTAAGTGCTTCAATTCTATTTTTTGATAGAAACACATCATGCAAACCTCATACTACTACCCGATCAAACCTCACACTCCTTATTTGTATAAACTTAACACAGCGACTCAAAACCAACGGATCACAAGAAAGAGAGTAAAGAATACCAACATTAAAACCAAAATCAGCACAAAATCAAAAATCAAAAATCAAAATAAATGGAAGAAAAGAATGATTGAGTTACCTTTCGTAAGAATCGAAGAATGATTGACTAACGAGGTCGTGATTGAGGTGGAGAAAGTCAATTAGAACGTTGTCAGGGTTCTTGATTCAGTGGGAGGAGGGAGGTAGGGTTTTAAAGAGGGTTTGGAATTCGGGGGAGATGGAGAGAAAGAGAGGTCTTGAGGTTTATAAAGGAGATCGAAGCTAGGCCGTTAGCGTTGACGGCGACTTGGAGGCTACCGGAGATGCAGATAGATGAGATATATATATATATATATATATATATATATATATATATCAGATCGGGTGGGTGGGGGAGAGAGAAGAAAACTTGCTAGCAATTGTGTAATTTTGATGTAAAATTGGACATTTTGGTCATTTGCTTCTGAAGATTTGGATAAAGGCTTGCACTCATGGTTTTGGGTCTGGGGTTTTGTCTTTTTTTGTCTAAATTTTTTGAAAGTTAGGTTTTTTGTGTTTTGCTATTTTTTAAATTAAGGTAATAGTATGTCATTCTCTCTTAAGAAAACTTTCACGCGACTACAAAACCTGAGACGATTTCATGTTAGACACAAATCATCAAGCAAAGAGACGGGCAGTTTGGACAAATTCACTCATGTTCGTCACGCGGTGCAATTGAAGATATCATGTGATCAATGATTAATCATACCAATTTAATTTAATTACCGTCACGCCGACTGTGACACAAATATTGGCACATAGATGCTAACACACAATCATACATACACAATCTCAAATAAGCATAATTTAGATTACAGAATATATCATTCAATAGAGAAACATATGACGGATACAAAATTGCTTTGTTAAATTAAATACACATACTCATCATAAACAATCAAAGCAAAGCACAAGAACAAAGAGAAAAACAAGTACTTCTGATTCAAACAACTAAAATATGAAAGAAGAGTCATAGTGTACACTTTTGTTCTTCACGATCGAATTGTGCCAAGGAAAACAAGAGATTACAATGATAGAGGCTAGGAATGACTAAATTAAAAACCAAGGAACTAGGGTTCTTAGGTTTGTAGAGAGATTGGTGAAGCACGAATTTGGGCATAAGTTCTTGACTTTGCTGCGGCAAAAAGGACGTGAAGAATGTGTCTCAATGCTCTCCTATTTATAGGAGAAACCCTTCCAACTTATGATGCAATATTAGCCCTCCGTCTTGCTTTATTCTAGATCATTCTCTTTTAATTTGACGGCCATATTATTTAGTAAGTCATCAAAACCGTTTAGAAGTCTTTCATTAACTGTCATTAGGGTTAGGAAACCCTGGTGTGATCCAGGCCTTGAAATAGAAATTTCGGTCAAAAATCAGATTTTCGAGCAGACTATAATTCACGCACTCAATCGGTCATAACTTACTGTATATGTATTGACAATCCGTAAAATTTTCTAGAAACTAGACATCGTAGATTTTTAGATTTCTTTCCTTGCACAACATTAATTCCTTATCTTTTAGAATTCTTTTTTTTTTTTTTTGCCTCTTTCGTGCTCCTCGGCTTTATTTTCGACCTAAAACAAAAACTAACACTACCAGAAGAAAGGCTTTAGCCGACGAAAATAAAAAAATCAGGCCGACGAATTATTTTTTCGTCGGCTAAAATCCACGTTAGCCGACAAAATTTTTCTTCATCGGCTAATTTAAATTTTCGTCGGCTATGGTCAACTTTAGCCGACGAAAAAAAAATTTCGTCGGCTAAAGAAATTTTTTCGTCAGCTATACTATACCTTAGCCGATGAAATTTTTTTTTCGTCGGCCAAAGTTTTTACTCGTCGGCTAAAGTATTTTAGTAGACGAAAAAAAATCTCGTCGGCTATTATTTCATCAGCTAAAAGAAAAACAATAAAATGCTGTATAACTTGCTTAGTAGGTTTTAAACAAATACACAACTTTGTGAACCAACTCTACATAGAAGCAAAATTAACAAAAATCTCGTGAAATAAGATGTGTTCAGAATGGTGAAATACGGCTATGGTTCAAAAATCATGTAAATCGGGTAAAGTCTCTGATGTAGAACAGTCAAAACCCGGTATGTTGCAGATTTGACGTTCGGTGTCCGATTGACTATTGTGATACCATTCCGGAAGTGTAACGGCCCTACGAGTCAAACGTTGTCAAATGCAGTTTTGGCCATCCGAGTTCGTTTAGGGCTTCAAAATGCAGTTTTCTTATTTCTGATTAGAGTTGACCGTTTCGATCGATCCCTTAACGTTGTCGAATCCAGTTGAATTTTTTACCATAGACATTTTTCGTCATATCTGACGGTCAAATTTTGGTTTGTGAATTTTAGTCATTGGAATCACATGTCTACTAATGTTGTATAACTTGTTTAGTAGGTTATATAACTTTGTGAACCAACTCTACATAGGAGGCAAAATTATCAAAAATCTTGTGAAATAAGATGTGTTCAGAATGGTGAAATACGGCTATGGTTCAAAAATCACATAAACTGGGTAACGTCTCGGTGCCGATAGTAGCGGTCAACCCTATTTACTATTATTATTCCCTATAGGGAGGCCTATCGTCGAAAGGTAAATGTCTCAAAATTTTTATATGGGCCGTTGCGTCTCATCTATGTGAGAGTTTTTTGTGTGGAAGGTTTGACCAAACTATGTAATATAGAGGGAGATATGAGCGTTTTTGTGTGATAAGTGACGATGGATTAGGGTTGACCATTTCGATCGAGCCCTTAACGTTGTCGGATCCAGTTGAATTTTTTACCATAGACATATTTCGTCATAATGATCATATCTGACGGTCGAATTTTAGTTTTTGAATTTTAGTCATTGGAATCACAACGTGTCTACTAATGTTGTATAACTTGTTTAGTAGGTTATACAACTTCGTGAACCAACTCTATATAAGAAGTAAAATTATCAAAAATCTCGTGAAATAAGATGTGTTTAGAATGGTGAAATACAGCTATGGTTTAAAAATCACGTAAATCGGGTAACGTCTCGGTGCCGATAGTAGTAGTCAACCATATTTACCGTTATTATTCCCTATGGGGAGCCCTATCATCAGAAGGTAAATGTTTTAAAATTTTTATATAGGCGGTTGTGTCTCATCTACGTGAAATTTTTTCGTGTGGAAGGTTTGACCAAACTACATAATATAGAGGGGATATAAGCGTTTTCGTGAATTTATAGACTTTAGCCGATGAGATATTAAAAAAGTCATCGGCTAAGGTCAAAATTGTTTGGCGGTAAACCAAATTTGGAGGAAAATTTTCAAATGACTTTAGCCGATAAAAATATATGAAAAGTCGTCGGCTAAAGTCGAAAAAAATTCGGCGGCAAACCAAATTTGGGTGAAAATTTTCAAAATTTTCAAAGGACTTAAACCGACGAAAATATATAATTTTCAATTTTCTCATTTTTTTATTGCAATCAATATTTTTCCGAAATTTCCGTTGAAATTTTCATTTTTTAAAGGTCGAAATTTCTATAATCACCGAAATTTTCTTCTTTGCTACACTCACAGATGACCGCGTCCAAATTGAAGGAAGCCTTCAGCCTCTTCGATTTCTTGGAAAACTTCCACGCGTCAGACAAGGATTGATCGTTGTTATTGTTGCCGTCGGTGGAGAAAACAGATATGGGGACGAAGATGGTGAAAGTAGGGTTTTGGATTCGATATCTCTTAGCAGAGGCCACTAGAATCGATAGGAGGATCAAGTCTGTTTATGGGTTTTTGGGTCAAGGAATGTCAACTGCTAAGGGTTTTTGATTGCGTCTTTGATCGCGTCTGCATAATTGAGACCATTTAGACCAAAATGATGGTGAAGAAGAAGATGAGATCAGGATAATGGAGATCTGTCTCCTCTCTTAATCTCTCTCTCGAAGTTGTCTTTTTTTCTTTCTTTTTTTTCAATCCCAAATAGAACGTTAACAAAGAAAGTGAGGGTTAGTCAACATTCATACTTGACTTAAACTCGTGGCTATCATTTTACCACGTCACCTAGGTGAAATTTCACTATGTGAATGAAAGAATTTTCGAATCAAATGTTCTTCATACTAAAACCTTGCTCTACGTGCTAGCCTTCTTGCATCTAATTTGCATGGATATTCTAATCTTATGGTTGAAGACGATTCTAAACTTTTTATTGATTGTATCAACAAGATAAGTATTCATTGTAGCGTTGGTGATACTCTTGCAAATCTTGGTCGCTCAACTGTTATTGATGGTTGGTTTCATAGGTTTCCTCTTGCTGTGTTACATTCTTTTAATTTTAATTTTCATAGTGTTTTATTTGAAAAATTGTTCTTGTAATGTTGTTTCTCTCATCCAGACAAATAGCACTGGTAAAAAAAGAAACCCATAATTTAACGATGGACGGGAGAGTACTGAAGCAGGGCATTGATTTGGGCATGGGTTCATGTGAGCCCTAATCCATGCCCCAATAACAGCCAATTACCGGGCAGGGGTGGGGAGACGTCTGACAAGACATGCTGATCATCCATGACATGAAGCTTAGCAGCAACACCAGCGACACAGTCCTACACAGAACTCAGACAGACACACAGAAAGAGTTATACAAAGAGCGAAAGGGTACCCTACTCCCTTCATCATCACCATCCTTGTCCTCTCTCTCTCTCTGATCAGATGTTGTGTGTTTTATCTGGTTTACAATAATATCATTTCTTCTGTCCTATTGTGTCAGTTGGCGGGAAACCGATATCTTCATCATATACAAAAAGAAACAAAAGAAAAAAGATGGACGGAATATGCATCAGATCGATAAACGACAACAACTCCATCAGTGACATCATCTCGCTCCCTGATCTCCTCTCTTTTTACACGCCTCCCACTTTCACTGTTACTCTGTTACTTACACCATCTCTCTCTCTCTGTGTAAAACAGAACGGGACGGGAGATATATAGTAGGGCAAGAAAGCTTTCTCCGTTCAGAGAGAGAATTGCGGAGAAAAGAGGTGAAGATGTTGACAAGACGAGAAGAAAAAGTGGGAAGACCGTGATTTCCAATTCCCTTAATATTCTTTCGCCATTGGCAGCCTTTCTTTCTCATGGCCCCCATCTTTGCTAGCTTAGCTGCTTGCAGCACCATAACTGATCGATCATAAACCCACCAACTCAAAAAAATATATATGTTCGAGCAAAACAAAAATCAATCTAGCTAGCTACCTCCGTTGTCTTTTATTGCTTGTTAATATATTCTTGCATGTTTCATTGCAACTGTGGTGACCTAGTTTTCTTCTTCTCTCTTATAACATTATCATCATTCATCTCTATGGATATCGATTTTACAGCTCACTGCAGCAGAAGACCGATGGGACAAAGCACAAATCTTGCATAATTACATTGTTCATTCATCATCACAGCTTCTCTCATACAATTGGGTAATTGAGTGTTGCCCTATCGGCGGGAGTTTTGGTGAATTTCAGGCTCCTTATTTCTCAGAACAGACTCATATGGCGCAAGATATTCAGAAGAATTATTATGCTTCTGAATGTGTGAAGATCAGAGAGGGGATCAGAGTTGTAATTATGAAGGCCATTTGGATTTGGTTGGGATAAGAGATTAACAATGTGGTTGATTTTGAAACAGTGGTTATTGCATGAGTACAACAATGTAAACACTATCTGCTAAATGGCAGTGAGAGTGTGAGGGTGGTCGAGAATCGAGAGTGCCTGACATCTCCATCCCTACCAGTGCCACCACTGGTATGGTTGACATTAGGCAACACAAGGATTAAAGGTCATCTCCTTTATAATTTCTTTATAATAATAACTCTCCTATTAATCATTTGGTTTAGTTTTTCTTCTTTCGATATATACCGTATAATTCCATCGGTTCTCGACACATGCCACCAACTACAACGTACGAAGTTTTTTTTTTTAATTTATTTTTATCTCTCTACCAAACATTAACTAATTGCATAAATCACCGTATAAGAATATTGAATAAAGACTAAAGACCTTAAATTCCGTCATTTTATTTTTGATCCGATCAATTAAAACGCTTATTATAAGAGTATATCTTCTTCGTCCTAGTGTTCTCACCTCCTTACATTACCAGAAGAAAGACTTTAGCCGACGAAAATTAAAAACCAGGCTGACGAATCATTTTTTCGTCGGCTAAAATCCACTTTAACAGACGAAATTTTTCTTCGTCGGCTAATTTAAATTTTCGTCGGCTATTGTAAACTTTAGCCGACGACGTTAATTTCGTCGGCTAAAGAATTTATTTCGTCGGCCATAGTCTGTGAACTTTAGCCGACGAAATATTTAAAAGTTTAGCCGACGAAATTAATATGTCGTCGGCTAAAGTGTTTTATATTTGCAGATCTGGACAGCAGCAGCTCATCTGGGAAGAAAAAACGGGAGAAAAAGTTTGGGTGTTGTCGAAATCTGTCCATAATTAGTTTATGGAGCTATATATAGGTACATATATGTATATATATGTTGATTAATTTAGTTTGATTTGAGTTGATCGATATTTTGAGTGTGATTGAGTTGATTGATTTTGAGTGTGATTGAGTTGATTGATTTTGAATACGTTGGATGTATATATATATATGTGTTGATCGATTTGGTTGATGATTTTAATTGATAATATATATGAATTAATATTTTTGTTAATAAATAGTAGATATATATATATGTTAATTAATTTATAATATTATGTTGATATATATGGTATGAAGTTGTTGATGCATTTGTTTGAGTTGATGATGATTTTGTGATGATGTTGATATATAATATTGTTATGAGTTGATTGATTTTGAGTATGTTGGATGTGTGTGTGTGTCTATATATATATATATATATCTATATATATGTTGATAGATAGATTTGGTTGATGATTTGATATAATATATATGAAGTTGTTTATATATAAGTAGTAGATATAATAATTATATATATATATATATATATATATATGTTAATTAATTTATAATATGTGTTGATGGTATATATGTCAATGATGATTTTGTGATGATGTGTAGATATATATATATATATATGTTATGTAATTATTAAGTATATATATATATGTGTGTGTGTTAATTAATTTGTTATATTTAATTAGTTGTAGTACGTAGAATATATACTAAATGAATTGAGATTTTATATATGACATGAAATTTCATTAATAATTAGCTAGCGTTATACATATATTTTGTTATATTTTCAGGATATGGATAAGAGTTGGATTTCGCTTCCAAAATGGGACAAAAAATATGGCGCAGGAGTTATGAGTTTTATGGAATATGCGCTGGCTAATACTAACGGGAATACAATTTTCTATGCCCGTGCACGAAATGTCAGTGTGGCAGCGATATGTATCGATTTCCCATTGACAAAGTATGGCAGCATCTGAGGAGTAACGGGTTTTGGGAGAAGTACACATGTTGGTTATATCACGGTGAAACATCATCAGGGGGTCCACATGATCATGGTCAATTTTATGAGACAGGCAGTACATCCAACGATCCAACAACGGCATTCATCAACGACATGTTTCCTTATGAGAGCGGTGTATGCGTTTAAGGACAATATATGCCTGACCCGGTGCAGCCCTCCCCTAGAGCTGTCAACACTGCTGGTATTGAAAAATACAACAAACTGCTTGCTTTCCAACAGACCCTTGTGTACCCCGGTTGTCAGAAGACCATTCTTGAAAGTGTGATGGACGTAATGAAGATTAAGGTTGAGACAAAATCGACCGTGAAGGCTGTTGGTAATTATCTACAGTACACTGCTTCGATGCTGCCCCACGGTCATCGTCTTCCTACCACTCATCGTAAGGTCCGATGTATCCTGAAAGATCTTGGGCTTTCCTACATCAAGATCCATGCATGCAGATATGACTGCGTTCTCTTCTGGGGTAAAGATCCAGAAGGGAATGACCTTGGTGAGCTTGACGCATGTCCGGTATGTCACACTGACAGGTATAAGCTGACTCCTGCAGGCAATAGGAAACCTGTGAAGGTACTTCGGTATTTCCCGTTGAGCGATAGGTTGGAGCGGTTGTACATGTCTTCACACACGGCCAAAGCTATGAGATGGCACGCTGATGGGGAATTGCATGACGAAGATACCCTTATACACCCTGCTAATAGAGAGGCTTGGAAGCATATAGACAGTGAGTTTCCTCATTTTGCGTCAGAGGTCCGAAATGTCAGGCTTGGGCTCTCATCCGACGGGTTCAACCCTTTTGGCAACATGAGTCTTCAATACAGTGTATGACCGGTGATTTTGGTACCGTATAACCTTCCTCCATGGATGTGCATGGAGAAGGAATACAATATGTTGAGTTTGTTGATTCCGGGGCCCGGTTATCTAGGGAAGTGTCTCGATATGTATTTGAGACCTTTGATTGAAGAGCTTTATTTTTTGTGGGAAGTTGGTCATCCCACTTATGACAAGTACATGCACGAGATGTTCCAGATGCATGTCATGGTTGTTGGTACCATTAGTGATTTTCCTACCCGTGGGATGTTGTCGGGCAACGTTGTTAGGGGATACAAGGCTTGTCTAGAGTGCCTTAGCGATGAGGGGAGCAGCAGTCATTGCAACAAGATATGCAGATTAGGTCACCGTGCTTTCTTCCATATAAGCACGAATGGCGGTTCGATGACAAGGCATTTGATGGGACCGTAGAACACGGTGTGCCTCCTAGAAGATGGACGGGAGAAGAAATTTTAGCAGTGCTTAATGAGTACGATTTTGGGCAGCTCAGCAATCATCCCAATATTGTTGCAGGCAATACCTGAAAGACCCGACATGTACAAATTCTGGACACATAAGAGCATATTCTGGGAACTCCCATATTGGAGTAAGTTGTTGATCAGGCACTACCTAGATGTGATGCACATAGAAAAGAATGTTTGCGACAGTGTGGTGGGCACAATGCTGAACTTGGAGGGGAAGACGAAAGACGGTCCTAAGGCACACATTGATCTAAAAAAAATGCAATTAAGAAGACATCTGTGATTGAAAGAAGGGAAGAAAAAAATGCCTCAAGCTCCTTACATCGTGAAGCCTGACCAGAAGAACCTAATTTTCAGGTGGATGAGTTGTGTGAAGTATCCTTCAGGCTATGCAGGAAATATAGCCCGGTGTGTGAACTTCCGGGACAATAAGATGTACGGGTTGAAGAGTCATGACTGTCATATCCTGCTACAACGTCTCTTCCCTGTTTTCATTCGACCGTTCCTTCCCCGTCAGGTTGTGGAGCCGTTAGTAGCGTTGGCAAGATTCTTCCAGAAGTTATGCACACGGGAAGTGAAAAAATCTAACCTCCGGGAAATGCAAGAGGACATCATTTATATCATGTGTAAATTTGAGAGGATATTTCTCCAAATTTTTTTGACATCATGCCTCACCTAATGATCCATCTTCCCGAGCAATTGTTGCTTACCGGTCCAGTACACTACACTTGGATGTATCCCATGGAAATGTACGTTTTTTACACCTGAATTCCTCAATATATATACATGTTCAATAATCATAACACTTTGCAACTTGATTTATAGGCACCTTGGAGACTACAAAGATTATGTGGCTAATAAATTCGCCCTGAAGGATGTATAGCTGAAGCATATATTGCGCACGAGTGCGTTACTTACATGAAGTTGTATTTAGGAGCGTTGAAGGAAACAGAAGAAGCCATGCCGGTAGATGTACCGAAGTTCAATCTTTCCATACTCTCCAGTGATGTTGAAGTTTATGGAATTTTGCCAGACTCTTACAAGTTGCAACCACATGAGCTAGTCATTGCCCACTGGTGGGTATCGATTAACTGTCCAGAAGTTGAATACTGGAAAGACATCCATCTATATTGTCCAGACATTCAAGGTGATCTCGAGTACCACAACATGGAGTTCGCAAACTATATTATCCATCTATATTGTCCAGACATCCATCTATATTAGCCGACGAATTATATTAGAAATCGTCGGCGAAAACCATCTAAGCCGACGAATACCCTAATATTTCGTCGGCTTTATGAATTTTTTATTTTTTAATTACATACTATAGCTGACGAATGTATTAGGGTATTCGTCGGCTAAACCCTAAACTTTTTCTGTTACATACTATAGTCGTATCTTCGGTGGTTATTTTGCGTAAAATTTTTATACGACTTGTTGCGTCTCATCGATTTGAAAATATTTTCAGTTGAAGGTCTGGCCAAAATACGAAATTTAGACGGTCCAACGACCTTTTCCGTGCATTTAGGGGTTTGACTTACGTGATTGACCGTTCGGATCGAGCACTTAACCTTGTTGGATCAAGTTGAATTTTTTCCCATACATGTATTTTATCATGATTTTCAGATCTGACCGTCGGACTTTCGTTTCTCAAGTTTGATCATCATAACCACAACATGCCTACTAATATTGTATAACTTATTTACCAAGTGTTAAAGTAAATGTTGCGTTTCAAAAACAAACTATACGTAAATCCTTCAAACGCAAAAAAGTCGTGAAATAAGATATGACCAGAATGGTAAAATACGTCCACGGTTGAAAAATCACAGTATTCCGGTAAAGTGTCGGTGCCGATAGTTGCGGTCAATGAAATTTTTCATTCTTTCTCCCTATGAGTAGCCGTATCTTCAGTGGTTATTTTCGTAAAATTTTTATACAACTTGTTGCGTCTCATCGGTTTGAAACTATTTTCAGTTGAAGGTCCGGCCAAAATACGAAATTTAGATGGTCCAACGACTTTTTCCGTGCATTTAGGGGTTTGACTTACGTGATTGACCGTTTGGATCGAGCACTTAACCTTGTTGGATCAAGTTGAATTTTTTTCCACACATGTATTTTATCATGATTGTCAGATCTGACCGTCGGATTTCCGTTTCTCAAGTTTGATCATCACAATCACAATCACAGTTTGACGAATGTATAAAAAGTTATAAAGCCGACGAATTTCAAAAGTTTACCCGACGAATTTCATAGGTTAAGCCGACGAATGTCAAATGTTTAGCCGACGAATGCAAATTTTTAGCCGACGAGATTATTATTTTAGCCGACGAAATTATTATCTTTAGCCGATGAAATAATAATTTCGTCGGCTAAAGTTTTCGGGTATAACCCAGCGCTCGTCTGGTTGAAAGCCCTAGACTCCGCCTCCTCTCCCTCTCTGAATTTCCCCTCCTCCGCCTCTGCTCCCTCTCCCGGTCGCCGCCCTCTCCCTCTCCGGTCTCCCCTTCCTCTCCCTCTCCCTCTCTCCTCTCTCCTCTCCCGGTCTCCGCCTCCCTCTCCCTCTCCCTATCCCGGTCTCTGCCTCCGCTCCCTCTCCCTCTCCCGGTCTCCGCCTCCACCGCTCCCCCTCTCCTCTCCTGGTCTCCGCCTCCTCTCCCTCTCCCGGTCTCCGCCTCCGCTCCCTCTCCCGGCCGGCGGCCTCCTCCTCCTGCTGCTCCGGTCCTCCCTCCTCCTCCTCGAGTACATTTCTGAGCTTTAGTTTTATTTTGTATTTGCTTTTATTTTCCGGTCAATTGCAATGTTGTGGTGTTGTTAGGAAGTGTATATTTGTATTTAGAAAGTGTATATTTTTATTTAATAAGTGTATATTTGTATTTAGTATTTAGGAAATGTATATATTGTTTTGTATTTTGTGTTTGCTTTGATTTTCCGGTCAATTGCAATGTTGTGGTGTTGTTAGGAAGTGTATATTTTTATTTATGAAGTGTATATTTAGGAAGTGTATATTTGTATTTAGGAAGTGAAAATTTATATTTAGGAAGTGTATATATTTGATTTTGTTGACTAATTGAATGAGTTTATATTTTTTGATTTTGTGGCCTTGATTCAAATTAATATTTTAAACAGGATGAGCGGTAATATTAGATCGACGAAGGGTTCGAAGGGCCAAAGGTCTGAATCGTCTGAGGGAACCTCTAGCAACCCTCAGACGTTGTTTCAGGGCCCCATGACAGCTAGACACGCTAGCCTTCTGCAGACGGCGCAAAGGCAGCCGGAGGTGCCCCCTTCATCGAGGCAGCGGGGCTTCCCTCATTCCTCGAGACAGTTGTTTGCCCAGCCCCAGATGGAGGTGTCTGGACCCCGTATGCCTGAGATACACCGGGTGCCCACTCCAGTACATGCATCTTCGGATAGTGGGTCATCTGGGGTACAGATGCCGCCGACTCACCTATTCCTTCCGCGGATGATGCCGGCCATACCTGCAGTCGATGACTCAGGGACGCCGATTTATCCACTGCCCCCGCCAGTAGCTCCATCATTGGCGTACCAGTTCGTGCCTTTTGATACGCCTCTTATTTCCGCGAGGGTATCATCATCGGAGACGGAATCCGTCGCGTCCGCCGCATCGCCCTTAGGTAATGAAAGATGAATGATTTACTACATTATAATGGTCGAATTTTAATAATCAATTTGGTTTATCATGTGATAGGCACCGTCGGAGCGAAGCCGGCAAAAAAGAAGAGAGGTCCCGTCATAGGGAAGGCTCTCGAGAAGATCGTCGGTATCTCAGGGAGGATTGTCATCGGTACTGACGGGGATGGCGACATAGTATCGGGCGGGAAGTCGAGGACGTACTCCGGCCGCGTGGGAGCGCTCATTAGGGATGGAGGAAGTTGTGCATGGGGGAAGGTACGTTGGGAAGTTAATGAAAAAACAAAATTCTATGTGATATTAATAATATTTCTAATATTTTTGTTGTATCTGTAGGTACTAGGAGTGGAAGAACGAGTTGCGGACCCATTGGACTACGTACGGGAACGCACGTTCTAGTACCCCTGCTGAGTTCCAGTACAGAGAGTACGAGTGGCGTTGGATTCTGACATCAGAATTCAACAACCCTCGTAAACAGGTATTTAAATAAATTAATTAGTTAATTTGTCATTAAGTACGTGCGTTTTTAAATATTTTACTAATAGTTTAGTTTTTTCTTTGAAGGCGGTTTCCCGGGCGAACGCTCAGAACCGGCAACGCAACACAAGGAACCATCATGCCGGTTCTAGACCGTTCGCTGTCTTCATGGACGAGGCGGCCATGGAACATCCAGAGGTCAACCCGTACGTCTATACGTACAAGAAGACATATCCTGACGCCCAAGAGGATATTGTAAGTCATCTTACGTCTTTAAATTTTAAATTTTAAATTTTACTTATATATATGTCAAAATGTTAATTAATAATTTTTTTCCTATCCAATTAGGCGAAGGTGAGGGAGGCTAGTGACGAGGTGATGAGTGCTATAGTGAGGGAGACATGGCCGGACACGCAGGAGGAAGTGATATCCGAAGCCATGTCCCGGATCGACACTTCGGATCCGACGGTTGGGGCGAGGATCATGGGCACAGCCTTCCAATCGTGAGCAAACAACTTCTACTGCCAGGGTCTAGGAAAGAAGGGCGAGGGGGTCCTGAAGACCACTCTAGGATTTCAACGAAGGCAGCCTCGACCAACAGCAGGACCACGACCACCAGGACGACTTAGCTGCTACAGTCGGGACTTCAGAGACTACGGGAACAGCAAGCTGCTCATGTTGCCTGTAATGCCGCGCAGGCAACCTATAATGCCGCCCATGCAGCCCATTATGCCGAGGTACATGCCATCCAGCAGGCCCAGCAGCGGCAGATGTTCCAGTACATGCAGGACTTTACAGCTGCCCAGCTCCAGGGACTTCCGCCTCCGCCCATGCCTCCGCCCATACCGCTACCCCAACCGCCGCAAGCTCCGCAGCAGCCCCCAGAACCGGATATTAATTTAGACGATCTAGTTGATGAATTATATACTTTTATGTGCTTGTTGTTGGTTATATGAAATTGTTTTTATGTTTTTTGCAGCTTACTTGGAATGGTAATTTAGAAATTTTGAGTTTTTTTTTTTATACTGAAATGGACTTATAGCCGACGAAACATTCCATAATTCGTCGGCTATAGTATTTTAATTATTTTTTTAATAGGGTTAAGCCGACGAATTATGGAATTTTTCGTCGGCTAAACCATTAAAGGCCGACGAAATACGGTCTTTTTCGTCGGCTTTAGTTATTTTTATTTTTTTATTACATACTATAGCCGACGAATATATTAAGTTTTTCGTCGGCTTAAGGGGAAAGGCCGACGAGTTATTTCGTCGGCTTGTCTCTTACTATAGCCGACGAAACAACTCGTCGGCTTTTTCTTAGCTTAAGCCGACGAGTTATTTCGTCGGCTATTCCTTAGTTTAAGCCGACGAGTTGTTTCGTCGGCTACTCTCTTATCTATAGCCGACGAATCAACTCGTCGTCGGCTAAAGTCTGTAAGACTCGTCGGCTAAAGTCTGAGAGACTAGTCGACGACGTCTTCTGTGGTCGGCTAGCTATGGGACAATAGCCGACGACGGGACATGGTTTCGTCGGCTAAAATAATTACCGACGACCCTTTCCCGACGACACTATAGCCGACGAAGTCTCGTCGGCTAATATCTTAGCCGACGAATTAAGCTAACAGGCCGACGAAAATTTTTCGTCGGCTAAAATGCTTGTCTTGGCAGTGTTAGTTGGAAACACTTTGGACTATTTTTTTTTTCAATTTTTTTAACGATATTAGTATAAATGCATGTAGTGTGACGTAGATAATCGAATCAAAATACTGCATATTAGTTGCACCTTGGTGCGTAGAAGAATTTTCACTTAACATGAGCATAAGACTTGAATTGATCAATTAGAAGTTTTTACAAGAAATGATCTGTTAAAACAAGAGTATGTATTGTAGTCAAACCCGAATTATAGGACCACGTTAAAAGACTAGCAAACTACAAATAAGTTACTAATTGTTTAAAAAAATTATATTTTCGTCATTCTGTTATGTATCTTGCCCTAATACACGTAGGATTGGTTAATTCAGTTTTCTTATTAGAATATATTACAGTTGATAGAACTTCTAGATTATTCGGGAGGCTCTATGTAATGCCTATAAATAGGCATTTCTATCAATGAATGAGTAGACCGTTATTCTTGTTATCTTTTCTTCTTCAACACGTTATCAACATTGCAATCTAACCCGAGTTTGAGAACGAAACCTAAAAAAAAAAAAACCCTAAAACCCTTTGAAATTTTCTCTCCTGCCGCCGACGTCCCTTCAGTTCCACTACAACGGTTTTCTCAAAACCGTTAATATGATCTGGGCACCCATCATCACCTCCGGCGTGCCCCAACCCACCTCGTCGACGCACTCTACCATGCCCAGCCCTGAGCCGAGCCCCATCTCAGCCCGTCGCCGCCGCGCTCTTGCAACCCGAATGCCCAGCTTTGCCCTACGTGGGAACCTTTCCTCCTCGACCCAGTCCTCTATCCACTGCCATGATCTGATCTGCCAACCCAGATCGGACCGCCAAACCGATCTGCTTCGACCGCACCGGCCGTCGCCCAGCCTAAACGAATCACCCTCGCCGGCGACCCGAACGAGGCTCAACCTGGATCGCTTCTCACCCGATCCAAAACGTAGAGAATGCACGAGGGGTAAAACGGTAAATTTGTCCTTATGGTAAAAAAAGTTTTTACCCCACGAGTAAAAACAGTTTATTTACAGTAGTAACTACTTAATTAGTTTTACATTATGGTGAATATGACTAACCATATGTTTATATTTTTCATAAAATATTTCGCGCGATAGAATTACGAGAGCAACTTCTCTGCGCGGTGAATATGACTAACCATATGTTTTTACCTCACGAGTAAAAACAGTTTATTTACAGTAGTAACTACTTAATTAGTTTTACATTATGGTGAATATGACTAATCATATGTTTATATTTTCATAAAATATTTCGCGCGATGGAATTATGAGAGCAACTTCCTTGCACGCACGTGGAAGTACGTATGAAAATTACAAAGACAACTTCTCTTACATGACAAACTAGCAAGTAAGTTTTTATAAAAGTTTCCGCTTTTGAATTTTAATTTTATAATCGGGCTTTGTAGCCTTCTTCTACCCCCACATTTCTTAGTGTGGGTTGATGTGAGGAATTGGGACCCCTCATATCAAAGTTGAAATTTGTGACGGTTTGATAAGTCACAGTATTACGAAGAAATATTGTGGTGGTTAATAAATGGACAAACATCGCGACGAAAATTGTCGCAGTTAACATCGATTTGGGACGGAAATTATTGCGGTGAATATCAATTTGTGACGGAATTTGTCACGGTTTACACCAAATTGAGTTACCATAAATCTTGGTCTTGACCAAATTCAATACTTGGAATTAATTATCGTATATCGATAATAGCCAATCTTCCATCTTATTGTTTGAAATAATTGACCGAAACATGAGCCATGTTGACATAAAAAAAAAGTGATGAATTTCGTGTCACGAATTCTGAAAAGAGGGAGAGGCAACGCCTCGAACCATATATGTCATAAAAAGATTGGGCCAGTAAATGAAAGAAAAATCATGTTATTGATGTGGTTCTACATCGGTTCATTAATTGCAAAGAAAACAATGTTATGGTCAATGTATACAAAATATATGGAGTTCTTGCAACAAGAAACTCACTATATATATGGAAGAAAATGAAAATATTATTCTCACGGTTACGGATTTTAAAAGCAAAAGTTACATTGCGAAAGATATGAAGCACATGACTTCGGTTTAATAGTCTAAATGACTACAAAATCCGTTTATTTTTCCAAGTTTTGTGAAGGCATACACCTCACATATTTGACTAGAGTTACTTAGTCGTTATATTTTGAATTCAATTCATGGTTAAGACCTCGATGCAAGGTTGACATATATATTCGAATTTTGTCTTGCACATATGGTTCGATCTACATAAGCTATATGATAATGCAATATATCACATTATTACTACATGACACTACATTGGACTACAAAATATCACAAGTTACTATAAGGTGGCGTTTATAAAGGCTGAAATCGCACATGTATGGCGCAATGCATACTTAGGCATCACAATTAAACAAAGTGTGGCGCAATGCACACTTGTTATATCATGATGTTGCGCAATGCACATCAGTTTTGGATGAAAAGAGGATTTGTAATGTCAAGTGTGACACAATACACACTTATACAATTTTGTTGTAATGACATTACAAACAAGAGTAGTCTTTTATACTTTTAAGCGGATTCACAATTGCAAAAAGGAAATTTGCGTTACGCTATATGTCATCCGAAATTGGATGTTGAAAATCCTCCTCTTTTCCTACAAGATCCAATAATGAGCCGTTGGCGGTGGCGCCGCCCCTATATATAGTGCTCACGACATGTTTTGCCAACTTTGGCATGCTCTAAGCCTTATTTCGTCCATCTTGGTAGTATTACACGTCATATAATGTACTGTAAAAGATTTCAATTCCTTTTTTCAATCTCCATCGAAATTTTTCGCATATTTCGGTTTCTATGTCTTGACATAAGACTGTTGTTTCTACATTCTTGTATACGAATGTGTTGTAGAGAGATTGAGTGCTTAGCTTATTGCAAGGAATAGAGAACTATTCATGGATTTGATGTTTCATAAATCTGTTGTGACTACGATGACTAGATCATCACAAATAATCAGAGCGGATTAGTGCTCAAGTTTTAATGCCTAATGACGTTATGATTTAAGACACATATATTACTTATGCATAAGAAAGCAACCGAACCGTGCTATGACTTAATGATATTCATGTCAACGTTTATCATATGGAAACACATTGTGAGAATTGATGAGAATTTCTTATGTATCACTATAATGAATACGCAACATTCATGAGTCACTAAGATTCAGTTAATGAATCGGTTATTGTCACCAATGATGAGAATGGAGACATCGACTCGTGTAGGCTTTAACATAAATCGTCCGGTACAATTTAGACGTGTTTCGATGATCCGTATACTAAAGAGTACAGGCTCTCACAGACATCCTTTCTTTTGAGCAAAGTAACCATTGAGATCAAAGATCATCAAAATACAACTTGGTGGAGCTATGAGCAATGCTCACGGCCTATGGATGGCATTAAAGCCATTCGTGTCATTCTCCTATATAATGGAGGCACTACTCATGCTTTCATAAGAAAATATGACGCATAAGAACCCCCTATGATTTTACATTGGCCATACTCGTTACTTGTTTTGTAAAGCATATTCTTTAGCAAAGATTAGGAGCAACACCCTCCTACGCTAAAGACAATGTGTAGAAACTAGCATAAACAAGATGGTAAGTCGTTGTTCACTAAGTAAGACATTACAATGTCTATGAGTGATTCTATAAGAATGATACATAAGATGTTGGCTTAATGGCTTCTCATTGTTCATTTTGAGGCATAATAATTCATGGTGATGTTCACACTGGTTTAACTCAAGCCATAACAATTAGATATTATGGGGAACCTTCACAATGATTGCAAAGTTGACAAAACTTAGAATTTCCGGTTTTTCAGCTTGCGGACCAGTCATTGTGAGAACTGGTTCACCAACTTTTAGACCGGTTCTTGAGGTTCTGTTTGCAGCCTTGATTCTTAACATCCAAACCTACCTATTCTCAAAATTTGGTGGCATTTGGAGACCTGGAAGGTGGTGAAGCGCTCAATATAAGTGTTCACGGATGTCCGGCGACTCCGACGGCTAGTTTGGCACTTTTTCATCCGGTCCCATCGTTGAGGCTGGCGGTTTTGGAATTCTAACTCCTATGTCTACCTGCTTACAAAATTTGATAGTGTTTGGACCTATGGAAGATAGTGAACCATTAAAGGAAGCGTAAAACAAAGGTCCGGTGATGCCGGCGGTCGGTTTAACCGGTTTCTTTTAACCGATCCCGTGGTGAGGCCAGCGGTTTTTGGACTCGTAACACCAACGGCTACAGGTTGTAGCATGGTCATAGTTCTTACTTATTCATCTTTGCTCACCATCATTCAACTTTTTATGTTACAGTTGTAACGATATGCATATTTGTTAACAGATTGAGTTAACGTTCTGCAATCTATATCATCCACATGTTGTATGTGCCAAATTGCGCCTCCACAAGTGCATAATGATGGGTTATTTATGATGAATATTGTCTTTGAATAAGACATGAGCTTCTGACTATAGTGCGCTTATATAAGGACCTTGACAGGCGATCTCTTTTATGTCACTTTGATGAGCCAGTCTTCCCGTCGTTAGGAGGAGATAAGAACAAGAATGTTCAAGTAGAACGACTTGGAATTATCGTGGTTTGTCCCTACTGTGTCTCATCAAGTTTCCTAAAGTGACGAGATCACATATACATGCTGCAAACATGCCTGCAAGGAGTGATGTCTAGATAAGGACATGTTGATGTCCGGAAAAGAGGACATGTCGTCACCCATAGATGGTGGCATGGTGACACACAAATGTGGTAGGTGGTGTCACTAGGCCGTGGCTCCCACGGTTTATGGGGAGGCCACTTGGTTTGATACATACTCGCCAAGGAAGAATGCAAGTTTGACACAACTTGATCATTTGATCAATGATACTCATTCGTCTGTTATTTCTGGATTATGGTCATTATTGGGGGACGCCTCAATGTCAATACCAATCCATATAGAGATCTCTACACTTAGAAATTACACCGGTGTACATGATGACGTGGTTTAATGAGTATGATATGGAACCATATTTCATTGAGAAAATACCAACGTTGTAGATTGACCTAAATGGAAAGATGCGATCCAGTTTAAACAAAGAGATAGTGTCACATCCCGACCCTTAAATTTTTACCTTATTTACCAGCTCGAGTATAATAAGAATTTTTATCGTTTCCGGCATTGAGATATAGTTTATTGGTCCCTAGAGGGGTTTTGAGGGACATTTATTTCGGAGGATTTATTTGTCGGAGAAAAATGTAACGACGGTAAAAATAGTAAATTTTAGCTAGTAAAAGGTAATTTTTATTAGGGTATTATTTTTAGGAGTGTTAATTTTTGGAATTGGGTTGTATATAGAGGAGTTGGGCCGGATGGGTGAGGCCCAAACCCATTTCTTCTCTCTCTCTTCTTCTCTCCCTCCCGAGCTCTCTCTCTCCTGAGTCCCTCTCGCAGCCGAAACTTCCGGCCGCCCGTCCGGCCAAGCCAGGCCGCCACACCGGTCCCGTTCGGAGCCCCGCCGCCTCCTCTCTCTTCCGGCCTAGTTTCCCCGCCGGTAACGCCGCCGTGAAGGAGTACTTTCCCCGAAAGGTGCGACTGCCGTGTTGCTTCACTCGCCGGAACTCCCTCTTCCGGCCACCAATCCGGGTAAATTTGGTACGGTTTTGTAGCTCTCCTCCCGTGCAGCAACCCTTCCAAAAGGCTCACTCCCTCTTGAGCTAGGTAAGGAGAAATTCAAGGAGGAAATTCTAGGGATTTTAAGATGTTTTCATTCGATTACCCTATTTAGGCTTGAAATTGGACTTAGTGATAGTTATGAAAGTTGTTTAGGATGTTGAGAGGAAGATGCTGTCAAAATTTCATAGCCATTGGAGGTCGCCGGAATTGGCCTCCAACCGCCGCTGCTGTTTTGGAGATTTTTAAAGTTTTAAATGTGTAATAATTAGAGGAATTTAATGAAGTGAATTGTGGAATTTTCGGATGAGTTTTGAATAGGTTTAGAAATTTCCGAAGTTGGTATTTTGGCGGTTAAATAATGTAAAATCCGGCCGTAGGATTTAAGTCAATTTCTGGGAAATGTTGTATTTACGGTTGCCGAGTATGGTTTAAAGTTTGGGTCATTCCGATTTAAGAATATCAAAGTTAGGCAATGATGAACGTGGTTATGGCTCTCGGTTAATTTTGCCTATTTTGTATAAATATTGGATTTTTAGTGGGAAATTAATTATATATTTGGAACAGGACGTGAGGAGGCCCGAGCAGAAGAAGTCTCGGAGCGTCATTAGACTTAGGCCTAATTTGTGAGTGGACCTTTGTTTTTAATTGAAAAGCATGCGATGAATGATTTTGTTGATCATTTATTTCTTCTTATGAGACTTATTGAATTCTCAGCTATTTGACAATTTTTCCTCCTTTGGAGAGTTTCCCGAAAATGAGATTTTCGGTGGATATATATATTTTGGATATTATGAGTATAGTATGTATATAAATGCTAGCTAGCCATACATGCTTGGTCCGTCATAATGAGGTAAAATATCATTATGGCGTGGCGTGAGTGTTAGACACAAGCGTCATAGCCCTATATGAAAACTACTTTCTTTTTCGGTTTATTTAGGTTTTCATATAGGGAGTCCACACGTAAATACACCGTCCTCTTCGGTCATAATGAGGAAAAATACCATTATGGCGTAACGTGAGCGTTAGACGCCAGCGTTGTAGCCTTGTATGAATTTCTATTTTTCTAAATTGTTTCTAGGATTCATACAAGGAGTCTGACGAGTGTAAATACATACGAATATATGTTTATATATAGTTTAGCCTGAGAGGCTCCATTTTATTTGAGTTAGTGACTAGCCAGTGCTAGTCGTGAAATTGCCAGTTTATGAGTTGAGCACTTTTGAGCTGCCGCATGCAGTATATTTTTTTTGAAATTAAAATGGGAATGCATAAATATTTTTCTAAATTATTTTTGTCCACTCACTCTAACGTTATTAAATATCTTCCCCTGGGCCCTTCGTTTTAAAATGCCCAGTCTGCAGAATTCGGATTGGATCTAGTAGGAGACGAGACATAGTCACCCGTATTTCCACCACCTTTCACCAGTAGGTTACCTGTTTAACCTACATGTGTTTTCTTACTTCCGCTAGTGTCTAGTAGCTCTGAATTCTTGGGTTTAATGTATATATTTTTGGTTGTGGGTGAATGCTTGTTGATATTTTAGAATATTTGACGGAGAATGTATATTATCTTGTTGGTGGTGATTGTATTTGGGGAGCACGAAGGCTCCAGAAGTTAAGGGTGCATTGAGAATTTTAGGAGTGTTTGCAGGTTTTGATTTGGGAGAGTTGTCCATTTCCAAGGGAGGTTGACCGATTTTTACGGTAAATCTTCCTTGGAGGTGGTCCCCGCACAATTTACTCTAGGTTCAGGGTGAAATTCGGGGTGGGTCGTGTCAGTTGGTATCAGAACTTTAGGTTTCCTTTTCCTGCTTCCTTGTCACTATCATATTTGCCTAAGTAGCACGTAGTGTCTATAGAGTGATGATCCGTCCGCGGCGGATTCATTGGCATTTTATGCTTTTGATGCTATGTGTTATTGGGTATATAGTTGAGTTAGTCTTGTTTATGGACTGCTAAATATTTTCTTCCTCAGGTACTATGCCTCCTAGGCGCCCACGGCAAACCCGTGTGGCTACTTCGACTAATGCCGATGAGGGCCATGAGGTCAGGGGATTGGTTGATGATATTGGAAATTTGCTGAGGGATGTCATGGATCGAGCTCCACACCCTCATGCGGTAAAAAGGAGAGAAGTTTATGAGGCTGGAGCCAGAGAGTTCAAGGGTACCAAGGGACCCCTTGATGCTCACAATTGGGTGGATAAGATGGAAAATGCTTTTGCGATCACTGAGTTTCCAGAAGAAAGAAAGATGAAAATGGCAGTGACTTTTTTGGATGATTCAGCACATCACTGGTGGTCACTTGCCAGCAGGAATGTCGAGGATGCTCTGAGTATGTCGTGGGAGCAGTTTAAAACTCTCTCTTGGGGTAGTATTTCAATCATGCCCACCGTAGCAGAATTCAGTCGGATTTCCTGCATATAACGAAGAGGGATAATGAGGGGATCATAGAGTTTCAGGAAAGATTCACTTCCCTGAGCTACCATGTGTCATATATGGTTCCTAATGAGAAGACCAGGATTGAGATGTTCATTGGAGCACTTGGTGGAGTGTATGCAGACAAGATGACGAGGGTAATTTACCCGACTTTTATGGATGCAGTTGGTGCAGCCATGGCCATCGAGTCCAAGGGACATATGGTGTTCGGCCTCGTGATTACAGTGGCCCCAGTCAGGGTCCATCCAAGAAGGCTGCTTCATCATCCGCTTCTGGGTCTTCTGCTGGTAGTGGCAGTAGTGGGGGATCGAGCTCTGGTGCTCGGAACAGGAATAGAAGACGTTTCAGGACACTTTCTCAGAGTTATTTGGGTAGGCAGCAGTCTAGACGGTATGGTTCTAGTGGCAGTTTCCAGGGTGGGTCATCCGGTGGCCAGACTTATTCTTATGAATTTATGGTGATGCCATTTGGACTTACTAACGCACCTGCTGCTTATATGGATCTCATGAATAGGGTGTTTAGTCCATATCTTTATATTTTAGAATATTTGACGGAGGATGTATATTATCTTGTTGGTGGTGATTGTATTTGGGGAGCACGAAGGCTCCAGAAGTTAAGGGTGGATTGAGAATTTTAGGAGTGTTTGTAGGTTTTTGATTTGGAAGGGTTGTCCATTTCCAAGGGAGGTTATACCGATTTTTACGGTAAATCTTTCCTTGGAGGTGGTCCCCGTACGATTTACTCCGGGTTCAGAGTGAAATTCAGGGTGGGTCGTGTTAGATAGTGTTTTGGTTAGGTGATGCCGACACCCTAAGTGTAAACTCTATCAGTTATGTCTTTGTTAGAAAGCGTAGTGAGAAAAGAGTTTAGACTCACCTTATGGCGCTAGGTCTCTCACAAAGGCCCTGGAATCGACTACGATGAGATATACTCTCGTAATGGATGTCATTGCACTCCACTACCTTGTCAGTTTAGTAGTTTCTGAAAAACTAAACAAGCAGCTTGTGGTCATAACTTATCTCTGTTGGGAACTAAGAGATGTACATAAAGATCTTGAATAGATCGGTTTTCACCCAAATCAAGTGGCTCCTGACCATAGAGTGCGTTTACAAGGTATTTGCTAAGTATCTACTTGATTAGGGAAGGGATATGAAGAATTATGCCTATTTGCGTGTAAAATTGGATGAATCATGATGAACTCTTGTTAAACTAAGAGATGCCATTGATCCAAAATTAAGAATGAAAGGATCTTGGGAATACTTGGTCTCGAAAGTGAGGACCGTTATTGATGATGTTTATTCATTTGTCGGCTTAAGGCAAGCTAAAGGACGATGAAGTTATGCATGTATGTATCCCTTGATCGGTCGAAGTCTTGAGAAGACTTTTTCGTCCATATGACGAAGAAGTCTTAGGAGAAATTATCCATCTAAGTACGGTAGCACATTCATGTACTTGTTACAATATGTTTGACTCGACATCTCATTCAGTATAAACTTGTAAGACCAAGTTCTCCTTAGTCTTTCAACTCTCTTCCTAGCGGTCGAGCATCTTCGCTCCCTCTTAGATGAGTGAAGAAACATCAAGGTAGTGGCCGGATGCGCCCACACAATGCCAATGTAATGGCAGTGATTCCTTCTATGAAAGGTTCAGGCTTATTCATCCCTACAAAAGACACATTAAATGCCAAATCAGAATATGCCCAGTTTCGTAGGTCAACTTTCACGTGACTTACAAGATAGCCCACTCATTGGAAAATTATGAAATTTATACCATTAGAAAGGTATATGTGTCTACTTTCCAGAGACACTAACCGTTTGATCACACCTATCATATTCAGTAAGTTATGGCTATTTTCGTAAAGTAGGACAGATTGTCCGGGAATCTACTTTTGCTAACAGTCAATTTAGACAGAGCTTTGTGATCAGCTCAAGATGAACTAGGTTATGGACCTTGTATGGTTGGAAAGCTACGTGTATCTAGTTTCTAGAACTTTGTACGATTCGTCCATACCTATTGTATCGAAGAAGTTATGACTGTTTAAGTACACGAAGGTCATGCTACGCATGAATCTGATTTTCAACGCAAACTTATGTTTTGAGTTGTTAGGCAACCTTCTCCTTAAAGATCAAAGTAATGCTAAGTGTAGCAGGTCTGATCTAAGGATAATGTGGTTGGATTTAATGACTAAATCGTTGCTCATGTCTACTTTTGAAGTATGTGAAGTGCATTGGCTTGCGCCGTTTATCTGTACTCCGAGATTGAGTTACCAATCATGGGGAGTCATTGTGTAGACATCAAGGGGAGTCTACATGCATCACATATTATCTTTAATTGTAGTTGGTGCGTTGTGCTCTTTTTCCCTTCGACCAAGTCTTTTGTTTTACCCACAAGATTTTTGTTTTACTTAGCAAGGTTTTTACCGAGACAACACCATAAGCACCATATCATATTAGGGACACAACACAAGGGGAAGTGTTTAAGGAAATTATATTTTCGTCCTTCTGTTATGTGTCTTCCCTAATACACGTAGGCTTGGTTAATCAGTTTTTTTATTATAATAGATTACAGTTGATAGAACTTCGAGATCCTTCGGGAGACTCTATGTAATGCTTATAAATAGACCTTTCTATCAATGAATAAGTAGACCGTTATTCTCGTTATCTTTTCTCTTTCAATACTAACTAAATTTCAGTTTATAATTAAATATATCATTTACACATTATCTAACACAACTAATGACTAAAAGTTACAAATTATAACAAATTAATGTCCATATGCTATCTGTCACTATGTATTTTACCAGAATACCCTTACTACATATTCAACTGCAAAATATGCTACTGCACTTGAACTTGTCTAGAGGTGCTATTGCCCTCCAACTCGCTCTTATGTTCTAATGCCCTCCAACTTGTTCAAGCTGCTAGGTCCAGTGGTGATACTACACTGAATGTCGTTATGTTCTACTATTGTTCGTCAAGTTCAATCTGCTACTATACATTTCCAATTTTTGCGACTTTGTATTCGTACTCATCCCAATTGTCCTCTTCAATGATTTGATGTCCTTCCTTTGATTCACACACAGTCCTTCAATTTTTTCACACTTCAATTTATCTGCATGCAATTGCGAAACAATCTCCTTCTCATTATCATCACACATATTCTTCTTGAATTTGCTTCAATTCAAAATCCCTAATTTAAAAATTTGTCTTCACAATCAAACCCTAAATCCCTTCCACCTTGTCACGAGTCACGACAACGACAATCAATTGAATTCCCCTTCCACCCTGAAATTCGTCTCCATCTCATTCACCGACACAAGCTCTTTGTTCTCACCTTCACTTTGCCGTACCTGCATCATCATCCTCTTGCTGACGGCCGATCATTGAGAATTTGTGCTTCGGAGCAATAGGGCGGCCAATTTGACCTAGCTCTCACCTACAGCCGCCACCATGAGTGCTCAAGGAGACCTTCTACCCAGACCTCTGCCCGTAATGATGAAATGAATGACTTGATCTGTCGCCGGCGTTAGTGACGATGGCGGTCGACTCCGTGGAACTAATCGACAAGAGAGAAGTGGCTCGCTGTCAGAGATGAAGCTGCGGTGATGAAGGTGGATCAGATCGAGCCGCGGAGAGAGAGAGAGAGAGATCTATGGGACTGAGGCTACGGTATATAGTTTTGTTAGAGAATAAGGCATTTGAGTCATTTCATACTTAATATTTGGAGTCAGGTCTGGTACTGTTAGGTCTTGGGCATGGTCATCAGTATTAATTAAGCCAATTTGGCTTATGAAACCGTCAACGGTTAAATTTTCAAATAACCCTCAAATTACCCTTCCCTCAAATTAATCCTACAAAATCAGATATAAATAAAACAAGGACAAAATAGTAAAAAGAAAACAGAAATTAAAAAAAATAAATAAAGATGAGATAATTGTTAACTGTTCAGGATAAACGTGGATAACTTCCACAAATGAAACTGCCGCACGCACCATTAAAAGAATTTGGAGTTCGTGGGAGTTTGGGGTAGAGAAACGGCTCAGTGGTTCACCCGATATATCCTTATCATTTTATGAATAGAAGAAGATCTGGAAAGAGTAATCAAAGAAAAATAAATTCGGGTATGAAAATTCTTATTTGTTGCAGTTGTTCATTGGATGATGAAACTCATGAAAGTCTCTTGCAGAGTTACAGTTGAGGTTTGTTTTGCTTTTTTCTTTTTCTTCCACATTTAGCTGCATCTCAACTGTTTTTTTTATTGGACGACAATCACTTCTCCCTATTTTGTAATTTAGTGTTGTTTATAATGCAGGAGGTGATCTACAACTTACAAGTATGTATGAGCATATATCACCCCTTTTGTCTTATGAACAATATTTTGATGACGGTTTCAACTTTTCTCTTTCTTCTTTCATGTAGTTCTTGGAAATTGCTCAACCACGAAGACATTGAGGAGTATGCTGAAGCCGAAAAGACCATTACGGCTCTTTATGTGCTCGGTACACAGTGTACCAGATGATGGTGGAGTCAATTGTGCTCCTAATGCTTACAATTGGGATAGACCGCGACCCTAATTTCCATGGGATAGCCAAGGAGTTTATGATGGAAAAGACAGGGAAGGGATTGTAGCCCAATACCTGCAACACTTACATCGCGGTGTTTGAGGCGTTTGCAGGGAAGGAGAAGATGGACAAGGCCCAGACAGTTTTGCAGAAAATGAGAGCAATGAGGCAGTTATGTATTTGTTGTAGTCTTGAATGGGACATGCATTGAAGTATCACTCAATAGGATCTTTTCATCATATATATATGTTAGGTTATCATGTTCAATTATGTTTCCAATTGACATTCTATTTATTCTTCTTTGATATGTTGGTATAATAGAAAGAACTTGTATGTTTTCTTATTGTATGCTTTAATGGTTGTATGATCGACTCTGTGTAGTATCCTTTGGCTCACAAAAAAAAATTGAATATATTGAAGAAATGTATATGTCCTCCTTTGGCACAAAGAAAATATGGGAAGACATTTAGTCCACTTTTATGTGAAGAATATAGGTCAAACAGAAAACTAAAGCATACAATAGGTAACCTAGTAATCGTACGCGTTGTGCGTGGTCTTTTTCGCCCGCTTTGATTAGGTTTTTTCCCTAAAAACATGTATAGAAAGAGATGGAAGACAATATAAGGTCTACACAATATGAGGTCTATGTCTTTTTATTCCCTAAAAATCAATAAACACAAGCGCGAACGTCTCCCTTTCGATGAAAATTGAATGTCAATGAATGTTAATAAAAAGATTATTATATGTCAAATGATACTAATAATGTAGGGTGAACTATAAGAAGAAAAATACAGAAAAACAATGAACATTGTATGCATTGATAAACAAAACAGTTAACTAATGTTAAAAGCATAAAAAACAAAACGCACGCACGTGCAGAAATGCTAGTTTCAATTAAAAAAAATTCGTAGGTACAAAAAAGTACTTTTCGCAATAGTTCAGGTATTATTTTAGGTTTTTACTCTTGAAAAAATATAGAAGGATGCTCGATTAAGAGGCACGTGTTGGTTGTATTGGCAATCAACGTTTAAAACACGTGGCTGCAATCAAGTTTTCTTTTCTCTAACATCTTTCAACTCATAGACCCCAACACTCACTAACCCAAGTTAACCGTGTTGCTAACGCGCCCAAAACAATCGCGCTCTAGATGTTTTTCTCATGTTGATCGGTAAGTTTTGTTTCGTAATTTTTCTGGTCGTATAAAACAAACATTTTTTATATAAAAAAAAAGTACGTAATCCCACTATTCCGTTAAATAATTATTGTCTGTCCTTGTATGGCAACCCTTTCTCATCAGTGATCAGTCATCATCATGTTCTTGTAAACTAAAACCTAATTATCTACTTAATTAACTTGCCCCTCAATTTAATCAACGCTTAAAAAGCCAATGTCGGTGGCCATACTTATGTAGGCAATCATGGGCCTAAGATTATTCTCTGCCTTTGATTTTGTTCCAAAATGTTCTTGCTTCCGGCCAGTTTGACGAGTTTTTCCATTTGCCACTTTCCAAGTCATGGTCACTTTTCGACTACGAATGCTAACGGTATATCTTACTGATAGTTAAATCTTTTCTTAACTTGATATAGAATAGATTATGAAATACGAAAATGTTTTTTTTTGATAAGTGAAACACGAAAATGTTGAAGATGGAAAGAAAACTATTCGTTTTCTTCTTTTGCATTGTTTCACTGTGGAAGATAGAGAACAATTTCAGGTTTTGTTAAGGTAGCTATAGCTAGTAAGGGGTTTCCATTTCTATGTATTACGGTTTTAAACATCTCGTCTCATCTTTACGGTCTTAAACATGATAAACATATAGACAAGTTCACGTGAAATTAAATCTTGCAAAAACCTCAAACTCATAGAAGAAGCTCATATTGCACGTAGTTTTATCCTCTGCTATTGTGAACATTGTTTGTGCAAAAGAAAATATTTGCTATATGAAGAGGAACTTACGGTAATTCTCTTCTCATAATCGATCATAAGAAGCTTGTTTTGTCTATATCTCTATGAACTATGATTGCTTGTAGGACAAACGAATGACATAGAGTGAAGAAAAGTGGTGTCTGAGATGGAGAGTTTGAAGGGGAAGACAGGGTCATGCAAATGTCATAAGGTTACTCATTATCATACGAAACAGCGAGCAGGGATGGGTTCATGGGTAGGGTTTTCAATTGCACGCAACATCATAAGGCTTAGCCATATATGTAAACATGTTAAGTGAACACTGAAGAGTCTTTCAGTCACTCAATGAAGGAATATATACCTTCGTTTTAGGTGTAAGCTGCTGGACGCTAGTGGAGGGCGCATTTGGCTCTGTCAGTCCAAATATGGCATGGTGATTATTTCCTTTTAGGCTTATCTAGGCCCTTTTATGTTTAATAAAATAAATGAAATAAAAACTGGTATTTTGGCTCCTTCAGAGCATGTACTTCATTGGGGGAACATCGATCCGTATCAAAAGAAAATCTACCATACGTGGAAAATTGTAAAACATTTATAAACACTTTGTTCTTTGTTCCATAATAGGGGGAAAATGATTGTCTAATTGAGCTATCATGTTAACCCTGGAGAGAATCCACCCTTGTCCGGTGGCGGTGTAAGGCTAGGTGGGTCTTTTGATCGCGCCGACGCCGTATGACTTTATTGCCGGATGAAGGATATGTCAGTAACCCATTGTTTGGAGGGGTAATTGGACAGAAGTTCTTAATAGATTTTGATCAACGTGGTTTTTAGAGCGGGTTGGAGGCATGGAACCATGGAAACCGGCTTGAGGAGTAGATCTGATTCCATCTTCCCAAACAACGGTGACAGCATAAAATCTTCATCCTTGTTTTTCAGGGGAGAAGTTTTGGTTTGAAGGAGGTGTTGTTGAACCCTATGTTCGTGGCGAAGATAGAGTTTTTTCTTCCTGTGGTGTGCTTGCTATTTGAGCCCAGTAGATATTTTGGTCCAAGACTCGCGATAAGTTTTGGATAGCATTTGGGCCAATACCTGTGGCCCTTTTGATTTAACGTATTTGCATACGCATCAATTAACCCTGTCAACAAATCAATCATAGTATAAAGCAAGCAGAGATCGTTCTAAAACGGGGATCCAACTACAGGGTAGATCCACCTAACCTAATATAAATGTCGAAATATGCATATAGGGTTTAAGGGTTTGATGATTTCGGAATAGACATTGGAAATAAATCCTAAATTACCTCTATACATATTTACATGTGATCAACCAACAATCATGCAAACACAACCAAACAACCATGCAAGAACAAAGAAGACAATCTCTAATCTCATTTAAGTCCACACCGTGAGCAGATACACAACCTAAATTTGATATGCACATAAGTTCCTACGTGGTTCCTATGACATAGACATACTTTGAATTAGACTACGGGTTTCATTCAACATCGTGACACAAACAAGCTCGGCTATGTGCTCTACTTATAGGTCACACACATAGACTAATCATGCAATTACGTATCACATAAAGAATCGATGTGTTTAAGCACAAATCCAAATCAAACATAGGTAGAAAATCGGTGAAATAACAAAGGCAATGCAACTTATCAACTACTTGTATCAAAGTCGAACCTTGGATAATTAACACATGCAACATCAACTGCTTGTATCAATTACACATGAAAATAGAAGAAAACAATCTTAAAGTAGATGGACATAAAACTCACGGCATAAACCCTAAAATCATCGATCATAAATCGTAAACTTTAATTCAATACATGGCTCAAAAGTACTTCTATCTCATAGACAAGAATCGAAACATACTTAAGCAAAAACCTAAAACAAACATCAACAAGAACAAACACATTCTAATCCGAAAGTAAAAGATAGAATATACTCTCAAAATATCCCTACTTGTTATATTCTTCGAGTGAGCGAAACCCTAGGCTACTTGCTTCGGATCAAGGATGATGGTGAGTTCGGATTATGGTGTCTGGAGAATGATGAAGTTTCGGCAGAGCTTTGGTGTAATTTTGCACGGGTTGATGATAATGCCCTTCTGCTGCCATGCCGTGTCCTATATATAGAGTAACAAGACTTGATCTCCAAGTATTCCTCAAGCACAAGGAATCCATTGAATCGGCAAAACCAAGTCCAAGTTGGATTTAATTTCCTCTCCTTTGTCTTCAAGTAATCCTCATGCATTAAGGAATGACAAAACCATCTTGAACTTGGAAAACCTTCTCTCTTAGGCCACGCGGTCTCTTTCCTTGGTGACTTGGGAAATCTCACGACATCTTCCATACATATCTCGGATTGTACTTCTCCTAGCTCAAGCATGAACTCCTAGCTGCCGGCCACCTTTCCCTCATGAGACAGGAAAATATTTCCTAGTCAACACGGGTTTAGACTTTCCTGAAATAGAAATAAGAAAATCAGAAACTAGGAAAGAGGAAAGAGGAATCCTGATCAAGACAGGAATCCTGAGTAAACAAGGATTTCCAACACTTAGCACAATTTCAACACGAAATTATTTAAATCCGAAAATATATGCATTCTACCACTAAAACCTACATATTTCTATATTAATCAATTATTCTACACTAAACACAAATATAAAGCTAAAACAACTAAATAGGAATTAACAAAGAATAAATAAAGGGTATAAATATTAAGAACGTCACACTTTGTGCTCCTATCAACAACCCCACACTTAACCTTTGCTAGTCCCTTAGCAAACCACTAAAACAAAAACAACACAACTAATCTTAAAAATATTACAATGACTCAATCTAATGCCTTCAACGAAATTGTCTCAGAGACCTTCAAAATCATAGCATCAAGAATAGCACAAGAATCGAAATTGAAAGATGAATTCAATGGTTAATAAACATGAGATTTCGATGTAACAAGTAAGACATGGTAGAAACAAAGGTGAAATTAAGCTTGACATGTTCCAAACAAGTTCAAATTGAACTCACAAAGGATATGCACTCCGGATCTTTTCTCTCAAGAACATGGCATATGCTTAGAAGCTTTTCACACACAAGAGTTATAAAAAACATAGTGAATTCAAAAACCTCATGAAATATACCAATCATATGCACAAATGAACCACAACCATACGCTTACTCATGAAACAAACTCCACAGATCAAAGGCTACTTATCTCAAGAATCATGCGGATCTTTAGAAAATAGGTTAGTTAGGCTCGCGGCATGGAAAAATTTTCAAAGTAAATGAATCACAAAGGTCATCATCAAGACTTAGCAGAGCAAAAACATCCACCTTATGTCACCAAACACCATCAAGGGCCAAATATCATCATGTTGGACCCATCCTTCACTTTAAACATTGTGAAAACGAACTAAGGCTAAAAGTATAACATATTGAGCCTTCAACAAACAAATCACAACTCCAAATTCACAAAAACTACATCTAGGCCGAGACATCTTCATCAAAATCGATTCGAAATATTTTTTTTTTTTTCTCGGATCATGCTTTTTTTTTTTTTTAATCGTGAGCAATTTTTTTCCTTTTCTCATGTGTATCTCGGCAACAAACTCCTTAGAACAACCCCACACTTGTATTGAATCATCACCTCAAATCACCACCAAAAAGATAGCTCTGCCAAGCTCGAGACAAGGTAAAGGAATTCTATACTAGGCAAGGGATAATTTAGGTGAACAAGAAAGGCATAACATAGGCTCTAGGGGGTTCAGACTAAGGGGTCCCAAACATGGTTCAAAATAGGGATATATGGCTATTTAGATAAAGTGGTGATAGTCCTAAGAAAGATCCACAATCATATTCAAAATCAAAGTAAGTTATGATAAAAGTTTTGAAAGTTTCACAAGTAAGTTCTAGCAATCTCTAGTTCATTCAATATCTATGGCATATGAATCGATCAAGTAATGTATAATGAGGTCATATATATAAAAAAAATAGATAGAGTAAACTCTCCAAAGAATAGGCACATATATGTAGCTCGAAAATCTCACAAAGGTAACATGAAATCAAACAAGTAAGGAACATGCTCATTCTGTACCTAAGTTTCAATGGTCCTCATCTACTACAAGTTCGTACAATTTCAACATATCTATTAACCATCAAATAACATATAAGCTCAAATATTCGAAATTATGCTCATCTCAATAACTAATCAATCAAAGATCATATATTCATCCTAGACACGTTAGAAGGCACCTAAGACTCAACAAAATAAAAACAAAACACAAAATAAAGAAACAAAGTTGTAATCCGAATCTAAGGAAATAAAAACCTAAAAATGTCGAAAAGTTCATCTAAAATCGGAAAATTCAAAATTAATCCTAAAAATTAAAAACAACTCAAATTATATCAAAGCATAGCAAATCAACGAGTAATGACAACCACCCCACACTTAAAATCAACATTGTCCTTAATGTAAGAAAACTAAGAGCAATCCGAAAAGAAAAGAGGAGGGAGAAAGAAATTTGCAAACTCTCGTTGATGGCTCCTTCTATGAGTTGCCTCCCATGTAGCGCTTAAGTGTTTATAGTCCTTTAGCCTAGACTATCATCTCCTCATTCTCATGCCGTAGCATCTAGGAGAGGGACTTCCTCCACCATGTGGTTCACCATGTTCTCCATATAAGGCTTTAACCGATGACCATTAACCTGAAATTCAGCTCCTTTGACCATGCTTCTAATCATGACTGCACCAGAAGGAAAGACATTAGTGATAACAAAAGGTCCTATCCACCTAGAACGTAGTTTGCCTGGAAACAACCTAAGTCTAGAATTAAATAAGAGAACTTTCTGGCCAATAACAAAGTCTTTCTTTCGAATCATCCTGTCGTGGAATGCCTTGGTTTTCTCTTTATAGATCATGGCAGAATCATAAGCCTTATTCCTGATTTCTTCAAGTTCACACAACTGCAACTTCCTGTGTAATCTGGCCTCATCAATATCCATATTAAAAGCCTGAACCGCCCACCAAGCCCGATGTTCCAACTCCACAGGCAAGTGACAAGCCTTGCCGTACACCATACGAAACGGTGACATCCCCAAGGGATTTTTGAATGCAGTCCGATATGCCCATAATGCATCATCAAGTCGTTGGCTCCAATCCTTGCGTGACGGCTTCACACTCTTCTCCAATATCCGCTTGATCTCTCGGTTACTAAGCTCCACTTGCCCACTTGTCTGGGGGTGATAAGGTGTAGCAACCTGATGCTTGATTCCATACTCTTTCATTAGAGCTTCAATTGTCCGATTGCAAAAGTGGGAACCTCCATCACTTATTACAAATTTCGGCATTCCAAACCTAGAGAAAATATTAGAGCGTAGGAAATCTGCAACAACTCGAGAATCATTAGTCCGGGTGGCTTTTGCTTCCACCCATTTAGAAACATAATCCACACATACGAGAATGTACAAATATCCCTGAGAACTTGGAAAAGGCCCCATGAAATCAATACCCCAACAATCAAATATTTCAACATGTATAATAGGTTGCATAGGCATCTCATCCCTAGGTCCTAAATTCCCTGTCTTTTGACATCTGTCATATGAAGCACAATACATGCATGTAGGCATCCCGAAAAATAGTAGGCCAAAAGAATCCACATTCTAAAACTTTCAAAGCAGTTCTACGAGAACCAAAGTGACCTCCACAAACTTGATCATGGCAAAAACTAAGAATAGACCTATGCTCATTCTCCGGGACACACCTCCTAATAACTTGATCAACACAATGCTTCCACAAATAAGGTTCATCCCACACATAATGTCTAGCTAATGCCTTAAGTCTATTTCTAGCATGGTAGGACATAAAATTCAGAAATTGCTTTGTCACAAGGTAATTCATAATGTCTGCATACCAAGGCTCACTTACCTCACTTACCTTGCTTACCTTGAAAAGTTACTCGTCCGGGAAGCACTCTTGGATGGCCACAGGATCCGAGTCACGTACCAACCAGCTAAGGTGGTCGGCAACAACGTTGTCCGACCCCTTCTTGTCTTTGAGTTCCAAATCAAACTCTTGGAGAAGCAATATCCACCTTATCAATCTCGGCTTGGCATCCTTCTTCGTCAACAAATACTTCAAAGCCGCATGGTCAGTGTAAACAATAACTTTAGATTGAAGTAAGTAAGAATGAAACTTATCCAAAGCAAAGATCACAGCAAGAAGTTCTTTCTCGGTGGTGGTGTAGTTCTGTTGCGCATCATTGAGCGTCCGAGAGGCATAATATATGGCATACGGCTGCTGTTCTTTTCTCTGTCCGAGCACAGCCCCCACGACATAGTCTGAGGCGTCACACATCAACTCGAAGGGCAAGGACCAATCCGGTGGCGCCATGATCGGCGTCGATGTCAACATGGTTTTCAACCGCTCAAAAGCCTCCTTGCACTCGACATCAAAGTGGAAGGGCACATCTTTTTGCAACAAAAAACTCAAGGGCCGAGCTATCTTGGAGAAATCTTTGATAAATCGACGATAAAAACCTGCATGTCTAAGAAAGCTTCGAACATCCCTCACACTTGTGGGAATGGGTAAGTGACGCACAAGATCTATCTTAGATTTATCAACTTTAATACCCCTAGAACTAACAATGTGGCCGAGCACTATACCCTGAGTAACCATGAAGTGACATTTTTCCCAATTAAGCACAAGATTAGTTTCTTCACATCTCCTAAGCACAAGTTCTACATTTTCTAAACATGCATCGAAATCTCCACCATAAACAGAAAAATCATCCATAAAGACTTCAATCTTAGAACCTATGAACTCAAAAAATATGTGGTACATGCATCTTTGAAACGTACCTGGAGCATTGTACAAACCAAAAGGCATGCGGCGGTAGGCAAAAGTGCCAAAGGGACATGTAAACGTTGTCTTCTCTTGATCCTCTTCCGCAACACTTATTTGATTGTAACCACTATAACCGTCAAGAAAACAATAGAAGGAATGACCGGTCAACCTCTCAAGCATTTGATCAATGAATGGCAACGGCATGTGATCCTTCCTTGTTGTTGCATTGAGCCTCCTATAATCGATACACACTCAGTGGCCGGTTAAGGTCCTTTGCGGCACAAGCTCGTTTTCATCATTCCTCACCACCGTGATTCCGCTCTTCTTTGGCACAACTTGAACCGGTGAAATCCATCTTCAATCCGAAATTGGGTAGATGACTCCACAATCGAGCAACTTTGTCTCCTCATCCTTCACAACTTGCATCATAGGTGGATGAAGACGTCGTTGACCCTCCTTGGTCGGTTTTTCTCCATCTTCAAGCAAAATTCGATGAACACACATTGTAGGACTAATTCCTTGATGTCGGCTAAGGTCCAACCTATGGCCGTCTTGTGTCTCTTCAAAACGTCCATCAATCTCTCCTCTTGCTCCTTCTCTAGTGACGATGATATGATAACCGGCAACATTTCATTCTCTCCCAAATACACATACTTCAAATGTTCCGGAAGAACCTTGAGATCTAATTTTGGGGCTTGGATAATGGAAGGAAGAAACTTGTTAGATGGAAAGAGAATTGGACTAGGGGAGGAGTAGCATACCTCGGCAGCCACCTCAAGTGACTGCACGGTCTCAAGCAAGGGCAGAGGCACAGTGTCTTGAGCTAAGGTGATTTTGTTCCCCATGGCATCAAATCTGATTCCTTTTACCAAGGTGAGTGCCAAGGTGTCTTGAGCTATTGTCTCCACATATTCATCTGCAAGATCATCCACAACATCAATAGAAAAGGAATCTCGAAAAAGTTCAGGAAGTGGATACCTCATCGCATCAAAAACATTGTAATTAATGATGTCTCCATCTATTTCGAAAGTTAGTTCCCCTGAGTAGACATCAATTTTGGTCCTTGCGGTTCTCATGAATGGCCTTCCCAACAGAATGGGAATTTCTTTGTCATCTGCATCCGCCGGTTCCATGTCAATGACATAGAAATTTGCAGGAAATGTTAAACTTGCAACCTGCACTAAAACATCCTTAACATATCCCAAAGGGATCTTGTTGGAGCGGTCAGCCAATCTAATGATAATGTCATCCTTTTTCAAATCACCTAGACCTAAGTCTGCATAAAGATAAGAAGGCATAACATTAATCGAGGCACCTAGATCTAACATGATCTTATCAAAACTATGAGTACCAATGGTGCATGAAATAGAAAAACTCCCTGGATCCTTGAGCTTAGGTGGTAGTTTCCTTTGAAAAACCGTAGAGATGGTTTCATTCATTACCGCTACACCCTTCTCTCGTGGTAGCCTCTTGTTGGTGCACAACTCTTTCAAGAATTTCGCATACTTTGGATTTTGTTGAATGCACTCAAGCAATGACATGTTTACTTCCACCTTCTTGAATAACTCAATCATTGCATGATCAGCTTCATCGTGCTTTGATTTAGCAAACCTGTTGGGGAAAGGGGCACGAGCATGGACATTAGTAGAAACTAAACCATTAGAGCTAGAAGACTTACCTTTCTCAAGCACGGCTTCAGTGGATTTCGGATCAGCAGGGACTGCAAGAGGCTCGGCCTCTTGCACCTTCTTCTTCTCGGCAGGAACTGCCGTATGGTCACTCTCTCCCTCGGGCTGAGGCATGGCCTCTTTGTCTGGTTGCTTCTCGGCATAAACCTCTTCAATATCTTCTTCATCTTGCAACAATATGCTCTCGGCCTCACCTTCCTTAGAAGGCTTCGACTTCTTCAACAAAGGCTCCTCAAAAACTCGACCACTCCTAGTTGCAATGATCTTGAATTGTCCAGCATTCGGGTTTGGCAAGGTTTGGCCCGGCAACTTACCACTTTCATGGATTTTACCCATGAAATCAATAACCTGTCCCATCTGCTTCTTGAGCTCCGTGATCTCTTTAGAATTAGCCTGTTGACCTGTCACTAAAGCTTGAGTTGCAGATGTTAAGTTCTGTTGCCCTTGAACAAGGGGCTTCAAGAGTTCATCATAAACAAACCTGAACATTGGCATTATTAGGCACGAAATTAGAAGAGTTAGGAACAAAACCTTGAGGTACCTGAGGCCTCACAAACAAACCTGAAGGACGAGGTCCTTGACCTTGAGTATTGGCCGGTTGAGCATTGTTGTTATTCCACCGAAAATTCGGATGATCTCTAAGTCCAGGATTGTAAGTGTTCGAATATGGATCATAACGTTGCCTCTGTTGTCCCATAAAGTTCAACTCCTCCTCACGCAAAGCACCATTCTGTAGAGTGATCCAAAGTGAGCAAATTCCACAAGCTTGGTTGCCAAGATTCGAACCATTGAAAGCCTTGACCAAGACATCAAGCTTTCTATCCAACGTGATCATCTGATTCCGAGCTTCAATGTCATAGACACCACCACGGCCTCCTGCCGACTTCCTTGAGTTCTTGGTGCTGAATTGACGATTGTTATCCGCCAAGTCCTCAATCAAGTTATATGTTTGCCGTCCGGTTTTGTTCATAAACATGCATCCACATGCAGAGTCCACCATACCCTTGTTGGTGTTGTCAAGCCCCTCATAAAAAGCTTGAACTAACTCGTCCAAAGGAATTCCATGATGAGGGCACTTCCTCTGAAGTTCCTGAAACTCTTCCCATGCCTCATAGAGAGTGTCACCATCCTTTTGAGTGAAGTTCTGAATCTCCCTCCTTAGCTTCTTCGTGAGTTGCGCAGGGAAGAATTGTTTCAAGAACTTCGAGGTCATCTCATTCCAATTGGTGATGATTCCTGCAGGCAAAGAGTACAACCAACGCTTAGCATCATCTTTAAGAGTAAAAGGAAATAAAAGCAATTTTAGGCCTTCTGGAGTAAGATGATTGATTGATTGCAATCTGCAGATATCGAGAAACTCTCTAAGGTGAACATTAGGGTCCCCATTGGAGAACCCGAGTACTTAGGCAATTGCCCAAGCAACTGAACCGATATGGAGAAGTTGGCTTCATTAGGCACAGTGAAAGCAATGCATGAAGGTGATTCCGGGGCTGTGGGGATGAAAGCAGATTTGAGTGGTGAGTCGGTCATGTCGATGTCGGACTTGTCTTCCTCACAGTCAATCTCGGATTCGGATGAAGATGAAGATTCAGACTGGATCCGAAAGGGAGAAGGAGGATCTTGCTCTTCAAATTCCAAAGGTCCAACCGTGCTACTTGATGCTTCTTTTTGCTTCTTTCTTTGTTCTTTGCAAGTACGGTCAATCTCCGGATTCAATAGAACAAGAGCTCCTTGTGAAGACAAACGAGTGAGTCGAGGGTGCATGCACGTCTAGCACCTGAAAAACCATTTGGCCAAGATCAAGTTAGAATGCATGAGTATAAAACGAAATCAAAAGCAATAAACTAGACTAAGCTAAGAACTAAGGGTTCTTATAAATAAGAGAAAGGAACCAAGGGTTCTAAAAATCAATCAAAGGAAAACAAAACAAAGGAAAACAAAAGAAATTCCAAAATCAAGAGATAAATTTCGAAACAAATTAAATACAAAATCATATATGGCACTAATCTTTTAAGATTACAAAGTCATACAAGCTTATTCTCGAGTTGCTACTAAAACACTTAAATAAATAATGATTCTAGATGGTAAGACACGGTGGACGTGCGGCCTGGATATAGATGTTTCGATCACAAGCTTGAAGCGTTGTTTCTAAAGGTCAATAGCTCAATCCAGAGACAGTGAACATGGTAAGACTCGTTTAGTGAGCAATGAGAACTCCATCACCGAGATGTATGTCTTCAAAGCTCTTGAGATCCAATTTTGGTCTCATGCACCAGAGTAATAGAAGGAGCGTACCAATGTACTCAGCTAGCAACAAACTTATGAACCAAACATGACTCCAAGTGTTAATAAAAGCCGCCCACAACCTCATGCAAACCCGAGAGTAAACAAGAAGGGTTAAGGCTAGAATTAACAAAAGGGATCCTACCTATTCCTGTGCATTACAACCTACAACATTATTCATACAAGTATTAAAGTAGAAAAACAAAAATAAAACACAATTACATCATATACAAATTCATGGTTTTAACTTTACAAATATAAACATATAGACATATATACAATGCAAATTTTGATAATTAAAAAGATCAAGGATCCCGAAGGATCCCCGGCAACGGCGCCATTTGATAAATCGTATTTGCACACGCATCAATTAACCCTGTCAACAAATCAATCATAGTATAAAGCAAGCAGGGATCGTTCTAAACCGGGGATCCAACTATAGGGTAGATCCACCTAACCTAATATAAATGTCGAAATATGCATATAGAGTTTAAGGGTTTGATGATTTCGGAATAGATATTGGAAATAAATCCTAAATTACCTTTATACATATTTACATGTGATCAATCAACAATCATGCAAACACAACCAAACAACCATGCAAGAACAAAGAAGACAATCTCTAATCTCATTTAAGTCCACACCGTGAGCAGATACACAACCTAAATTTGATATGCACATAAGTTCCTACGTGGTTCCTATGACATAGACATACTTTGAATTAGACTACGGGTTTCATTCAACATCGTGACACAAACAACCTCAGCTATGTGCTCTACTTATATGTCACACACATAGACTAATCATGCAATTACGTATCACATAAAGAATCGATGTGTTTAAGCACAAATCCAAATCAAACATAGGTAGAAAATCGGTGAAATAACAAAGACAATGCAACTTATCAACTACTTGTATCAAAGTTGAACCTTGGATGATTAACACATGCAACATCAACTACTTGTATCAATTACACATGAAAATAGAAGAAAACACCGAAAATCTTAAAGTAGATGGACATAAAACTCACGGCATAAAACCTAAAATCATCGATAATAAATTGTAAACTTTAATTCAATACATGGCTCAAAAGTACTTCTATCTCATAGACAAGAATCGAAACATACTTAAGCAAAAACCTAAAACAAACATCAACAAGAACAAACACATTCTAATCCGAAAGTAAAATATAGAATATACTCTCAAAATATCCCTACTTGTTCTATTCTTCGAGTGAGCGAAACCCTAGGCCACCTGCTTCGGATCAAGGATGATGGTGAGTTCGGATTATGGTGTCTGGAGAATGATGAAGTTTCGGCAGAGCTTTGGTGTAATTTTGCACGGGTTGATGATGATCTTCTATACTTGAAGTCGTGCTTTATATAGAGGAAAAAACCCTAGAGAAGCCTGCCACAAAGTTGAAACCAAGTTGGTTTAGGTTTCCTAGTTCTTCTCAATTTCGGCAGAATGACCTCCGTCTGATGATTACATCCTAACTCTCTCTAGAAAATAGATATTGAGGTGATTCCAATTGATTTGGAAACTAGACTCCCGTAGCTCTCTATCCATATCTAGTACGTTTTCTGATTCATTGTGAGCTGTTCTAGAGAGTCCATTGAAGTTGAGGACATGCACAAGAATTTTCCCGATTCAATCAGGGATTTCAAGACTTGGATATTCCTTGATATTCTGCTGAATTTAGATCTTCTTCTCCATATTGGACTTTGTTTGGACCTCTCCTTCATGGACTAGGTTTCCTGGATTAGCTGCTTTGCTTCCCTAGGTCCATCAGGAACACTTCTCTCGGCAGTCTTCTATATGTCACCTAAGTATCAGAGAAGTTAAATTAATTTGTGACAATTTTCTACATCATTCCTTTATGTTTAACACGTTTTATACACAACTCTACCAAAAACTTTCGACTCTACATTATGACTCTATTTTACGACAATAAGAGATAATCAAAGTACAAATAGAGGTAATAACACATTAAAAATGTCGCATTTTATGCTCCTACCAGACACCAAAGATTGTGTCAAGTTCCGTGACCAGTTACAAACATGGCTGAACTCTAGCGAACTGAAACTAAAGACGCTAGGTAGCACAGCTTCGTTGGTGGATGTCGACCCTTTCTCGCCTGTGGTTGGCATGGTCGAGGTAAACTGGGCCGACCAGGCCGTAGATGAAGACCGATGTCGGGCACCTAAAAGGGGCTACGAAGAAGGTGATAACAGCGCCCGCCGGCCGCATCGCCAATATACCTACAACGTCAACCTCGCTCACGAGGTTCTAGACGATCTCATCGATGACGGGCTCGTCATGGTGGCAAGTTCTTTGCCTTACATAGAATACAACGAAGGACGCATACACTACAAGTTTCATAATAGCTGGGGGCACAGAACCTGCGAATGTCAGCAACTCAGGGACCAGGTCCAAGATTGGCTCGACCTCGGATACATTCGTTTTGAAAATAATGGCGACTTCATGATCGCAACAACTGACATCGCTTGGCTTAGGGTCGGCCAGCGAAAAATAACGTTGGACTTGTCGCCAAATGCAGGTCTACGCGAACCGCAAGGTTGACTCCGTAAACAGCCGACGAACAACTATACTGTCCCGACTAACCAGAGGGGGAACACAGAAGACCCAGCTCGGTAGTTGGTCGCTAAACTTAAGCCAGATCGCCCTTCTCAGAAAGATAAGGGCAAGGCAATTATGAGGGACGATGGGCCGTCCCCCACTGAAAATTACCAGCCTATGAGCCCTAGGACTTGAGAAGAGTTGGAACGGAGGATAGAACGCCTCGAGACGTTCGTCTATACACATTGGATGAAAAAAGTACCTTTGTCTCCGGCCACAAGCGAGATGGACGTATTGGATTCCGGCAATGACCATCCTGACAACAAAGCCGCAAGCCCTCGAAGAGGTATCTTGACCGACCCCTATATTCCCCCGACGTCCAAGTCAGCAATTAAGGACGGGGTGTGGTACACGCAGCAAGGGGGAAAGGCCATTACCATCAGCAGGTCTAAGAAACGGAAGTTGCAAAAACGGTACGGTAGCATCATGCGGGCCTTATGAGCTATTGATGAGGGCGCTGTACGCCCCTCACAACTCGCACAGACGCCTGAACCCAGCGTCATGATGGCTGAGGCGGCTCTCGCCTCAACTCTGGTTCTGGGGTCGTAAAAAACCTACGCCTTGGCCTAGGAGGCGGTTCCCTTCGCCTCTTCTGTTTATACACCTTATTTTGCTTATTCGGCCCAAACGTATTATGCCGACTTGAAGTTCCACCCATACATGATCCACAACCTTCCAAGCGTAGGCCCTCGCCCACTCCAGAGCTTGAGAGGAGAAGAGATCCACAACCTTCCAGGCACAGGCCGTCACCCACACCGGAGCCTGAGAGGAGAAGGGATCCACAACCTTCCAGGCGCAGACCGTCACCAACCTCAAAACCTGGAACCCGAGACAAAGAGGGAACCACCACAACCACATCGGCCTCGGACACAATCAGCCCCAGAGCCAGCAACTCGGATGATCCCCCGCGTCTCCATCCTACAACGGCTGAAAAAGGACAACAATGACAAAACCCCTTTGGCCGCTGATAAACAACCGGTCGGGGACCAGCGGCTCTCAACTAAAGAAGTATGGCGCCTGTGGCAAACAAAGGCCAATGCACCACCAGTCCTGGAGGAGTCATTCACCTGCAACATGGTAGAAGTTTTAGGATGGGTTGAAGACGCAGAAGTCAACCACAAAGCAGACGCCTTCGCGGTGCTAGAAGGGGAGCATGAGGTCATTGACACTCCGCTGATCCCAGTTCGCGAGCAATTCGCTTTTCAGGTCGGGATGGTTTTCTTCATATTAGAGAGATACATTCTGCCGCCAAACACAGCTTGCAGTGCGGAAGATATCCCAGTCAGCAATACAAGCGTCAACGATACATCCCCACCTTGCAGCAACAAAATGGGTCCAGCCCCGGCACAAGACGAAGAAGCTCCATAAGTGGAGATTACGAGCAGCATAAAGCACAAGCAGACTCTGACCTTTTTGACTCCAACCTTAGATATGGCCACTCATATGCGGTCGTTATACATTACTGTCGAAGTTGAAGGGAAGATGATCAACAAGGTCATGGTCGACACCGGTGCCGCGGTTAATGTCGTTACAACCCGCACCATAGGACTCCTAGGCATCCAACGCTCGATGATTCAAACCATGTCCTTAACGGTCAAGAACTTCACTGGGCAAGTATCTAGGACCCTAAGCCTCCTATTTCTACGAGTCAAGGTGGGGCCGGGGTCACAAGTTTATACTTTTTTCGTGGCAGAAAGTTCTTCCTCTTACAGCATGATTCTAGGCCATGACTGGATCCACAGAAGTTTTTGTGTGCCCTCTTCCATGCACCAAGAGCTCATGATCTAGGATATTGAGAAGAATGAGGCGGTCATCATCAAAGCTGACCCACGTCCATTTTCTATCTCCGCCAACTTCAATGACGCCCGATATTATAACACCAACTTGGGCACATTAGACGTTCAAGGCGTAGACTACAAAGGCCACCCGTATGGGGTTACAGCCTCTAATTTAGCGCGATGGGGGCTTTCCTAGGTGAAGGACGACCTACAACGTCTTCACACCATCGCGGAATCTCCACCACATTCTGATGGATAGTGCCTTCTCAAACGAGGCACGCGAGGCTGGCGAGTCCTTGTGCGAAAGACTCATTTCGTACTGGGCGGAACGCGAAGCCTACGACAAGGTCGTGACTATGAAATATGTAGATGAAATAGTGGATTACACCGATACCAAGGAGGAAGTTATTCAACTAGCTCCTGCCGTCTTGGACGATACACCACCTCAAGTCCGCGACCCTATTTCACGAGTCGACGTGGGGACTGCAAAAAAACCCCTGCTCATTTCCATCAGTGCTAAGCTGGCGGAGGAAGAAAGAGAAGACCTTCTTGCCCTATTACGTGAATATAGGGACTGCTTCGCCGAAAAGTACGAAGACATGTCGGGCTTGTCCCCGGACTTAGTTTGTCACCGGCTGCCCACCTACCCAGACCACCTTCCAGTAAGGCAAGACGGCCAATTTATGCGTACTGAGACCCATATCGTGGTTAAGGAAGAGATTGAAAACATGCACCGATCATGCATCATTCGCGTGGCAAAATATAACGAGTGGCTATCCAATGTTGTCCCCGTTTGTAAGAAAAATGGCAAAATGCGCGTCTGTGTTGATTATCGTGACATTAACAACGCAACGCCTAAGGATATCTACCCCATGCCAGTAGCCGACCTACTCATCGACGCAACAGCCGGACACGAAGTACTCTCCTTTATGGATGGGATGGTCGGATACCACCAGATTCCTGTCGCCGAAGAAGATCGCCATAAGACTGTCTTTCGCTGCCCCGGTTTTGCTGGTGCATTCGAATATGTTGTTATGCCTTTCGGACTCAAGAACGCGGGAGCAACCTACCAGCGAGCTATGAACCTTATCTTTCACAACATCCTGTGGAAGCTGATTGAAGTTTATATCGATGACATGGTAGTTAAGACCAAGCAACGGGCAAGCCACGTGGAAGACCTCCGGCAGGTTTTCAAGCGAATGCACCTACACAACCTCAAGATGAATCCCGCCAAGTGTGTGTTTTTCGCAGAAGCTGGCGACTTCCTCGATTTTCTAGTCCATCAGCGGGGCATTGAAATTCCAAAACATGAGGCGCAGGCGGTTATAGACGTCTCGCCCCCTACAACCAAAAAGGAACTCCAACAGTTACTTGGGCGGATCAACTTTCTCCGCCGTTTCATCTCTAATGTTGCAGGGAAAGTCCAACCCTTTTCGCCCCTGCTCAAACTCCAGGGGGCAACCGAGTTCATATGGGAGCCACAACATCAACAGGCCTTCGACCAAATTAAGGACTACCTTACGAACCCACCAGTCTTGATTCCACCTCGTGAAGGAACCCCGCTTAATCTATACATCGCCGTTGCCGACCTGTCCATCGGTGGACTCTTGGCACAAGACGATGAAAACGAGGTGGAACACGCCATCTATTACCTCAACAGGGTATTAACCGACTGCGAGACACGATACTCCTCAATGGAAAAATTATGTCTTGCTGTATATTTTGTAGGTTGTAAACTGCGCCATTACATGGTTGCCTTTACCACGGTGGTGATCGCTCAGTCTGACTTAGTCAAATACATGCTCTCCCGACCTATATATCTTAAGGGGACGCATCGGCAAGTGGATATTAGCCTTGTCCGAATTCTCGTTGTAATTTGTTCCGCAAAAAGGAGTAAAAAGACAGGCGATAGCAGATTTCCTAGCTCACCACCCACCATCAGAGCTCACGGCATTTCGTGAGTTGGAATTCGTGGCTGTGACACTCACTCTGTGGACCTTATACTTTGACGGATCACGGACTGATACCGCGGCCGGGGCCGGGATAGACATAGAAAATCCCGCCGTAGACCGTTTCTCCTAGTCTTTCCAGCTCGATTTCAAGTGCACAAACAACCAGGCTGAATACGAGGCGCTCATAATAGGACTGGAAATTTTGTTGGACTTGGGGGTCCGCGAAGTTCAAGTCTTTGGTGATTCCCTATTGGTCGTTAACCAGTTGGTGTGGAAATTCAAGTGCTTAAGCTCGTCCATTGAGCCGTACTTACGCAAGGCATTCGAAGTATTGGACCAATTCGATGACGTCTACATAGAACACATACCACGGAGTTCAATTTCGCCGCCAACAAGCTCGCCCAGGTAGCATCCGGCCTTAGCTTACAAGATGGAGTGCGCGAACGTTTACTCAAGATCGAGCGCCGCACTCTTCCCTCTTTCATCAATAGGGGACAATATCAGGCCGACACCCCGAGGTAGCGGCCTTAGACCTTATTGACGAGGATTGGCGAATACCTTTCATCGCCTACCTCCAGAACCCCCATGACGCCACTCACTCGAGACAAACATGTTTCCTTGCCTTAAACTTTGTTCTACGCAACGGCGAACTCTGTCGGCGTGGCGAAGATGGAAACGACTTCCGCTGCGTGTATGGGAATGAAGCTAAGTGTCTCATGCGCGAGGTGTATTGTGGGGTCTGCGGTTCGCACCAGGCAGGATCAAAAATGCTATGGTTAATTCACCGCCATGGGTACTACTGGCCTACCATTTTAAAGGACTGCACTGCTTTTGCCAAAGGTTGTCAAGACTGTCAAGCTCATGGTCCAGTGTAACACATTCCCAACATTCCGCTACAGCCGATAATTAAACCATGGCCGGGTCGTGGATGGGCAATAGATTTCGTTGGTATCATTCACCCACATTCTTCTGAGCAGCATAAGTTCATTATAGTGGCCACTGACTTCTTTACCAAATGGGTCGAGGCGGAGCCGCTCAAGGTCGCTTCCGCTAACTCGATCCATAACTTATTTTCCGCAACATCATATCCCGCTTTGGTATTCCGGAATGCATCGTTACGGACCAGGGGGCAGCTTTTATGACAGACTCCGTGGTCAAATACCTCAACGACTATGACATCAAGCTCCTACACTCTACGCCATATTACGCCCAGTCCAACGGCCAGGCCGAGGCCAGCAATAAGGTCATACTTGGCATTTTGCGGAAAATGCTCGAGTTAAACCCGCGGGTATGGCATGAGGAACTTTACCACACACTTTGGGCTTACCGCACATCAAAGCGCGGACCCATCGACACTACCCCATACGCTCTTATGTTTGGACATGATATCGTCCTTCCCCTCGAGATTAATATCGCTTCGCTCCGCGTCCAGGAACAGCACCAACTACTTGGTGAAGATTACATACAGGCTATGTGGCAGGAAATTGAAGATCTTGACGAACACCGCGTCACTGCTTTCAACAATCTTGTCCTCGAGAAGCAACGCATCGCGCGATCGTACGATAAAGTCACCAAAGGTCGGAGTTATGCCGAGGGCCAAAAGGTGTGGTGAGCTGTTCTACCACTTGGAGAAAAAACCGACGACCGGGGCAAGTGGTCCGCTTGGTGGGAATGACCTTTCATTATTCATCGTATACTACCTAAGGGGGCATACCACTTGAGCAACTTAGACGGCACCATCCATCGCAATCTTGTTAATGGACGTTTCCTAAAGCGCCATATCGCCGGAGTTTGGGAGCGAGAGGAACAGCCACCTCCTCTAGAGCCCGCGACCACAGTCCATAGTGCTACGCGCCATCACGTCAGCGCTCCGCTGCCTAGCACTAGGAGGCAACTCGAGATATAAGAATAAAGAATCCTTTATGATTAAGTGTAACGTACTAGCCTAGTAAGGCCAGTGCAAGATTAGCGCCTACACCAGAGGCCCGAATTATTTACTTGTTTGTTCTCATTTCTTCATTCTCTGTAAACATGCAAAGTCTAACCAAAGACAAGTACAAGATTGGGGCCTATTCCAAAGGCCTTAAAAAATAAAATCATTTATTTTTCCCTTTTCTAGTATCCTAATACAGGTTTCATAGGCGGCTTTGCGGCTGAAGCAATACATTAACAAAACTTGAAATGAAATCTGATTACACCTACACTTAAAAGCATATATCTTGGAGATTGGAAACCTCAAATCTACATATATTGTAGGTTGAAGAAGTGGCCGCCGCCGCATCCTCCAGTGGAAGCTGGTGAGCGCCCTGCTTCCTCAGATCGGTACAAGCCTGGACACCGGCCCGAACTTAAGATAAAGTGTTGAAAGCTAGAGGTCCAATGAACCGGGGTCCCTCATGCTACCAGCCAAGCTTCGAAGGTGCTTCAAGGACACTGGACAGGGCCTGAAGCTCGAGCGGGTGAGGGACCTCAGAAACCTCAAGTCTAGACAGAACAGCAGGCGCAAGGCAGAAGGTGCCCAGACTATTTGTTCTTCCAAACGAGGGTTTGGCTTAAGGGTGGATTTCAAGACTCACCTTCGGCCTAAGGGTAGATTTCAAAACTCAATAAGAACAAACAATAAGACCGAAGAATGGTGGTTTTGCTTTAAGCAGGGACAAAAGGATGAACAGAGGGAAGAAGGATCCATGGCAAGGGGGCAAAGACTTAATTGATACTTCAACCCCCGGCCAACGGATTCCATTTTATAGGAAGAAGTGAGTAACTCCTTTTGACATGTGTCGAACATGCAGGAAATTGCTCCGAGATATGAGCCTTAGAGATAAAGATGGACGCGTGAATCCATGGTAACTTCTCATGGTTGAAGTGAGTAGTTACATAGAGGTTCCCACCAAATCTCATTGGAAGATTGGTTCCGAACCGCGTTAGAAATGTTAGAAATAAGGAAAGACTTGACAAAGCGCGGGAGAGAATCAATCAGCAATAAATAGTATATTTATTATTAATTGCAAAGGTTCGTACATAGGAGGCAATACAATGGGCCTAAACTTTCCTGGAGGCCCTATACAAATCTAAGAGAAGGTCTTCTAAGGCCAACTCCTCAGCATCTGCCTGGGCTTGGCCCTTGTTCGCAGCAGCAATGGCCGAATCCAGAGCCTCTTGGGTCTCCTCTACGGCCTGCACTCGGGCCTCCGCATCTTTAGCCTGCGCGAGTTTTTGGCGTGCTTGGGCAAGCTGGGCCTGCAATTCTGCTATCTAAGCCTCTAGGGTCTCCACTTGTCGACTGTAGAAGACACATAAGTTTTCTGAGGTTGCCTCAGGGACCTCCATGTCTTCAAGTTGACCCAAGAGGGTCGTCATCTGGTTGTCCAAAGCCTGGCGAACCCTCTCTTGAGCCGCTCACTGAGCCCCCGCATCCTGAACTCAACGGGCCTGCAGCTCGACAACATTAATAAGCTCCAAGGCATGGTCCAAAGCGAGAGCACTGCTGGCGAAGTGACGAACCAAGGCACCGTGAGCTTCACGTGCACGCCGCACCAAGTCAAAAACGTTTATGTGTGGGCCTTGGCACACCATCCCATGAAGAAAGCCCTGGGCTGAGCGAATGGGCTCTGGATCAGCAGGTGGGGTTACCCGGGCCTGAAGACGAGCCGTCCGAGTAGCTAGGGAAGACGTTGCCTCGCCAGATGGCCTCATCGGGGCCGGAGTGATGGGTTCGACCTCTGTTGGCTCGCCCTCTGCAACTGGCTCGATCTCTGAAACGGGTGGCGGGACTTCAGACCTCGTTGGAACTGCTTGTTCTTCAGCTACTTGGGCTACTGGATCCGACCGTAGTGGAGTAGGTAGGATTACCAGCTGGAATTCCTTTGGCGGGGCCACCAAAGAGGCAGTGAGGTCGGGACGCAGAGCCGCTTGGCCAAATTCCCTATCCCTAACGGGATCAGACACCGGGAGGAAGTTAGCATCGTCCGGAGCGTTGTTTGGTGAAGGAGGCTGTGCTTCAATTTTCGTGAGGTCAGTAGTCTGCTCTTCAGCCACGGCCATCATAGGATTCGGGATAAGGACCTCAACTGTGACAATGGCTCCTTCGGCATTGTTAAGTCTGGGACGTACATGGCAGTTCCGGACTTGTTAAACAAAGTTAGTAAGCCATTGCTAACTTTGGAAAGACAAATTTAAGGAGAAGACTGCTTACCAGGCCATACTCTTCTTGGAAGCGCTGGTCTTCCACTTCCTCTTCTTCATCCTCGGCGGGGAGCTTGCGTGAGCTTTCGCCACCAGTCGACTAGGTAATGGGTGGAACAACCTCGTTGTCAGAGCCCGCCATGGGTTCCTCTAGAGTAGGTGCTTTCCCTCTATCTGCTGCAGCCTCGAGCCTCCTGGAAGATCTTCGGCGAGGTGCAGTCTGTAAAAAGAAAGTAAGCAAGTTAAGGGGAGATACTTTGTTAGTAAGCAAGTTAAGGGGAGGTACTTTGTTTGAAATAGGTAAAATAACATGAAAATTATATGATTACCAACGTACCTCGAGTGCAGGATCGCGTTCTCGAATGACGATCTCGGTCTAGCGGCGAGCGGCAGGGACCGTCGAGAGTGTAGGCCTGGGCGTCAAGGATGATGTAATCCGATTCGCCCAGGGTGTCATATAGAAGGGAGAAGATGACGGCAAAAACAGCATCGTCTGTGTACCCCCAATGGTTGTCGGAAAGGGAGCGCCACCAAGAGAGATAGGCGGGGTCAACACCCAGTGAAGGCTCAATCTCGAGAAAACCGGGAGTAAGAGGAAAGATGTTCTGTAGCGGGGTGACCCAGTCCGTCTCGCCAATCTTGCGCTAGGAGGTGTACTTGTTCACCGAATGAAAGAGCGGGTATGAGACCCCTTGAAAGAAGCCAAGCTGCCTGGTGAAGTGATTTGGGGCATACAGCTCGAAGCCTTGTTCATCCTCAGTGAGATGAAGGTCGCCGCAGGCTGTTGCTCTCATAAAGATAGTCTTAGCATCAGAATCTGAGTCGGAGTGGGAAAAGAAGCCGTCTGACAAGACCTCAGGGTGGCGCCGACGAACCATCATATCTATAGTAGGAGGTGGTTCCAATTGGTTGTACAGGATGGAGAGGCTGGCGAAGAAAGACAAAGGAGTCCGATTCGCGGAATTCCTGCACACAGCGAACCCAAGCAGTGGTTCTCGGGTAGAAAGTCAAGCGGGGCGCGCCGGAAGAGCGGGAAGTAGAGCTGCATCCACAAATCCAAAACCCACAATGGCCTAGCAGAAAGGTGGAAGGGCCTTAGAGAGAGTGTGTGGAGGGTCCGATAGAGCGCGCCTAGTACAGGCTGCCCAAGCCCATCTTCGATCCCGTTGTAGAGTGTTTCGGCCAATTTTATCCATTGTTCCGTAGGCTTATGGGCGCTACCACATAATATGAATTTATCAAGCCAATACTCAAGAAAAGCAATACCTCTTTCGTGTTGTTCTGCATGCTGGATATAGTAGTTCCTCTAGACTGAGTACGAGGCCTTTAGAGTGCGGCGAGCCCCCAAGTTGCAAGAGTCTATGAACTCGGTCGATGCAAAGTCGCCCGACACATACGGCTTGGCGTGGATCGGCAATCCAGTGATGGCGAGGACGTCCAGTAGGGAGACGCTCATTTGCCCGAAAGGGAAATCAAAGGTATTGGTGGCACTGTTCTATAGGCAGGCTGCTGCGGCAATGGGTACTCGATCGGCGTGAGGGGGCAGTGAGAAACTCAGGCCTAGGGGGCAATGTTTGAGCCTAGTAGATATTTTGGTCTAAGACTCGCGATAAGTTTTGGATAGCATTTGGGCCAATACCTGTGGCCCTTTTTAATATGAAAGTCCGTTAAGAGTCGCGGACTTCGGAGGTGCACGGGGTAGAGTTTGGTAAGGACTATAATACCTCACGGAGTCTGTTGATGAGCGCGGGGCGGTGATTTAAGCCTAGGCGGAGTCTGTTGTGGATGAGCGCGGGGCGGTGATTTAAGCCTAGGCGGAGTCTATTGTGGACACGTGTCATCTGGATAAAGCAGTTCGCGAGCAAATAGTATCCTTGTGGCTTTCCAATTGTTGAGTCCGAGTTAGATTGTGATTATGGTTCTATTAATTGCATGCGAGACGCTATATAAGGGAGGCTGAAGGATTATTTCAAACACACAATCAAATCATACAAAACTACAAACAACTCTTCGAGCATCCTCGAAACTCTAAGTTCTAAGTGCATCTCGCCTTAGTTCTCAGAGCCCGTTCGGACTCGTCTTTTCTTCTTGATTAGTTGCTCTGCTCGCTCCAACAGTGAGTATCGATTCACAAGTGAATAGAGGCTTACTCGTAATCTCTCGTCTGCAAGGTGGCACCGGAGCCCTCCTTCGCTTGATTAGAAGCCAGACGCGCACAGTTCTCATTCCGCGCCCGCGCGATGGCACGCCCCGCACCCTTGTTCTCATACTTTAGTACTGCTAGTTACCTCTTTGCCCCTGCTGAGGATCGTGGCCAAAACACTTGCAACTACGAGACTCGGCGGCGGCTTTCTTCCATGTCTTGTCTGCAACTGTGAAGGAAGGATGGGCTAGGTCAACTGTTTTAGGTTTAGGTTTAATTCATTTTTGGGCTTTGGGCTGCTATTTTATTTTCTAGCTTTCTATTAAATAAGTTCCTATCATTAAGATCCTAACCACTTTTTCTATTAGTCTTTTTTCTAATTTTCTGATTGGGATCTTAGCCTATAATTTATTCTCTATTAGATTGTAAGCTCATTTTGTTCTTAAGTGAGTTGAAATTTGTAATGAGGGTACTACGTACCCATGCCCGTGGGTGACTTCAATGATCTTATTCGCTCTCAAGACACAAGGCGGTGGATCGAACCACTTTGTAACCTCTACTTGATTATGAATGACAAATTTGTCTTTAGTTCAAAAAAAAAAAAAAAAAAAAAAAAAGGGGAAAGGCACTCCTAGCCCGTATCTATAATATACAAATATTAGTTCTATTATGAAATACGAAGAAAATTAGTTGTGTTACTTGTGTATTTACATATATTTCTCATCTTAGTAGATTGATACTAGACACTACATAATGTAAAAACTAAGTTAAGGTTGACTGAGTTTCAGGTAGACGGGATGATTGACGACATACAATATGTGAATTAATTCATGATGAATAAAGTCTAGATAAGATACTACTCGAAATTATTAGGTGCAAGTAAATTCCTGTTTCAAATCATGGGGTTCCAAGATCCAACCATCTTTATTTGAGAAGTTTGTATATATAGATTTTTGATAATTATAAATGTAGTTTGCTTATTACTTATTAGAATAAGTTCAAGTTAGGTTAAGTCTATTATAATATAAATTTAGATAATTAACTCTTTCTTTTTTAAGAGAAAATTACATAGTAGCACATGATCAAATTTAAAAATACAAAAAACTTACTTTCAATAATATTTAGACATAATAGGACACAATGACAGACAATAACTATTTAACGGAATAGTAGGATTACATACTTTTTTTTATATATAAAATGTTTGTTTTATACGACCAGAAAAATTACGAAACAAAACTTACCAATCAACATGAGAAAAACATCTAGACCACGATTGTTTTGGGCGCGTTAGAACCACGGTTAACTTGGGTTAGTGAGTGTTGGGGTCTATGAGTTGAAAGACGTTAGGGAAAAGAAAACTTGATTGCAACCACGTGTTTTAAACGTTGATTGCTAATACAACCAACACGTGCCTCTTAATCGAGCATCCTTCTATATTTTTTCAAGAGTAAAAACCTAAAATAATACCTGAACTATTGCGAAAAGTACTTTTTTGTACCTACGAATTTTTTTAATTGAAACTAGCCTTTCTGCACGCGCGTGCGTTTTTTTTTTTTTTTACGCTTTTAACATTAGTTAACTGTTTTGTTTATCAATGCATACAATGTTCATTGTTTTTCTGTATTTTGCTTCCTATAGTTCACCCTACATTATTAGTATCATTTGACATGTAATAATCTTTTTTATTAACATTCATTGACATTCAATGTTCGTCAAAAGGGAGACATTCGCGCTTGCGTTTATTGATTTTTAGGGAATAAAAAGAAATAGACCTCATATTGTGTAGACCTTATATTGTCTTCCGTCTCTTGCTACACATGTTTTTAGGGAAAGACCTAATCAAAGCGGGCGAAAAAAACCACGCTCAACGCGTACGATTAGTAGGTTACCTATTGTATGCTTTAGTTTTCTGTTTGACCTATATTCTTCACATAAAAGTGGACTAAATTTCTTCCCATATTTTATCTGTGCCAAAGGAGGACATATAAATTTCTTCAATATATTCAATTTTTTTTTTGTGAGCCAAAGGATACTACACAGAGTCGATCATACAACCATTAAAGCATACAATAAAAAAACATACTAAAGTTTTTTCTATTATACCAACATATCAAAGGAGAATAAATAGAATGTCAATTGGAAACATAATTGAACATGATAACCTAACATATATATATGATGAAAAGATCCTATTGAGTGATACTTCCATGCATGTTCCATTCAAGACTACAACAAATACATAACTGCCTCATTGCTCTCATTTCCTGCAAAACTGTCTGGGCCTCGTCCATCTTCTCCTTCCCTGCAAACGCCTCAAACATCGCGATGTAAGTGCTGCAGGTATTGGGCTGCATTCCTTTCCCCGTCTTTTCCATCACAAACTCCTTGGCTGTCCCATGGAAATTAGGGTCCGGGTCTATCCCAATTGTAAGCATTAGGAGCACAATTGACTCCACCATCATCTGGTACACTGTGTACCGTGCACATAAAGAGCCTCAATGGTCTTTTCGGCTTCAGCATACTCCTCAATGTCTTCGTGGTTGAGCTATTTCCAAGAACTACATGAAAGAAGAAAGAGAAAAGTTGAAACCATCATCAAAATATTTGTTCATAAGACAAAAGGGGTGATATATGCTCATACATACTTGTAAGTTGTAGATCACCTCCTGCATTATAAACAACACTAAATTACAAAACAGGAAGAAGTGGTTGTCGTCCAATAAAAAAAACAATTGAGATGCCGCTAAATGTGGAAGAAAAAGAAAAAAGCAAAACAAACCTCAACTGTAACTCTGCAAGAGACTTTCATGAGTTTCATCATCCAATGAACAACTGCACCAAATAAGAATTTTCATACCCGAATTTATTTTTCTTTGATTACCCTTTCTATGTGGCCTCTTTTCGGATCTTCTTCTATTCATAAACTGATAAGGATATATAGGGTGAACCACTGAGCCATTTCTCTGCCCCAAACTCCCACGAACTCCAAATTCTTTTAATGGTGCGTGCGGCAGTTTCATTTTGTGGAAGTTATCCACTTTTATCCCGAACAGTTAACAATTATCTCATCTTTATTTTTTATTTTTAATTTCTGTTTTCTTTCCGATTCATTTTATTTCTGTTTTCTTTTCACTATTTTTTCCTTGTTTTATTTATATCTGATTTTGTAGGATTAATTTGAGGGAAGGGTAATTTGAGGGTTATCTGAAAATTTAACCATTGACGGTTTCATAAGCCAAATTGGCTTAATTAATACTGATGATACCTCAAGTATTGCTCTGTTACAATAATATGGTATCTCCATTAGTTTTTCCGTTAAGATCACCAACGTGGCATATATTTGAATGATATAAATACCCAAAATAATACATAAGCTATTGCGAAATGGATTTTTCGATACATTTATTTTTTTTTTACCTCAAATGACACCATAATATCTGATTATATATGATCAATAGGTAAACCGTAAACATAATAAACATATTATCACTATAATTCATAAATTTTCTTTATAAACATAATATTTATATTTCTCTTATGAGCAATTTGCTTATAAATAATTATAAATATATTACGTCGTTACTACATATTGGACTTTCTTTATAAATAGACCTATTTTTATATAAGAAAATATTTATGGATAAAATGCAAATAATATGTTTATGAGTTTAATTTACATATATATATATATATATATATGTAGATCAAAAAGTGATTTAGAATTTTTATTTGGAGTAAAAAAGTTTATAGGCACCAAAAAAAGTCATTCATAGTAGATTAGGTACCATTTTGGGTATTTATACCATTCAAATATATGTCACGTAGGCAATATTAACAGAAAAACAAACGGATGTACCATATCAGGTAACAGAGCAATACTTGAGGTACCATTTCAAGTAAAAAAAATTCGTAGGTACCAAAAAATACCTTTCGCAATAGTCCAAGTACCATTTTAGGTTTTTACCCTTTTTTCAACCCGTTTCACCAACCTGCGGTATCGGTTAGCCGACCATAACTCCAGCATTAGGCCACATCATGGTAGAATACCGAAAGCTTTCAAGTCACCTACCCATCCTTGGCCTCCTTGATTATTCTCTTTGTTTGTTCCATCTCTGAAGTTTGAAATAGTAAACAGAACTTAACGCCAACTAGGCCAAAGTTCGTCGAGGCGTAGCCGAACAGGCGTGATCTAGTCTCTGCGTTTTCAACATTAGTCCTTAAATGGTAAAATGTGCCCTTAAAGTAATAATTGAGTCCTCAAAGTAATATAAAAATAAAAAATAAAAAAAAGGAAGAGAGAGTGTGAATTGTAAAATATGGAGTGCAAATTTCACTCCCCTAAAAAAAATGGTGATCAACTTTAAGAACTCATATTACTAATTTGAGCACGAATATTACTACTTTAAGTCCTCATGTGGTAACTAATAATATTTACAACTTTAAGGACTCATATTACTAATTTGATGACTCAATTTACAATTTTAGGATAAAGTTGATGCATGTCATGTATTAACACACTGTAGCCTATCGGTGAGCATGGACTAGTTGGTTAGTTAGTTTGACCAACAACTTTGAAGTCATAAGTTCAAACTTCACTGACATATATATATGTTGTGTGAGTTATTTAATAAAAAAAAAAATTTAGGACTCAATTTACAAGTTTAGGACATAGTTGTTGCATGACATGTATTAACACACCGTAGTCTATCAGTGAGTATTGACTAGTTGGTTTAACCAGGCCCGAACCTGAGATGGGCCCAAGAGGCGGCCGCCTCAGGCCCAGAAAAATGGGAGGCCATTTTTCTTTTATGTAAAAAAATCAAAAACCCAATCTTCCCATTCTTTCTCAATTTCTGACTTTGCGTTCATCAACTCACACGTCAGAATTCACAAATTTAGGGACCTCGGACCAATCAGGCTCCAGCCATCAAACACCAATTCTTGATCAATCAATCAACAGTTGAAGTATGTTTTGGAACTTCAAAGATTTGGTTCCTCAAAGAGATTCATTCTCTGATTTATCTCTAGATTTATTGAACTTATTAAATGATTTCAATCTCTTTGTCTCTTTATCAGTCTCACTCTCTCAAGACTCCACTCAATTTAGTTCTCGAGACTCCAATCGATCTCCAACTCTCCAAGGTATGTCGTATGTATATTCATAATTGAATGAAGTTTGTAGTTCGTTGTAATTGCATATTTGTCTTACACGACTCAATTAAACTTGAGATTAATCAGATTATACGTATCTAGTAATGTGCATAACTCTTATCTAAAATAAATCCAATGATCGTTTATCATTTATCAGTGTTTCAAAGTTAGGTAATAAGGTCTATATATGAATATATGATCAGGGATTTTAAAATTTTGGGATTTAAAATTATAGAAAATCTTGTAATGTCACTTGGTCTTTACATAAATATCGATCAATGCATCAGCACTGGTATTACATATATACTTGACACAAGACATATGGGGCATAATTGTAGATAGAAAGACATATGCGGCATAACTGTAGATAGAAGAAGATGATATGACAATTGAGAAATAGCTGCTATTGTCTGCTAATGAGCCTAAGTTCTTTTGGCTATCATCAAGTTAACAGCATATGAGCAGGTGTTTTCATTTGAGAAGGTTTTTATGTACTGTGGCTGAACCATTAGTGAAGCATTTTGTTTATGTAATGTACTGGATCTTCCGTTTATATTGGTTTGGAACCTCTCATGTTTTTTATAGCCGATTGGCTGTTGTTTTTTTTTTTTGTTGTCTTCCTTGTATGAGATTAGGGCACCATTCTTCAAGCTCGCCTCAGGTCTTGAAATCTCAGATCCGGGCTTGGGTTTAACTAACAATTTCGAAGTCAAAATTTCAAACCTTAAACCCTAAGCCCCAAAACTATATTGATCTACATTGAAATTATTAAGCATCGAAAGAGAAAGCTTGTTGACCAAAAGTTGAAGAGAATTTGAAGAGTGGCCCGTGACCGCAACGTAACGAGAGGCATAACCGACATAAAATTTCTTCAAACTTGGAAGCCAGCTCTCTGATGTATCTGATGAGGGTGTGCCGTGTGCAGACAGTAAGAGATATCACATGAGCCATCAAATTAGTTGATGAAAAACTTGAAATCTCCACACGCTTGAAATTCTTGCAGAGAGCTTGGGAAAAGCCATTCTTATGAGCTTGCAAACATATGATACGTAGATATAGTCTCAAGTATGATTAGACGATGAGACAAGGTCTTTGAATCTTTGATTGATGACAAAATTCGAAAGATATATATACAAAAGGAGATTGCAAACAAAAAAACGAGCATTATTGGAGACTAATATTCTTTCTCATCACTCAAGAATGAAATAGTTCGATTCTCTTTCGCATGAAATTAAACACTAGCACCTTTCCAACTCCAGCACAACCTTGTTTTGGATAAAATCAGAAACAATATCAATCAAAGCATATTTGATAATGGATTCGTCTTTTGGCACTGAGTACGGTGATTAAGCTTCAGAAGCTAATCAACCAATACGGTAACCATTTCTCACTTGGACGGCTAAAGTGAATTGGACATGCCGAGACTTCTAATTTGTCCAATGCATAATTTGCATCTTTGCATTGCTCTAACCTCACTTTTTAAGATCGAATTAGGGGATGAAATCCCAAGAAATTGACACTTGCGCGTGCAAGTAAAATCAATTCTAGTCAATCTAATCAATGTGTCTACTGTCTAAGCATGTTTATAAACAGTTGCCAATACTTGCGATTTGTGGATGCTAACATTATAGAGCCAATAACTAGGAGATCAAACTAGGATTTGCGGAATCATTAAAAAGAGAAGGATAGAAAAACATATACCCTCCCACATGAACCACGCTTTTCGGCCTCTGGCCTAGGAACGGGTAAATGAGGGACGCCCGGGACGGTAAAGGCAGCTACGACCTACAACTCCACCGCTGCGACGCCCACAGGATTTCTTCGTCCAGCGAAAAGAAGTTAGTTCTTTGTGACGACGTTCTTTAAGAGCAAAGCTTCTAGAATTTGCATAATGAAATGCCTGGAAATTCGACTCCATGAACATTTTTTTTGCCTGCTTCTGTGCGACTGTGCCCTTTGTAGGCTGATTGTTGTGGCATGAGTTTCTTACATACAACACTTGCACAAATCTGGAAGAATTTCTAGTACATTTGCATCCTTTGTAGGCTGATTGTGATGCATGAGTTTCTTACATACAACACTTACACAAATCTGGAAGAATTTCTTGCACATTTGCATGAAGAACGCGTACTTTGCTTATAAGCAAGGGTAGCAATATGTACTCAAAGCAGTAAGTCTGAATCCTTATGTATACCAAATTGAGCTTCTAAAATCACTGTTAATAACTTTCAAAAGAATTACGTACATAATCAAATGTCGAATTCTCATATTGTCAAAGAATTTAACCTATAAAGTTCAAAGTTACATAACATCTTACAATGAGCATAGAGGAACAAGTCAGTCGCAACAAAAATTATCACACAGATAAGTTACGGGCTTGTAGAGCTCCATGTAGGCATTCAACAGCAGCATCATAATTCAAGAAGCCCATGAACCAAAATTCATGGTTATCAACTGAGATAACCTGTATGTACTTTTCAGCAGGATTGGATCTGCTTGATGAAGGATTGACTGCTTTGAGCTGATGTAGAGGGATAACCACCTATCAATATAGTGGATATAAGGAAGCAAGTTAAAACTAACATCCGAAACCACAAATAAAAAGAATACATAGATACTAACATGACAGGGTAATTTGAGAAAATAATGAAACCTCCGAGATAGAATACAGTGTAACTAGATGCTAGGTTTGACAGAACATAATGCTAATTGAAATTAACGTATCAACATCTAAAGGATGCCAATGTTATCAGCAAAAGTTGTTCCCCATGTATATATGTCAATTTGATTGCGGAGGAATTAGCGCACCAGCCTTGTGCTACATGCTAAATTTTTAATCCGTATTCATCAAGAGGCAAGCAAATCTATAACAGGAAGATAAAGAAGAGTATAGCAAGCTTCATAATCATACACTGAAACTTCCACTATAATGTGCAAGTGGGGATTTACATCTTGTTGACATTTTCCGGACCAAAAGAAAAAAAAATTATGAGTTTAGACTCACTAGTAACGCTATCCACAACTTTCAACAAGGTTCATTGTTAATGGAAATCAAAAGTGAACAAGTCCACTGAAATTAATGAGTATACAAAGGGAAAACATCAAAAGAAAGGCCCCGAATCCCATAAGAAAAACCAAATTGAAGTTTTACTTTCTTTCATAAAGTTAAAGAAAATACTTTTTTCTTATCCACTTGTATTTACCAAACTAATCTTGTATCCTCCTCCTTCAAGACCTACTTTGCCTCATCTTTTCAAGGATAATAAAGAAAGTTGACCGAGCCCAAAAACGGACAACCTGAAGCACTACAAGCCCATCAAAAATTTAACGCTAGATTAACCAGAGAATTGGGATGAAAACGCGAAGTTGAAGAAAGAAATAAAACTTGTAATGTTGTTGATCTAATCCAAAAATGTCATTGTTCAACTCAGCATCTGCCGAACTATATTGTGTATCATTGCATATTTTAAACCCCATTCCTTATATGAAAAAGAATGACCAGTGTTGTTATTCATAAACACAACAATACCACGGATCCAATGAAAATAACATGAAGAGAATCTTCTACTACAGGCATAGACTTTGAAACCAACTAGTAGTCTTGTACATGGTTGATCTTTTTTAAAACAATTTGAAATTTGAAACAAAAACCCCTAAACTGTTATCCGCTTACAAGTTCCTGAGTCACAAATTTTCCTTTTCATTGCAATAAGAGTCTCAAAGACTTGCATGTAAACAAACTTCCAATCAATAAAAGATTGGACGAATAGTCGCTCTGAATTAAGAGAAATGAGTAAAACATAATATCTTCTTCCAACAGTCCCCCCCCCCAAAAGAAATATATATATATATATATATACACACTATGCACGCCACATCTCAAGTGTTGTAATCCTATCACTGCTAAAGTTTATGTACCCTTGCAATACTTAAATGGATAGTAACCATTCAATAGGAAGAATGATAATGTGTTGTGTATCTTAACTCGATTAGTTTGTATTCCAATAGTAATGCAGTCAATAAATCATGCAATAATTACAAAAGATGATTGTTCATTGGAAAAACCATACTAAGAAAAACTTCAAAAGACACAATAGTAAATTCACATATAAGCTAACCTTATAATAACTCCATTCAGTTTGGTCATTAGCTTTGTAGGATATGGGATTATCACTACAATAAGCAATCTTTGCAGAGGATGCATATAAAACTCCCATGACTGGGCCTGCTGACGTAGACAAGTAACACGCAAATGAATTCTGAAGCTGCTCCTCAGGAGCTGTCTCAAAGGTTGATCGAAAGATCTTCTCATAACCACCTTCTGCTAGAACCTTTGTTCCTTGTGCAATTCTTCCCATAGCAGCATCGGCAAAACTAGGGCTCGTTTTAACTATTATAAAGCCAAAAAGGAGTCGCAAACGTGATATATTTAGCCTTACAATTAACAAAATACGTAATCGAGCAAAGCAAACAGCCTCATTTCAGAGAGATTGCAAGCCGTTTAACTAAAAGTTTACGGAACAAGAATACTACAATCACAAAATCTATAATTTCATACCATCAGCACAGGCATTGATCAAATCCCAACTCTGCTATATCATTATATCCAAGCAATTAAACCAAATGACAAAGAATCACAATTCAAAACAAGAAATGTAAGAAAAGCGAGCCGAAACTCACAGTGCTGCCACGTGTTTCCGGCGAGATCCTCAGCCTTCTTCGTAGCTTCCCCCACCGCACTTCTCCATCTACCGAACACACTCTTTACAGTCTCCATCGAATCTGATCCCACCGCAAAACCAAACCAATACATAAATACGTACTCCTACGATCGCAACATACGAACGCCAATACGTACACGCATACATATACTGACCTTTGATCGAGAAGGCCCCGGTCAACGCCGGCGATTGACCGACGTAGGCGCCCGATCCCTCGGAGGCGTAGCTCGTATTGTTCGAGCCGGATTGAGTGACCAATTCGGGGCTCCAATGGACCGATCTCTTGGTAGTCAGCTCCGGCTGAGGCTGCGGCGGAGGCTCCGACGACGACTCCATGACGAAGCTGGCCCAATTCTTGTCCCCGTTCTGCGCATCCACGGCGGCGGGCTTCGGATTCGGGTCCTGGCTCTGCGCTTGAGTCTGCGGCTTGTCGGTAATGTTGGGCGAGTCCATGTGGTGGTGGCGCGTGGGGCGGCGCGTGGGGGTTGGTTTTTGGTTTGGGGTTAGATTGGGGTTGGGAATTGGAGTAGTGGAAATTGGAGAGGGGTGGAAGAGAAAGGAAGGATTTGCGAGAAGGGCGGTGGTGGTGCTTTACTTGGGAAAATGGGGATTCTTTCCTTCATCTTTTTTCGCGTTTACACACTTTGGACCCTCGGGATTTTCCCGCTATGTACTGCCACGTTTTTCTTCTTATTTTGTTTATTTCGGGTTTTGGGTTTTGGGCCAAAGCCCAAACAAGCATGGCAATTAAAATCCAGCCCACACGGCCCAAGCCCATATAACATTTCAGTTTTTTTTTTTTTTGACAGGAGTTTTTGTCCCTTAGGGATGGTGCAGGGTAGGTTCGAGTATTCGAGCGCATATTCATCCTTTTTATCTTGAGAAATTTGTCAGTAGTCATCCTTGTGGTCGTTCCCTGCTTAGAAATAGCATGAGTTTTCGACAATGCGTAAAAGTTGAATAATGTTAGGTGAACCACATTTTAAGATACTACTTACATCATATCTTATGTTAAATGTTAATATAGCACATACATGTCATTTAATGAAATTATGTGATAGATTGACTTTCTACCACATAAGGTTGGATGCAGCCATGCAGGTGGTTCACAGGCCAGGGTTTGGACGAGATGAACCGAGTCATTGACCAGCTCAGTTTCAACTTTTCATAAACTTGCATAGATGACAATGGTGTCGGTTACCTGATGTATAAACTTGCCTTTTCCATTGTGGAATGCTACCTTCTATTCTAGGTGTTTCATGTTTTATAGATATATGGAGCATTAGCTTCATGAGAACAGTCAATTAGCATCAAGGTCTTAAAAATCGTTTTATTTTCGACGAAATATCAGCAATCAGCAATTTGGCATCGAGTTTAGTTGATAATAATGCATTTGTATCTAACAAATTTGGCTGGTTTCTTCTTCATAAAATTTGAAGATCGAACAAAAGATTAAAAGTAGCGGGAAGCTTGTTTCTTTTCTTTCTGCAGTTCATTTGCTCAACCACTTGATCAACATCAAAATCTCAGATTTGTTGATCCAAAATGCTCTTTGTCTTCTTCTTTTGAAAAGATAAAATGAACTTTAATTTTGTTGATCATGACTTATGAAAGTGCAATTTAGGAAACTTTATACACCCATTCTTACACAATCCTCAACCTTGTCTCCAACTTTATTCCAAACTTTCGTTTATGTCCAATAATTGTTAAAATAGCAAATCACATATATATCCTCTAAAAGGATTTGAAACACAAATAAATCCACTTGTGTTGTTGTTAAACAAATAAAAACAGTTTTTAGCAATTAAGGACAATCTTTTCTATGCATGTCATGTGTCATAGTTTAATTTACCAAACTAACTCTACACTAATTAAATATGTTTTTAGAAGAGAAAAGTCTCTCTTTTTTGAGATTTTTCAGTAAATGGAATACAGTAGCAGGTTTTCAATAACTTAATGTAGTAGCAATTAATTCCAGTAGAAGTAGTAGTAGGGATTAACATTCCAGTAAATGAAATACAGTAACAGGTTTTCAATAACTTAGTGTAGTAGCAGTTAATTCCAGTAGAAGTAGTAGCAGATATTAACATTCCAGTAAATGAAATACAGTAGCAGGTTTTCAATAACTTATTGTAGTAGCAGTTAATTTCAGTAGAAGTAGTAACAGGGGTTGACATTCCAGTAAATGGAATACAGTAGCAGGTTTCAATAATTTAGTGTAGTAGCAGTTAATTTCAGTAGAAGTAGTAGCAGTGGTTAACATTCCAGTAAATGAATACAACAGCAGGTTTTCAATAACTTAGTGTAGTAGCAGTTAATTCCAGTAGAAATAGTAGCAGGGGTTAACATTCTAGTAAATGGAATACAATAGCAGGTTTTTAATAACTTAGTGTAATAGCAGTTAATTTTAGTAGAAGTAGTAGCAGGGGTTAACATCTCAGTAGAAGTAGTAGCAGAGGTTAACATCCCAGTAGAAGTAGTAGCAGAGGTTAACATCCCAGTAGTAGCACAAGTATGCTTCGGCAATCCTCTAATTCTGTTACTGCTTGAAGACTAAGACAATGAAGGTTAACTCTATTGCTGCTTTATCCTCCACTTCTGCTCACTACTAGAGATGTACCCTTTAATGACACTTATTTTATGACGTTTCGAGATAAATGTCATTGTAGGGGGCTTCCATTACGTTTAGGGCAGCAAACGTCATGGATGTAAAACACGGAGCAATTATATGACGTTTTATAAACGTCATGATAAAACACTTACCATGACGTTTATTTTTCGTCAACAATAGGTTTCAATGACGGTTTTGGTCTGTCATGCATATCGTTTGGGCCATGACAGTTTATTACTGTCATCAAAAGTTTTGGGCTAAATTTTGGACATTGTGCCCAAAATTTGGCTTCGCGCCTGACCCAAAATTTGGCCCTAAAATTTTGAGTTTCAGTTTGAGTTCTCACCCTTTAGTTTTAGGGTTCCCTTTAGTTTTAACTCACTTGCCTAAAATTTCTCTCACCCAAACTCGATCTCAAACTTCACTTTCCAATTTCTCTCTTGCAAATCAGTCACCCAAACTCGATCCGAATCTCATCCCAAACTCGATCTCTCACCCAAATCAATCACCCCTCTCCCAAATTTCATCCCCAAATCTAACACCCCTCTCCCAAAATCTCATCCCCAAATCTCATCCAAATCTGTCACACCGCTCTTAGCCCTAATCCCAATTGTTTGGGTCTGCTCTTTGAGTACTCACAGGTTAGAACCCTAACTCTCACCCGAATCTGTATGAGGCATGAAATTGTTTGGATTTGAAATTGATTTGTGCATGCTCTAGTGTTTAATTGTTTGGATTTGCATGAAATTGTTTGAAATTGTTTGAAATTTCACTTCGAGTTCTCACATGTTTAATCGTTTGTTTAATACTCTTTGAAATTGATTTGTGTTGAAATTGGCTCACATGTTTAATTGTTTGAATCAACCTATATATACTATGTATACTAAGAATTAATTGAACCATATCTAAGTTTAAAACAGACTAACAAATAGTCACAACACTTATCTCTATACCTATAAATAAAACTTATAGACCTATCAAATAAAACTTATAAATAAACTATAATACCTATCAAATAAAACTTATAAATAAAACTATAATACAAGCTTAAGCTTAAACTTCACTGATTGAGTGTTTATTTGTTTGGTGTTTTATTTAATTGGCAGCTCTAAATGCTTGTTATTAGGATGTTAATAGAGTTATTGTTGCTGTTTTAATTTGATTTGTGTTTTGCGCATCCGTATAACATGTAGCTGTTTGGATAATCTGATTATAATCTGTTTGGATTTGTAAATTTTAGTAGGTGTAATGCAATTATAATTTAGCATGAATAAGAGCTGGATATCTTGAGATCCAAATAGTTCCCAGTACAAAGAAAAGGTTAAAGATTTTATTAAAAACTCTAAGAAGTTTGCAAGGAATCCTGACAGGGTCATCTGTCCTTGCTTAATCTATCGAAACCGTAGTCCACAAAATGATGAAACGATATTGTTTCATTTGACCAAATATGGATTTGATCTGACATATAAGGTCTGGGTCGCTCATGGTGAGCCAAATTTATTAGGAAGATGTGCAAAAGTTGATGAGTTTGCAAAATCAGCTGATATTTATGAGGATACTAAAATGCTTGAAGTGCATCAGATGTATGAAGATGTTTGTTTTCGGTTACCAGTTGAAGGTGAATCCCCTAGTTTAATGAATGTAGATGATAGGTATCAGAAAAAGATTTCAAACGCTGAAGTTCCTCTATACCCTGGTTGTACAAAGTACTCAAAACTTTCAGCCACCTTAATTATGTATACGTTGAAAGCTGAATCTGGTCTATCTAATTCTGGCTTTGATAAGTTCATGAGTGTGTTTGAAGATATGCTATCAGAGGCAAATACTTTCCCCGAGTCACTGTCCACAGTCAAGAAAACACTTAAAGATTTTGATTTAGGGTATGAGAAGATAGATGCATGTGTCAATGATTGTATCTTGTTTAGGGGAAAGGACTATGAGAACTTACAAAAATGTCCTGAATGTGATGCTCCGAGGTATAAAGTAAACCCACGTACTGGCAAGATAAAAGAAGGAGTTGGTGCAAAAGTATTGCGCTACTTTCCTATAATTCCAAGACTTCAACAGATGTTTCTTTCAGCATCTGTATGTGAGCAGTTCACATGGCATTCTAGTCATCACAGTCAAGATGGCAAGATGCGTCATCCTGTGGACTCAGTTTGTTGGAGTTCCATAGATAAAAAATACCCTACTTTTGCATTTGATCCGAGGAATCTGAGATTTGGACTTGCAACTGATGGTTTCAACCCGTTCAGTAATCTTAGCTCCACACATAGTCTTTGGCCAGTTATCCTAGTCATCTATAATCTTCCACCAAATGTGTGCATGTCTTCTGAAAATTTAATGCTAAGCTTAGTCATTCCAAGCCCTAAACAACCTGGAAATGACATTGATGTATACTTGCAGCCCCTTATAGATGACTTAAAACTGCTGTGGGATAGTGTTGATATGTATGGCCGTGTCCAAGGTATGGGAGCAGGCATCACACCTTCAAGGGTAGATGCCCAACTACAAACTGGTTGTTGGAAACAAGCATTTGAGGAAAGACTTGAGGCGAACTATGAAAGGACAAAGATGCTGGAGGAAATCGTTTTTCAACTGGTAATTATCTCTTCATATGTTTATATATATATACAGTCCTATCCAGAGCGAAGCTTCGCTCTGGAATTAACGTGCGAAGGTCCTTATTTGACTCACTTTTCAGTCATATTTTTCGATCATACCCGGTCAGTGTCTAGATACATATCGTATGATCATCCTTACAAAGTTTCATTTAGTTTGGTGATCGTTTGCACACCGAATCAGATAAAATAAATCAATAAAACAAAATCTGTCCAAGTAGAACCGTTGGAGTAAATCATGATTATGGAGGCTTAAACGGTCACCAAATTGGATGAAACTTTGTAAGAATGATCATACGATATGTATCTAGATACTAACCGGGTATGATCGAAAAATATGACCGAAAAGTGAGTCAAATAAGGACCTTCGCACGTTAATTCCAGAGCGAAGCTTCGCTCTGGATAGAGACTATATATATATATATACATATATATATATATATATATATATATATATATTCAATCTCTGTTTCTCGCTGAAACCGTTTTCAATTGCATGTATTGAAAGACTGGGGCCAGAACTTCTACTGCCAGTGTTGGTAATGTGTTTGTTGGTAGTGAGGCTGGAAGTATGGGCACAAGCAGTCATGCTAATGCACAAGTAACACAACAACAAAATGGAGCAAAGGCCACACAAAGAGTGTGGCATTTAGAGGTGTTGCAATCCACACTTGTGTGGTAATTTTCTCATCATCTCCACTAATACTCATACTTGTCACACATAATGAAGAATGCAACACCTCTAAAGGCCACACTCCTTATCTGGCTTTTGCTCCATATTGTTGTTGTGTAAGTTACTTTAAAATCAGCTTAAAGTAACATTTAGTTCGTACAATAGTTTAAATTTAAATCAGCTTAAAGTAAAATTTAGTCCATACAAGAACTTAAGTAAAATCAGCTTAAGCAGTCATGTTGGTCTATCTATACAATAGTTTGCTATATATATTGTTAGTTCATCTACTGACTTGCCTATATCTTGTGAAATTTAGGATGCAACTGAAATTTGTGAAAAAGAAACTACACCTAGCCCTATGACTAGAAATTCTAAGGTAAGTTTAAATTTTAACATTTTAAATGTCATTTTTCTGTGTATGAGTTTTAGCCTTTTCCATTTTAAAGTGTTTTGATTTTGTAGTGTTGATCTGCTGATTTTAACTGTGATTTATGTTGTTGATCTGCTGCATGTATCTACTTGAACAAAATTGATGTGCTAAAGCCATTTCGTGCAAATTAATGTGCATATAATACTTTTTGTTTTGCTGCCTGCATATTTTCTGATCTTTTTAGTTGTGTTTGAATTGTGAATTATCCATTTTATTGTGTTATCAGTTGTAAATCTGTTGGTTATGAGCAAAACATGTTGTATACTGTATGTTGCTGGTTTTAAAGATTGTCTTTGGAATTTGTAGTCTGTACAAGGAAGCTGCTGGAGTGTTAATCAACCCTGCAACATACTTAATTGGCTGGGCACAGATGAAGTGGTGGCAAAAGGAAGAATATCAGCAGTGGACCTTTTAACCACAGTGCATGGCTACAAGCTGGGACCAGATTGTTATAGAGTAGAAATTGAGGAAGCAATCAATCCTAGAGCCGAATTCTACCGTTTCCAGCCTGAATTTTCAGCCATGGAAGATGCAATTAAAGTACCATTGCTTAGCCAATCAAGTACATTGCCCCTCGCACTTAAGTATTGGTAGTTCTGTTTTCTTCTAGCCTTTTGTTGGTTTTGTGACTGCAGTACTATATATATATGCATGACTTGTTGCTGTGAACTGCTGGTTTGTGTATTTTTTTGTTGTTGGTAGCTTGTTGCCCATAACTTGATTAAGGCATGAGCTCCAACTTATGTAGGTAGGTAGTTTAATTAGTATGGAATGATGTAATGCTATATGAATTGCATTTGGAATGATGAAATTCAATATTAGGATGCCTAATTTCTAATGCTGATGCAATTCAAATCCGGTAAATTGCAATTTTTTTTCATTCATACTGCATTTTTTATGATAGGTTCAAAATGACATTGAATACCAAAATATGATGTTTGAAAGTGTCATTGATAAATTTTAAGCACAGTTAGGAATACAAAAGACGACATTTAGTAAACGTCATAGTAAACATTCCATGACGAGAAACAAACGTTGTAAAAACCATTACAATGACAAAATTCGAGTAACAATGACAACCTATAAACGTCACTAAAGGTTTCTATGACGAGAAACAACCGTCATAGAAACAATTACAATGATAAAAAAACAGTTACAATGATAGGTAGAAAACGTCATTGAAAACCTTGTGATAACAGTTTACAAACGTCATCAAAAGGTTTCTATGACGAGAATGAAGTGTCATCAAAAGGTTTTCAATGACGTTTTTCAAATGTCATTGAAGGGTATCATTTCCATGACACAGGCTAAGACGACGTTTCTAACGACACATAGAAAACGTCATGGAAGGTCTTCCATGACGTTTTTTGTGTGCCATTGAAGGCCTCCTGTGTAGTAGTGGCTACTGCAGTTATCCACTTCTACTACTATTGCTTGAAGATTTATCCTCCAATTTTGCTACTACTGCGATTGAAAACCATGCTGCTAATGCCGACCAAAACCTGACTGCTATTGCCGCTAGAAAACTAGATGCTACTATCGACTGAAAAGTTGCTACTACTAGCTTATTGGTATGCAAATTCTAAAATTGGGATGGAGCAAAAACAAAATGAACTTTTTATATTTCTTGAAGATGTCGTCTATATCAATGTTGCTACTGCTATTGTGTATGTCATTGCTGCTACTATCACTGCTACAGTGCTACTGTGTGAGAGATCAGCCTCCAATCTACAGAAGACAATACCATAATATGAGACAATAACTCTTATATCGACAACCTCTATTTTCAGCCTAAAAATCAACAGTTTCAGGCATACCAAAATCAACAGAAGACAAGATCAAAATCATATGGTGATTTATGATGTTTGTAGGCGAGCATTAGAGAGATCCCAATTGCAGTAGCCATAGTGATGAGTGAGGTGGCCCGATTTGGAGGCCGAATAGGGGATATCAAGGGAACGGACTCAATCGTTGATACTTTGCAGCGGTGAAATTAGATCTAACACTGACTGAAGGATCAAAGCTTGGACTCCGCCGAAGTCACCGTCCTCCATCTCAATGATCCCAAACACACCGATTTCAAAGCTACCGTCCTCCTCATTGTTGTCCATCTAGAACGGTTTCTCCGACGATCCAAAACATATACAATCAAAACACTGACAAATCAACACCGAAATTACAGACAAAAACCCTAAACTTATTCAAAAAATCTTGACCTTCTTGCCGGAATGCAGCAACGAGATCGATTGACTTGGTTACTTATGAAATCGGATACCTTAGCGGGCACCCATGCCGAATCAGTCAGACCCAGACCATGGAGCCATTGGAGATCAACGACTTTCCAACAACCTGGAGAGAGAGAGAGAGAGAGAGAGAGAGAGAGTTAGATCAAATGGTTGGAGAAGATGAAGACGTAATGGCAAGATTCGTAATTTTTGTTTCAAAACTTAACATTTTAGTCATTGTACAGTCAGAATTCGGGTCAAACCTACTAATGTTAATTTTGGGCATAAGCTTATATCCTTATTTGTTTAAATCTTTTTAAACGTGGGTTTTCTGTTTTTTGTAACTGTTTAGGATAGTAGGATGTCATTTTCTTTTTTTAAAATTGAAAGGTGAGAAACATATATATATAAGAAACAACAACGGCCATTCCCTCTCTTTTACAAAGAGACTTGTAGTTGCACTATCAGAAGAAAGGCTTAAGCCGACGAAAATAAAAAAACCAGGCCGACGAATTATTTTTTCGTCGGCTAAAGTACTTTAGCCACTTTAGCCGATGAAATTTTCCTTCGTCGGCTATATTTTTCATCGGCTATAGTCTGTGAACTTTAGCCGACGAAATTTTTAAAAGTTTAGCCGGCGAAAAATATAATTTCATGTGGAAGGTTTGACCAAACTACGTAATATAGAGGGAGATATGAGCGTTTTCGTGTGATAAGTGACGATGGATTAGGGTTGACCGTTTCGATCGAGCCCTTAACGTTGTCGGATCCAGTTAAATTTTTTACCATAGACATCTTTCGTCATAATGATCATATCTGACGGTCGAATTTTGGTTTGTGAATTTTAGTCATTGGAATCACAACATGTCTACTAATGTTGTATAACTTGTTTAGTAGGTTATCCAACTTTGTGAACCAACTCTACATAGGAAGCAAAATTATCAAAAATCTTGTGAAATAAGATGTGTTCAGAATGGTGAAATACGGTTATGATTCAAAAATCACATAAAAACGTTGTCGGATCCAGTTAAATTTTTTACCATAGACATCTTTCGTCATAATGATCATATCTGACGGTCGAATTTTGGTTTGTGAATTTTAGTCATTGGAATCACAACGTGTCTATTAATGTTGTATAACTTGTTTAGTAGGTTATCCAACTTTGTGAACCAACTCTACATAGGAAGCAAAATTATCAAAAATCTTGTGAAATAAGATGTGTTCAGAATGGTGAAATACGGTTATGGTTCAAAAATCACATAAATCGGGTAACGTCTCAGTGCCGATAGTAGCGGTCAACCTTATTTACAGTTATTATTTCCTATGGGGAGCCCTATCGTCGGAAGGTAAATGTCTCAAAATTTTTATATAGGCGGTTGCGTCTCATCTACGTAAAAGTTTTTCGTGTGGAAGGTTTGACCAAACTACGTAATATAGAGGGGATATGAGCATTTTCGTGAATTTATATACTTTAGCCGACGAGATATTAAAAAAGTCGTCGGTTAAGGTCAAATTTCTTTTGGCGGTAAACCAAATTTGGAAGAAAATTTTCAAAGGACTTTAGCCGACGAAAATATATGAAAAGTCGTCGGCTAAAGTCGAAAAATTTTCAAAATTTTGAAAATTTTCAACCAAAATTTTTTGGCGGTCAACCAAAATTTTCAAAAGAGTTTAGTCGACGAAAATAAAGAATTTCGTCGGGTAAAGTTCTTTATATAGGAGTTTTACCGGAGGTGGATGGTAAGAAGTCAGAAAATCAGAAAAAGTTCCGGATTTTCTTCTCGGTCTAGCTCCGCCGTCAAGCCACCGGAGACCGCCACACTTGTCCCAAAAGCTTCGCCGTCGTCTCTACTTCATTGCTGGACAGGTGGTGCATCGAGTGGCGCCGCCGTGAGGGATAAATCGAGCTCCAAAACTCCGCCGGTTCGGATTCGGTGTCGATCGAATTTCTCCTTCCTCAAGTCACAATTTGGTGAGTTCTATATATAGATAAGTTGAGTTTGATTAGTACTACATTCTCGTAGAATTTGGTTGCTCGATTCGGTGTGTGTGAAGAGAATCGAAGATTTGAAGTTTTTAGGGTTTAAAATTGGGGATTTTTATATTTTGATTCAATTGACCTGTTTAGGCTTTGAATTGGGCTTCGACTTCTTCTAGAAAGTTGTTCGAAATGTTGAGAGGAATATTCTGTCAAATTTTGGTGGTGATTAGAGGTGGCCGAAAGTTGCTGCAGTTTTTTTTTTCAAAAACCAGCAACTTTAGCCGACGATATTTAAATACTATATTCGTCGGCTATAGTATTTTTAATTTTTTTGTAAGGTTTAGCCAACGAATGGCATATTTCGTCGGCTATAGTTATTTTTTTAATTTTTTTATAAGGTTTAGCTGACGAAACATATTATATTTCGTCGGCTATAGTTATTTTTTTAATTGTTTATTACACACTTTAGCCGACGAATATCTTAATTGTTTCGTCGGCTAAAGTCTAGGAAAAAAACCGACGACGTGTTTTTCGTCGGCTAAACTGTGGGACTATAAAGTGTTTGTCCTGGTAGTGTTGACGAGTCTGAAAGAGAACGATTGACATAATTCAATACAGTAAGCATTGCAGCAGCGGCTCATTCTCTTAATTTTGAGTTTGAACAAATTTTTTTTCTGTGCAAACCACTTAAACTTCAGTTCAATAAACAAGAACTCCCTCTGGTAATTGAAGTTTTTTCGACTCTAGTCTCGCTTCGCATAATGAAAAAGCTGATGAAGTGATGAGTAATATCGATACTGTTCCAACTATTAGTATGTTCGAATTTAAAAAACAAATTAGTATCCGACTGTTTTTGATTAAGATCGAAAGCAGCCAACTAGCCATTACTCTCATCATAATTTGCATTCGCTTTAAATCAGATTGCATTACAGTTAAAGAGAATCAAACAACTCTTTCAAATCTTACTAAATATAATCATATCGAATACGGAGGCACGCAATATGTCTCTAGTATTGGCATTTTCTCATGCGCTCGTTCGAAAAATGTTAAATGGCAGCAAATCAAATTATACCATTAGCCAAAGAACGGATCACTGATATGCTAAAAGCCTAAAGAAGAAAACAAATGCTTCAAGATCTTCTATAAACGTACAGTTTGTATAAACTCGATCGTTATATACATATTGTTAGCACTTAGCACTAAGGATCAAGTAGAGCATGAAGCCGGCAACTTAGATATCTGAGTTTTTGTGAGGAAGGTAAGCTGTTCTTATGGCTAAAACCGCTATTGGGTCGCTGCAGGGGTAATTGAGGTCCTATTGTACTCATGCGACTGATTGAAACTTGCCGTGCAATTTGGTTTCTCCGTTCAGATGGTTTTATGCTGAATTAGAGATTTTTTTTTTCGAACATAAATATAAGCTAACATGTTGATGAAATGAAAAAGAACACAAAAAAAAAACCAAAGATTCTTGAACCTACTAGACTACTGCAATTGAGATTGTAGTGCTGATCATAAAGTTTCTTGAAGCAATAGCACTCAAGCGTGTTTTGGTCTCACCAGCTAGCTCTAAAATCTCATATTATTTTTCTGTATGATGTGAATTGTGTAATTCCCTTTATTTGTTGTAATCGTGATTGAGCTATCGGTAGAATCTTCTCGTCTTTGGTAGATTATTTGGCTAATAGCACTGTGAGAGATAAGCTATGAAACTTTGGTTACTTGTGGCTGGGACCTGAGGCCAGGGATGGTGACAAGAGAAAAATTCGATCACACTTGACTATCAAGCTTCGTTACAAACTTGATTGGAATGAGTTAACTTCATCGCTATCAAAGGTGACCTAACGAAAGTTTGTTTTGGTTAAGAAGGTGACCTAAAAGGTTTTCCTTACCTTTAATTTGGTTGTCTATTTGTTTTCATCTTTCGTATATTCATATATATCATGTGCCTCAAACCTTTTAGAAGGAAAATATACTATATATGAGGTTATTCAAATAACTTAATGCTTCCACTTCAAAACTAAAAAACCATTTAAACGATATATAGTTTACTTGATGTATTCACAAAAATGTATCTTGTTGTTCTATACAGTTTGAATTGTATGATGATAGGTTTAATTTAGTGATTGCCTTGCCGTGAAACGGTTCGACTCCGTAATGATTTTACAAAAAAAAATTGCAAGACCAGATCTGAACCATGCTACATTGCTACCAATTCCATAAATCATATAAATCTTAAAACTAAAATTAAGAACGGTTCTTTAAAGTTTACCGATTCACAAAACCCTGTATTAGGAATCCAATTATGACTAAATGAAAAGGTCAGAGAGTCTGTCATTGTTTTGGAGGTTATATATAGTTTGAAAAAGAAACTAACAAAAAACCAGTTTGGAATGTTCTCCTTTATGTTGGCATATTGGACTGTTTCTGAGAACACATACATCGTTATATCGATCCCAGATCAAAATTCACAGCTCCATTATCTTCATTTTCTTTTAGAACAAATCAGCTTACCAAAATAATCAATCATTGAATCATGTAGTGCAGCACATGAAGCATCTCTTTCTTGCCAGCTCCTGCCAGCCCCAACACTCATCATACAAAACAACATGTACATGTGTGCAAGTTACTATATAAACTAAACATGACACACCAAACATGTAAAGTAAGACCAATTCAATAATTCCACTAATGTGCCTATTATACGATCCAATACAACTATATATCATTAGCTAATTCGTGCTGGTTCATAATAGAATGAGTTGTTACAATGTTACATCTCTACCTCTCTGTTTATTTATTTATTTTTTTTTCTCGATGAGTAAGTGAAAGGTGGTGGGTCGCCGGATGCATCAATCCCCCTCCGAAGTTATGTGAGTATATGTTTTCTATTTCTCTAAAAATTTATAGACTATGTTATCATATTCTATTACTTAACCGAACTCGTAAACAATGCAGTGTTGTCATGATTATTTATTCTAGTAATTTATGTGTAAGTGCAATTTTCAGTCCAGCTTTTGTGGTCGTACAACAAATGATGTACAATATTAGTATTTCATAACAAAAAAAAATTATGAAAAAGACCAAACAATTCGTGATTTTAATTAAGCCTACATACTTAATAAAACTAACATACCTCATGTTCGAGTCTTAGATACGTCCATGTATTTACGCACATGAAAGAAAGAAAAAGCGTGCGGTAAGATATATATCTAAAAGGATTCAGGCATGATCGAGATACTGAGTAAATGGAAGATGTAAACAAAGATTACGATGTGTGTGTTAAAAACATTATGCATCCGTAACTAATTTTTAACTTTTCAAACCTCATAGATATCCCTAATACTCGGTCGACTGTGGCACCAAAGCATAATTAACGCGTAATTTCTTCACAAATAATCTTCCCTGATCGGAGTCAACTGTCAAAGGACGACAACACGACAATAACATTTTGGAGGCCGATCGATGAATATTTTAAATTTCAGTTGGTTGAAATGAACATCAGAACATGTTAGCTGCTTTCCATTTGCAACGGTAACCTTATTATTATCAACTCGAGATCGTCATCATCACCCTCCCCCAAATATCTAATCTCACACAACGGCTAATGACTCAAATTAAACCATATCAAATTGGAACAGAATTAAACGATAAACCTAATGGGGATCTCTTCCATACAACAAAAGAGTTCTCATCAGAGCAACAGTGATAAGACACGTGTGAATGGTGTGATGTATCTTAACTGTGATTAGACTTATGATGATAGGATAAGCAGTGATTATCATGCCGGTATACGAATGAAACTAAATGGATGATCATCGTGTGACATGATAAACATGTATTTGGACTGTTTAAATCTCAAACTTATATTACACCCAAACACATATAATTATGAATCAATTATCAAGTGACATGATAAAAAATTTCATGACCGGATAATACGTACGAGTAGTGAGAGAGCTAATTAAATTAATTAAATGTCCTATGGTTATGTTTTGACATTGTCTTTCCGATATTGTAAAACAAATTGAGTTATGACAATCCTTGCTAGCTAGTTGGTGTATTGTTGAGTACTTGGGATTAATAGAGAATCGCGCGCAGAACTATTTCTATGAATGCGAGGTTTTGACATCTAGTATTCTACATTTTCATGAATCAAAACATAACAACTAATACACACAAATACCTTCGTGTTACTATCAAAATAAAATAACACACGTACAATTGTCATATTTACTAGTCCTACACTGTATACATTAGATAATATAGAATTGTCATATTTTCTCATGGTTACAGATCATAGTAGTGATACTCATCAAATTGACAACTCACAAGAACACCTCTTTGCCCTTTTTGCTGTATAGAAACATTCAACTATTGAGACTAAGTTGCATCTACACATCCAATTGTAGAATGCTTTCCATGCTAAGAAACAACCATAACAAGACTAGGTAATCGTACATCTCCGATCCGGAAACGACATCGTCACGATATTTGCTTAGAACATTTCAAACTTGGGTACACATAGCTAGTATAAACGCAACACATCTATATACCAAAAACGTTCAAACTTCATCACAATACGTAAACGCTTAACGTAATGGTAATGACAGAACCACATTAGTCGATTATAGTAAATTACGATCGACAACGACGACGGAAGGTCACCTATGAAAACGAAGAAAGGGTCATTCCGGTAAAAAACCACCGACCACGCTTAGAGTTGTTGAAAAGGAAGACTCTAGCTCAATCCAGTCTGTCAAAACCATATTATAATTTTCCAATAAGGTCCCCAACATTTTATATTCCGCCAATTTTGCAAATGCCCCATTCCATGGTCGAAAGAGACATTTCACTCACCATGCATGTGGAATGTACCAAAACCCTAATTTACAATCGGAACCCTAATTGCACACGCGTCGGAATCTGGTGAGTCATATTAGGTGGTTCCCGCCGTAGACGATAAGTCTGACCGATTATTCTCACCGCCTCAAGCTGGCTTAATCATCCATATTAGGGTATTACGTAATAGTTTAAGCTTTTTGTGAATATGAACATGTAGAATTATGTAACAGTGTGTATCTATCTGTGTTTGTGTATATAAATAATGGAAAGGAATCGAGGAGTCCCAGCATTATTGAAATACCAAGCATTGTCTCTCCACTTTCTTCAGGACTCCTAGCCCTTTTTATATTCTCCTCTCCTTTTGAAACCCTCCCTCACTCACTCCCAAACCCTCTTCATCTTCTCCTTCTTCCTCGCTTTTCTTTCTTCCCCTGTGTTTTCAAAAATCTCTGTCTCTTTTCAGAAGAAGATGGGTTTCGGAAGAGTTCAAGTAGTGTTTGTGATCTTGGGTCTGTTGGCCACCTCTTGTTTGGCTCAGTCACCCGCAGCTTCACCCAAGCTTGCACCCACCGCCGCTCCCACCACCTCACCAACCGCAGCCACACCGGCACCAACACCCACCGTGGCCGCACCTGCACCCGCACCTACTGCGACTACACCTTCACCTGCAACTGCACCAGCAACTTCACCCGCCACGACTCCTATCTCCTCCACACCGACCTCATCTCCACCTGCACCCAGCACCGTGTCCGGGCCCGCAGCCGAGCCGGCTGCTGACGTTCCCAGCGGTGCTTACGCTCCAGGGTGGGCAGCTGTTGCTGGAACCGCTTTGGTGGGGAGCTTCTTCGCCGTCGTGTTGGCCTAGATTTGTTGTTTCGTCCACGTGGTGGTCGGTAGTCGATCGGATCTGGAGTTTGACGGACGGATGAGATCTGTTCTTTTTTCTTTTTCTCATTAATTTCTTGTTGTTTCTTTAATTGATGTTTTAATTAATTTGCTGGTGTTATTTTTGTTCATTCTATATTATTGGGTTTGAGGTTCGACTCACGGTGGGATTTGATGATGATGATGATTAGTGTGGTTAATTATTTTGGTGATTCATTTTGTTTCGGAGAGGAGTCGACAGCACACCCATTTGTAGAGTTGAGTCGTCTGATCATGTAAATCTTCATAGTTTGAATAATAAAACTGTTTGTCATTCTTTTTCCACAGAGTTTCTCAAATCTTGAATTTGATTTCATTTCTCTTCCGTGTGTCTTTGGATCTGAAAGATGTGTATCATTCTTGTTTAGAGAATGAATTCACATTTGGAAAACCGGTTGAAAAGAAGCATAATCTCGGAATGTGACCGGAAAAAGTGAAGTTCATCCAAGATCATGAAGATTCTCCCTCTTGAAATGTTTTCTCTTTGTTTCCAACGAGAATGGATTGAAGTAAAAATGGGGCCTTTATTTTCTTCAGTTTGGTACCACTTCCTTTTGACAAAGTTCCAAGCATTTGTTCTTTTTTCTCTACCAGATAAATATTTCGAAACTTTTGTTGTTTTGGTAAATGATTAGTGTACAATGTGCACTTTCAAACCCTTGATGTTGACATATATAATTTTATAGTCACCACTACTTTCTGGGTGCTCCATAACACTTTTCTTCTTGTGATTCCATGGAATTTTTCACCTTTTGTGTAAACCCCATTTGAAAACGAACTTCCACTTGAAATTACCTGATCTATTAGATTAGTGGAAAGTAGCCACAATGATTCAATGTCAATGCATTTGACATGATTGCTAACAAAGAACCATATGGGGTGCACTTAAAATGATTCAATCAAACATACAAACAAGCATTAGGTTAAAATGACGCGGAAAGTAAGAGTTCCTATTCAAAATTTACTAATTAATATCTTCTCGTAATGTGACGAGGTTTCGAGTAGACATGTTGTATTTGAATATGTTCTGAGATGTGATGAAAGCAGCGATGAAGCTAACTAGTGTGACATTGTGAGGATGCTTCCGTTGTGGTCCTCGTGGTTGTGGACATGGAGATGCTCCTTTTGCAATCAAGATTCCTCATTTACGTCTTTGATGGGTCATGATATTGCCAAGCTTTGTCGTCCATTTTCACCGGAATGTCTTTTCGGTGGGTCACGTACTGGAATGAAAGGAAATAAGCAACAAGTTTAATGTTATGATCGAGGTGGTGGTGTCTGGTTGGAACAGAATGATATAATGGAATGAGAATGGGAATGGATTCCATTATTTTGGTTAATGGAATCAGATATAAACTTAACCTCAGAGGTCTGGACTGTGGAGGAGCTGGACAGTGGGCCTTAAAATGGGTTTGTTTGTGTTTGTTTTTTTTTTTTTTTTAAATTTATTATCACTAATAAATATTTGATGGTCGACTAAAAAAAATAATAAATTTTGTAAAATAAAGAAAAGAAGAAGAGAAGACATAAAGAGAATAGTTGGGAGGAGGTAAAAGTGTTCTCATTCATTCTCATTAGCCTTCTTATATAGAGGTAGAGTTTACATCAGAATACATAACTAATGAGTAATTACGTGGACAACCACATAGATTATAATATTTATAACAGTCCTCCTTGGATGTCCAACAATGAATGATGAAGTTAGACGCGTTTAATATTGTCTCGTTAAAAACCTTGCCAGATAACAAAAACCCAGTGAGAGAAAAATAACTATGGTCGAAGGAGAAAAAGAGTACAACGCGCATATGTCTTAGATAGCATACTTCTGGATACTCCCCCTGATGAGAATCTCCCCTGAACGTTGCAAGCTTCATGCATCGTAAATAACAGTTTGATTTGTCTATCACTAAAGTGAGACCATGCGTGCTTTGCAATAGGGGCTCATCATGAAATTGTGTACCTGCAAAGTTAAAACAATACCAACAAAGCTAAACGATTTCTAATACATTTTACCTCATTTAGTTATATGATCAGATTCATACACTAAGTAATAGCTAAACAAGATAAGCAAATTGGCATTAAAACATTGAAAAATCTCATGACGTATCTAGCCATACACATTAATATCTTTGTATAATGATACATCTCATATAAGCTCTTCAAGAACTCTAAGTAATTCATAACTTCGAAAGTTAGAATATGTAGCAACATAATGATCATAATTCGAATTCGATTTTGTAGTCCAATCATAATACTCATTAAGACAATTTTGATCACGTTAACAATAACATAATGAGTATATATGAGCTAGCTTTAGACTAGTTGATTCCATGAATTAGCTTCAGACTCTCTCAAGTATTCATGGATCGAATTACATTAGAATCATTCATGTACTTGAATCCTTTAAGGACTTGACAAGCGATACGCTTGTAATGACACTTCATTTTTGGGAATTTGCTTTTAGGAACGTGTCTTTTATGATTCTCATAATATACAATGACAACTGTCGTAAGTCTCTCGTCAATAACTATATGTAACACTGTACTTACAGAAAATTGTCACATATAAAGAAATATATTCGTAATCCGCATGTCTCTTGTAGACATTGTGCCATAGTGATTTATTTTCACTGTGATTAATACCCTTTTATATCATGTAAGGTTAAAAGTCAAAGTATCTCATCACGTTTCAAATATTTAGTTTCATTGGAATTGCCTATTTCCAATTTAGTCAATAATATGCTTTGTCGACATGCATAATGAAACGTTGCATAGCATCGATTAATATAGTTCTTAATGGTCTTTGGTAACTACCATTTGCAAATTGTCATAGATGATCATCATTCATAGATCCCACACATTCTTATATGCATGCATTTTTGATATTGGGTACTCATGCCACTTCTGGGGAAAATATTGTTACTTCTAGGACAAATATTATCTAGCGAATGTGGATCTTTTACTTGTAATATCATGTAGACCATTAGAGGACATGTATAATCTTCCATTTTCAAGAGTTTAAAACTTTAGACCTAGTGGATACATTACACTCAAATTCACGCCGTTATCCAAATGACAGTAGTCTTATTCTCCCCCTAACGGCGGGAAGACTGTCATTTTATGATCATCCGTAAATATGCGTTTAAAGCTCTGTCACTTTCTTTCGAGTGAGATGTTCATTGGCTGGTGGCGAACCTAAACCAAGTATGAGGTCAAAAACATTGTATTCATTAGTATCAACCAATATATCATTCTCTAATGGCGTACCTACAACCTTTGTATGTGTAACCATATTAGGAACTCTAACATTGTATCATGACATTCTCTTCAAGAGAACCATGTCACTTGGATACACATGCATCCCACAAATCAAATGGGGTATAGACTATTTGAGTTAATATGGAGGATCTCATAGACTTAAATTCAAGTTGACGTCTATGCTTTTAGCATATACATTTGTCAAGATCTTTTATCAATACTTAACTCAGACATTTCTCAAAATCAAAATAAGATGATGGAAAATAACTCACACACTTTACATCGTTCTTCAGGAACAATCTCTCTCTCCCCCTCATGACGGGATTTTTGTCTCATTAAAGTGAAACCTCAAAAAAAAATCCGACAAATAAACAATTGGCTATGAGTAGGGCTAGTGGTCATCAAAACTTTTTATTGATTCCATGCAGCATTATAAGTAAAATATGACATAACTTGTCATGCCAAATAATGTATTTGGTTCAATGAACTTCTGGTTCATGATATTATGTGTCTTAATTCACTATAAAATTTGGCACAATCTATTTCATATATTAATCGATTTGAACCGCATTGGAGACACTTAATTCAAAGAGGTGCTCTTCTGGAGCCATCAATCATATGTGAAATCGAAGCTTCAGGTTGAAATTTATAATGTTAGCTAGAACGATAAGTTCTCAGACTTCGGGTTCAAATAATTCTAGTACTCAAAACTTCAGGCTCAAGTAATCCAAATGAAACTTCAAGTACACTTTTTATGAAATCATATTTATATATGCTCAAAGCTTCGGGTTTGAGTTTCAACTGTTAGAACTTTAGGTTTTTTCATACAATATTTTGAACTTATGGTTCAAAAAACATAATATTCGAAATTCATATGTTCGAGATATAAGGCTGCTGGCCCGTATGAATAATAATAAAATTTAGATGACAAGTACTACAATGAAAATACATAACAAAATAGGAAAACTGTAAAGAACAAAAGGTAAATAAATTGACACATGAAACTTCTGGTTTCATGAATGAATAAAATACACATAATTTCTGGTCTGATTACCCTCACATATATGATTATATTGTTTTTCTCCTTTAATTACACAAGAATATAGTATCAAAATAAGGTGAGGAACTTCGGGTCCTCATATGATTAGGGATGATGTGGTTTCAATGATCATTTTATAACTTTATGGAACTTCTGGCCCTCGTTATTTGCATAAGTTTTGATAAACTGTTGAGGAACTTCAAGCCCACTATATTTCAATCAAGAGACTTTAGGTCTCAATCTGAATACATAAATCAATGGACTTCATAATCGGATCATGATTTAACATATTAGCATGATAATCATATAATGATATGAAAAGAAAAACTAATAGGAAACAATTAAGGAATGTAATCCTTGTTAATAAGCAAAATCATATTCGTATCAATTACCCAAAACTTAATGTGTTAATCAATGCAAAAGATGAAAGACATAAACTGAAATATTTATGCAAATCATAGCAACAGAACAATCGACATCATCTAAGTATATGAAATAAGCAAAATCAAACTCATAGATCAAAAACACTAGTGAAAAACAACAATTTAGTTACACCGTATGATTTTCAGATCATCATAGAGTCTAGAAACAAAAGAAAATTGTGCAATGGGTAATTGAATACAATATTATAATCATGGGAAGAAGAAATTGTATAGCAGAAAGATGTATATAGCGTGGATATATACACATATGCACAGCTTTGATTCATATATCATGAGTTTGGCAAAAACCAATTGAGGGTGCTCCAACTACTCTTTGACCATCATCGAACCTTAATCAATATGAAGAAGCATGTGCTAGTGACGAAAAGAAAAATTCTAAAAATTTTAGGGTTTTTGGTATTTAGGGTTTGGTCGTTATCAACTCAAAGGTAGAGTCGTGCTGATAACGTTTTGTAAAGTAAAAAAAAGAAAAGAAAAGAAGAAGAAAAGACACAAAGAGAATAGTTGGGAGGAGGTAGAAGTGTTCTAATTCATTCTCATTAGTCTTTTTATATAAAGGTAGGGTTTACATCAAAGTACATAACTAATGAGTAATTACGTGGACAACTACATAGATTATAATATTTATAACAATAAATAAATTGTTCAGTGGTTCAAAGTTCTTTAGTTGTCGTGAGTAAAGTCAGATTAATTACTCTAGATTTTCATTTGAAAGTATTGAGTTTGAGGGTTCGGCTTCAACAGTTGGGCCTTTGACACGACCCACCCCGAATTTCACCCTAAACCCGGAGTAAATCGTGCGGGGACCACCTCCAAGGAAAGATTTACCGCTAACTTCGGTACAACCTCCCTTGAAAATGGACAACCCTTCTAATAGAAACCTGCAAACACGTCTAAAGGTTCCAAATCCAACCTTATAGACTCCTGGAGCCTTCGTGCTCCCCACAAATCACCACCTCTCCCAATATAAATTTAACAAAGATCCTATAACCAACATATTCAGAGCAACTCTATTTGAGAGGAAATGAACTAGAAATAAATAGAAAAGAGCGGAAGCTATACTATTGATTATGCCTCTTCTCCATGTACGCCCGATCTCAACTATGCAATCCTGCAGACTGGGCATTTTAAAACGAAGGGCCCAGGGGAAGACATTTAATAACGTTAGAGTGAGTGGACATAAATAATTTAATAATAATCTATTTATGCATTCCCATTTTAATTTCATAGAAAAATATACTGCATGCGGCAGCTTAAAAGTGTTCAACTCATAAACTGATAATTTCACGACTAGCACTGGCTAGTCACAAACTCAAATAAAATGAAGCCTCTCAGGCTATACCATATATATTCATATATTCGTATGTATCTACACTCATCAGACTCCTTGTATGAATCCTAGAAACAATTCAGAAAAATAGAAATTCATACAAGGCTACAACGCTGGCGTCTAACGCTCACGTTGCGCCATAATGGTATTTTTCCTCATTATGACCGAAAAGGGACAGTGTACATATACGTGTGGACTCCCTATATGAAAACCTAAATAAACTGAAAAAGAAAGAAGTTTTCATATAGGGCTATGACGTTTGTGTCTAACACGCACGACACGCCATAATGGTATTTACCTCATTATGACGGACCAAGCACGTATGGCTAGCTAGCATTTATATACATACTATTCTCATAAAATCCAAAAACATATATATCCACCGAAAATCTCATTTTCGGGATCTCTCTAAAGGAGGAAAAATTATCAAATAGGCGAGAAATCAATAATCTCATCAAAATAAACAAATGATTAACAAAATCATTCATCGCATGCTTTTTATTTAAAACAAAGGTCCACTCACAACTTTAGGCCTAAGCCTGACGTCGATCCGAGGTCTCTCCAATTGAGTCTCCTCACGTCCTGTTCCAAATGTATAATTAATTTACCAACTGAATTCCAGTATTTATAAAATAGGCAAAATTAATCGAGAGCCATAATTACGCTCATCATTGCTTAAGTTCGATATTCTTAAATCGAAACGATCCAAACTTTTATATCATAGTCGGCAGTCGTATAAATAATCTTTCCCCGAAATTGATTTAAATCCTACGGTCGGATTTTACATTATTTAACCGCTTAAATACCAAACTTCGGAAATTCATAAACCTATTCAAAATTCGTCCGAAAATTCTAAAACTCATTCCATTAAATTCCTCATAAAAATCTCCACCTAAAACAGTTTTTCCAGCGGCGGCGCCGGTGGCGGCTCCGCCGGCAGCGGCGGCCGGCGACCAGCTCCGGCGACGTCCAATGTCCACCAAAATTTGACAGTACCTTCCTCTCAACCTCCTCTACAACATTCATAACTACCACAAACTCCAATTCTAAGCCTAACCATGTCAATCGAACGCAAACATACAATAAGCCCTAGAATTTCAAACACCGATTCCTCTTTACCTAGCCGAAGATGGAGGGAGCCCTTTGGAGGGATTGAAGCACGGGAGGAGAGCTTTCTTTTGAGCCAAGGCTCGCCAGCTATGGTGGCCGGAGGAAGGAGTTCCGGCGACGGAACGCCTAGGGCAGCCGCGCCTTTCGGGCGGCGTTTCTCCTTCACGGCGGCGCTAGGGAGGCTGCCACCGGTCTAGAACGGTAGCTGGGTTGGAGGCCGATCGATTGGGACCGGTGCGGCGGTCTGGGGCGGCCGGACGGCGGCGGACGGCGGAGAAGAAAATCCGGCAGGGGGGAGAGTCGGGAGAGAAAGAGAGAGAGGAGAGAGAATCGGGAGGGAAGAGAGAGAAAATCAGTTGGGCTTGGCCCAACTGGTTCCAACCCATATAAACCCAATCCAAAAATCTAACACCCCCAAAAAATAATACCCTAATAAAAATTACCTTTTACTAGCTAAATTTACCATTTTTTACCGTCGTTACATTTTTCTCCTACGAAAAACTCTCCGAAATAATCGTCCCTTAAAACCCCTCTAGGGACCAATTAAACTATATCTCAATGTCGGAGACGGTAAAATTCTTATTATAACCAAGCTAGCAAATAAGATAAAATTTACGGGTCGGGATGTGACAATTCTCCCCTCCTTATAAAAATTTCGTCCTCGAAATTTACATACTTGTCATTCGCAGAGATAGGGATACTGCTGCCTCAGTTGCTCCTCTAATTCCCAAGTAGCTTCTTCTACTTGATGACTTCTCCAGAGCACCTTGACAAGTGAGATTGTCTTGTTCCTGAGCACTTGCTCCTTTCGGTCAAGAATCTGAACCGGTTCCTCTTCATAGGACAAATCTCTCGTCAAACTGATCGGTTGCTCTTGCAGCACATGAGAAGGATCGGCAATATACTTGCGAAGCATGGATACATGAAACACATTATGTATCCTAGCTAATTCTGAAGGCAAAACTAACCGATAAGCGAGTGAGCCAACTCGCTCTATAATCTCATAAGGGCCGATATACCTCGGACTAAGCTTCCCACGTTTACCGAAACGTACTACCCCTTTCCAAGGAGATAGTTTCAAGAACACCCAATCACCCACTTGAAACTCATGGTCCTTCCTGCGGACATCTTTATAATTCTTCTGGCTACTAAGAACTGTTTTGAGTCTACCTCTGACTCCTTTAACATTTTCATTTAAATCGTGAATTATTCTAAATCTTCTTAAAGATTCTAAATCCTTCGTTGAACTGCCACTAACGTTTACACGTAAGTGAGTTCAATGATACTTGTTCCAGAGTACGAGTACATGTAGGTATGTACACTAATTCCTGTGCAATGAAAAATCGCTATCACCATCGGGCTCAAATCTCCTAACGTCACGCAACAACCTCGTCAATGCACTGCTCACAAACTCAACATTGAAGCTCACTTGTTAGGAAACTAAAGTTTACGCATTCTCACATGTTCATAGGGTCAAAATTAAGACCCGCTAAATGAACAGATTTAAGGATGCACACACTGCAGAACTGCAACAATCACTTCTAGTACCGAGGCACTTTGCAGAGTCTTTCACGAAGTCAAAGCTCTCGCAAGTCCACAAGAAAATCTTGCTCTGTCTAAGTGACCAGTCCGCTAACATATAATAATCTTGATTCTCGAAACGACATTATGAAGAGATCAAAACTACGTCACTTAGGTCTCTTCACCAAAACTATTACATTACCATTTTATGCACCACAAACTAGCAGCTTATGGGAATACCAGCTCTCTCCTAATTTTGTTAAACTCAATATTCTCTTCACCCCAGACCAGAAGATGATCTGAAACATGATTATCATGCGAATGGAACATTTCGGTTACATAAAGCTGCAACATAAACAACTTATATATCGCCAAAACATGTTCCATATAAAATCCAATTTAGCAAGTCACTAGTATGGAAGATGAACAAATCCCCAAGCGGAGTATGCTAAAGAAACTCCAACTGCAAACGAAGTGACATTAACAAATAGACTTCGTTCACACTTAACACTAATATTATGTCATTTAAGACTTGTATCGACTAACTCAATACAACACCGACTGAAAGCACTATGAACACCCATCCACGCTTCTCCAATAAATCATTTTATCTACAGCTATTCCAGATAACATAATATTCAACTCCAATAGCCACGTACTTTAAGATATAATATTTTCCTCTGGACATTCACACCACATTAACATTTCTCACTTTTCCATCTTAGCGACCAAGGTCGCTAAAAATTAGCATTACCTAGAACTTCCAAAGATCTTAACATACTTAATCCATTCCCGACTGTTGTCATAAAGTCAAAGTGACCTCAACTCTTCTGCATCTACTTTATTATTATACTTTCAAGGTCAACTACATTTACCATCTTTATAAAACACTCAACAAATCCGAAGATCAAACTTCATCACCTAGAATTTTAAAAGAATCCATAATGGCTCCACGATTAAAATGATATAACTAACAATTGCTACTCAACGCTTCAGAGCTTGCTAGCAATTCAAAATATTTAGATATACCATTCCCTTTCTTCAATTCTCTTGCGAGGCCAACAACATGTTTTTCACAACGACATGCTCAATGACTCTTGCAAGGCCAACAATCCAAGGAAAATAATCTTGGACTCTTATATTTAACGTCTTAGCCGGCTTTAGCTAAAACACAATATAGACGAAAGTCATCGAAAAATCTTACTATTCCTCGACTGCTAATAACCTCCTTCTCCAAAATGTTCTGATTATACTCATTAATATGAAGATTCCAAAGATAAGAAACATATCTTTGATTAGAGCTGTATGGCCAAAACATGCGCCACTATACCATAACAAGCATTAACCAAAATAATCCCAACTGACTTTCTCTACAGACAAGGCAGTTGGAAATTTGGTCATCAATCAAAACTTCTCTAAATGATAGTCTTTTTATTAGCCACAAATCCCCTGTGACTAATTAGCCCAAAATTGAGTCCTTAACAACTCACATAGGTACCTCTTTGAATAACCAAAGATACCTCCCGCATTACTTCAACCAACTCTTACCTCAAAATAATACACCACTATTTCGAACTTCCTTTCTAACTATTTGCTCCTAGAAGTCACGATCTCGGTACCAAGATTTTCCACCGGATTACTACAACTTCATACTTTCCCACCATAAATAGGAAATTCCAAGACATTATTCGAATCAAACATTTCACCTACTACAAATTCGCACAAGATGTTCACGTTAACATCTTAATCAAAACTCAATCAATCATTGATCAAATGAAAGGAATGCTATCACGCATATGAGTTCCCCACTGGAGTTCCCAACTCGCAATTGAACTCTAATAATTATCATATCAACTCAAAAATCCTTGAAAAAGGCATCATCCATACACATTTTCATTACGCAAAGCATAATGATTACTCAAGAGGTCGGCGTACAGAGGCATAGTCTTAAAGATATAAACATTTATGGCACAATACTGTCCATAAATAAGACAAGAACAACTACATCACAAATTTAATCAACACATAGTGTCTAAAGCATATAATGCTAATAGATCCGTCGCGATCGGACCATCACTCTATAGACACTAAGTATGACCAAGAATATGAGGTAGTACTGAAATGAGAAAGGAATCGAATAACCTAGTGCTCTGATACCAAGCTGACACGACCCACCCCGAATTTCACCCTAAACCCGGAGTAAATCGTGCGGGGACCACCTCCAAGGAAAGATTTACCGCTAACTTCGGTACAACCTCCCTTGAAAATGGACAACCCTTCTAATAGAAACCTGCAAACACGTCTAAAGGTTCCAAATCCAACCTTATAGACTCCTGGAGCCTTCGTGCTCCCCACAAATCACCACCTCTCCCAATATAAATTTAACAAAGATCCTATAACCAACATATTCAGAGCAACTCTATTTGAGAGGAAATGAACTAGAAATAAATAGAAAAGAGCGGAAGCTATACTATTGATTATGCCTCTTCTCCATGTACGCCCGATCTCAACTATGCAATCCTGCAGACTGGGCATTTTAAAACGAAGGGCCCAGGGGAAGACATTTAATAACGTTAGAGTGAGTGGACATAAATAATTTAATAATAATCTATTTATGCATTCCCATTTTAATTTCATAGAAAAATATACTGCATGCGGCAGCTTAAAAGTGTTCAACTCATAAACTGATAATTTCACGACTAGCACTGGCTAGTCACAAACTCAAATAAAATGAAGCCTCTCAGGCTATACCATATATATTCATATATTCGTATGTATCTACACTCATCAGACTCCTTGTATGAATCCTAGAAACAATTCAGAAAAATAGAAATTCATACAAGGCTACAACGCTGGCGTCTAACGCTCACGTTGCGCCATAATGGTATTTTTCCTCATTATGACCGAAAAGGGACAGTGTACATATACGTGTGGACTCCCTATATGAAAACCTAAATAAACTGAAAAAGAAAGAAGTTTTCATATAGGGCTATGACGTTTGTGTCTAACACGCACGACACGCCATAATGGTATTTACCTCATTATGACGGACCAAGCACGTATGGCTAGCTAGCATTTATATACATACTATTCTCATAAAATCCAAAAACATATATATCCACCGAAAATCTCATTTTCGGGATCTCTCTAAAGGAGGAAAAATTATCAAATAGGCGAGAAATCAATAATCTCATCAAAATAAACAAATGATTAACAAAATCATTCATCGCATGCTTTTTATTTAAAACAAAGGTCCACTCACAACTTTAGGCCTAAGCCTGACGTCGATCCGAGGTCTCTCCAATTGAGTCTCCTCACGTCCTGTTCCAAATGTATAATTAATTTACCAACTGAATTCCAGTATTTATAAAATAGGCAAAATTAATCGAGAGCCATAATTACGCTCATCATTGCTTAAGTTCGATATTCTTAAATCGAAACGATCCAAACTTTTATATCATAGTCGGCAGTCGTATAAATAATCTTTCCCCGAAATTGATTTAAATCCTACGGTCGGATTTTACATTATTTAACCGCTTAAATACCAAACTTCGGAAATTCATAAACCTATTCAAAATTCGTCCGAAAATTCTAAAACTCATTCCATTAAATTCCTCATAAAAATCTCCACCTAAAACAGTTTTTCCAGCGGCGGCGCCGGTGGCGGCTCCGCCGGCAGCGGCGGCCGGCGACCAGCTCCGGCGACGTCCAATGTCCACCAAAATTTGACAGTACCTTCCTCTCAACCTCCTCTACAACATTCATAACTACCACAAACTCCAATTCTAAGCCTAACCATGTCAATCGAACGCAAACATACAATAAGCCCTAGAATTTCAAACACCGATTCCTCTTTACCTAGCCGAAGATGGAGGGAGCCCTTTGGAGGGATTGAAGCACGGGAGGAGAGCTTTCTTTTGAGCCAAGGCTCGCCAGCTATGGTGGCCGGAGGAAGGAGTTCCGGCGACGGAACGCCTAGGGCAGCCGCGCCTTTCGGGCGGCGTTTCTCCTTCACGGCGGCGCTAGGGAGGCTGCCACCGGTCTAGAACGGTAGCTGGGTTGGAGGCCGATCGATTGGGACCGGTGCGGCGGTCTGGGGCGGCCGGACGGCGGCGGACGGCGGAGAAGAAAATCCGGCAGGGGGGAGAGTCGGGAGAGAAAGAGAGAGAGGAGAGAGAATCGGGAGGGAAGAGAGAGAAAATCAGTTGGGCTTGGCCCAACTGGTTCCAACCCATATAAACCCAATCCAAAAATCTAACACCCCCAAAAAATAATACCCTAATAAAAATTACCTTTTACTAGCTAAATTTACCATTTTTTACCGTCGTTACATTTTCTCCTACGAAAAACTCTCCGAAATAATCGTCCCTTAAAACCCCTCTAGGGACCAATTAAACTATATCTCAATGTCGGAGACGGTAAAATTCTTATTATAACCAAGCTAGCAAATAAGATAAAATTTACGGGTCGGGATGTGACAGCCTTGGTCTTTTAGAGTCCAATCTTGGGTCAGTAGTTTTCTGTTTCTTTTAGTTTTTTTTTTCACTTTTTATGATTTCATCTGTGCTTTAACACCTTATTGTAAAGCCACATTATTCATGCTTAATTCTTTGAAGAGTAATTAACGGTGACATATGTTTCCAGCTTTTTTTTTTTTGGCTAAGTAGCTTCCTTTTTGCTAAGTAATTCTTAGATAGTAAGAGCATCGCATCTTTAGTAGATTCTCTACTTTGATTCTTTAGCTATTTTAGATAACGTGTTTAGTTTTTTTGAATGTTTTAGCAGCTCCAGCAGACTAGCCAAACTTGAGGTATAACTTTTAGTTATCTCGCTATAACTCAAATGAGGCTAACTATAATTTAATACATTCATTTTAAGATATTTTAAGTGATATATAAACATATTTAAACTATTTAATCTTTATTTGAACAATAATATTAATGTAATGCTAGCTAAAATAGAGAGCATTGATGCATACGTGTTTCTAAAGTGGCTAGCCAAAATAACATTTTAGCGAATTTGACGAAAATTTAACTAAAAAATGGCTAACATTGCTAAAGATGCTCTAAGAATACTTATGAATGAAGAATAGCTAGCTTACTTTCAGGCTAGTACTTTTACAGAAGAAGAATGGCTTAAATTCAGGCTAGATATTCTTAAGCATTAAGAATACTAACTGACACGATCCACCCCGAATTTCACCCTGAACCAGGAGTAAATCGTGTGGGGACCACCTCTAAGGAAAGATTTACCGCAAAATTCGATATAACCTCCCCTGGAAATGGACAACCATTCCTAACGAAAACCTGCAAACACCTCTAAATTCTCAATCCACCATTAACTTCTGAAGCCTTCGTGCTCCCCAAATACAATCACCACCAACAAGATAATAAACATCAACTTCCAATCCAACACATATATCCAACTAAGATAATACATCCTCCGTCAAATATTTTAAAATGTGAACATGCCTTCGCCCACAACCGAAATAATATACATTAAACCCAAGTATTCAGAGCTACTAGACACTAGCGGAAGTAAGAAAACACATGTAGGTTAAACAGGTAACCTACTGGTGAAAGGTGGTGGAAATGCGGGTGACTATGTCTCATCTCCTACTAGATCCAATTCGAACTCTACAGACTTGACATTTTAAACGAAGGGCCCAGGGGAAGACATTTAATAACATTAGAGTGAGTGGACAAAAAAATTTAATAAAAATATTTATGCATTCACATTTTAATTTCATAGAAAATATACTGTATGCGGCAGCTCAAAAGCGCTCAACTCATAAACTGGCAATTTCACGACTAGCTCCGGCTAGTCACCAACTCAAATAAAATGGAGCCTCTCAGGCTAAACTATATATAATCATATATTCGTATATATTTACACTCGTCAGACTCCTTGTATGAATCCTAGAAACAATTTAGAAAATAGAAATTCATACAAGGCTACAACCCTTGCGTCTAACGCTCACGTTGCGCCATAATGATATTTTTCCTCATTATGACCGAAGAGGACGGTGTATTTACGTGTGAACTCCCTATATGAAAACCTAAATAAACCAAAAAAGAAAGTAGTTTCCATATAGGGCTATGACGCTTGTGTCTAACACTCACGTCACGCCATAATAGTATTTTACCTCATTATGACGGACCAAGCACGTATGGCTAGCTAGCATTTATATACATACTATACTCATAAACATCCAAAATACATATCCACCGAAAATCTCATTTTCGGGATCTCTTCAAAGGAGGAAAAATTGCCAAATAGCTGAGAAATCAATAAGTCTCATCAGAAGAAATAAATGATCAATAAAATCATTCATCGCATGCTTTTCAATTAAAACAAAGGTCCGCTCACAAATTAGGCCTAAGCCTGATGTCGGTCCGAGGCTTCTTCTGCTCGGGCCTCCTCACGTCCTGTTCCAAATATATAATTAATTTCCCAACTAAAAATTTAATATTTATTCAAAATAGGCAAAATTAACCGAGAGGCATAACCACGCTCATCATTACCTAACTTCGATATTCTTAAATCGAAATGACTCAAACTTTAACACCATACTCGGCAGCCGTAAATACAACCTTTCCAAGAAATTGACTTAAATCCTACGGCCGGATTTTACATTATTCAACTGCCAAAAATACCAAACTTCGGAAATTCACAAACTTATCCAAAACTCATCCAAAAATTCCACAATTCACTTCATTAAACTCCTCTAATTATTACATATTTAAAACCATACAAAACTCCCAAACAACGGCGGCGGCCGGAGGCCGATTCTGGCGACCTCCAAATCCTATCAAATTTTAATAGTAGCTTCCTCTCCACTCCCTCTACAACTTTCCTAACTAGCACAAACCCAAAATCCAAGCCTAGCTATGCTAATCGAACGGAAACATCAAAAACGCCCTAGAACTTCCACCTTAAATTTCTCCTTACCTAAAACGAACCGGGGTGAGTCCTTTGCAGGGGTTGCTGCACGGGAGGAGAGCTTCAAAACGAGCCAAGGATCGCCGGCTGTGGTGGCCGGAGGAGGGAGTTCCGGCGAGTGAAGCACCATGACAGTCGGCCCTTTCGGGGGAGAGTACTCCTTCACGGCGGCGCTAGGGCGGCTAATACCGGCCTAGAATGGAACCTGGGTTGGAGACCGACCGAACGGGACTAGTGCGGCGGCGGATGGTGGCCGGACGACGACAGACCGGCGACCGGAAGTTTCGGCTGCGGGATGCTCGGGGGAGAGAGCTCGGGAGGGAGAGAGAGAGAGAGAGAGAGAGAAGAGTGTGTTTGGGCCTCACTCCAACCCAGTCCAACACCCTTATACCAACCCAGTCCAAAATAAAACACCCCGAAAAATAATATCCTAATAAAAATTATTTTTTACTAGCTAAAATTTACTATTTTTACCGTCGTCAAATTTCCTCCTACGTATAATTCCTCTAAAATAATCGTCCCTCAAAACCTCTAGGGACTATAAACTATAGACTCATTGATGAAGACGGTAAAATTCTTATTATAATTAAGCTGGTAAATAAGGTAAAAAATTTAAGGATCAGGATGTGACAATTCTCCCCTCCTTATAAAAATTTCGTCCTCGAAATTTACATATATGTCATTCGAAGAGATAGGGATCCTGCTGCATCATTTTCTCCTCTGATTCCCAAGTAGCTTCTTCTACTTGTTGACTTCTCCAGAGCACCTTGACAAGTGGGATTGTCTTGTTCCTAAGCACTTGCTCTTTTCGGTCGAGAATCTGTACCGGTTCCTCTTCATAAGATAAATCTTTCGTCAAACTGATCGGCTGCTCTTGCAGCACATGAGAGGTATCAGCAACATACTTGCGAAGCATGGATACATGAAACACATTATGTATCCTGGCTAATTCTGGAGGCAAAGCTAACCGATAAGCAAGTGAGCCAACTCGCTCTATAATCTCATAAGGGCCAATATACCTCGGACTAAGCTTCCCACGCTTACCAAAACGTACTACCCATTTCCAAGGAGATAGTTTCAAAAACACCCAATCACCCACTTGAAATTCAAGGTCTTTCCTATGAACATCTGCATAACTCTTCTGCATACTCTGAGCGGTCTTGAGTCTATCTCTAACCACTTTAATCTTCTCATTTGTCTCATGGATTAACTCTGGGCCACAAAGCTCTTTTTCTCCTACTTCATTCCAACACAAAGGCGTACGACACTGTTTCCCATAAAGCGCCTCAAAGGGAGCCATACCAATGCTAGAATGATAGCTATTATTATATGCAAATTCCATCAAAGATAGGTTTTTATCCCAACTCCCTCTGAACTGCAAAGCACAAGCCCTTAACATATCCTCCAAAGTCTGAATAGTCCTCTCGGACTGCCCATCAGTCTGAGGATGAAAAACAGTGCTGAAGTGTAATCGAGTACCTAAAGCTGCTTGAAGAGCTCCCCAAAATTTAGAAGCAAATCTAGGATCCCGATCTGACACTATTGATTCAGGCACACCATGAAACTTCACAATTTCATTCACATAAAGTTCCGCCAATTTATCCAATTTATACTTCTTTCCCACTGGCAAGAAATGTGCAGACTTGGTGAGTCTATCCACAATCACCCAAATACCGTCATGCCCTTCACGGGTACGAGGTAAACTGAAAATAAAACCCATGGTGATGTGGTCCCACTTCCACACTGGAATAGGCAACGGCTCAAGCAATCCAGAAGGCTTCTGTCTTTCAGCTTTTACTTGCTGGCAAATCAGACACCTATTCACAAAAGCTGCAATTTGCCTCTTCATGTTTGGCCACCAATAATAATCTTTCAAAATCCGATACATTTTTGTGCTACCCGGATGAGCTGCATAAGCGGAACTATGAGCTTCCTCCAAAATCTCACTCTTCAACTCTTCATTTCTTTTTGGAACACAAAGCCGATTCTTAAACAATAAAGTCCCATCCCTTTTAACGGAAAAATGATCGGCTGCGGCCCCGCTCAAAGCTCTTCCTATCAATCGAACTATGGAAGGATCATTATTCTGTGCTTCCCGCACTCTATCAACCAAAACTGGCCTCACATGAAAACTAACTACTAAGGCACCCACTTCATCCACCGATAAATCCACCCCTGAAGCTCGCAACTCAAAAAGAAGTGGAACTCGAACCATCTTTATATAAGATAAAGATATGGAGGGATTTCAACTAAGAACATCAGCTACCATATTAGCTTTTTCAAGATGATACTCGATAGTGCAATCATAATCATTGATCAACTCCATCCACCTTCTCTGTCTCAAGTTTAGCTCTCTTTGAGTGAACACATACCGAAGACTCTTGTGATCGGTAAAAATCTGACACTTGGCTCCATAAAGATAATGTCTCCACAACTTGAGAGCAAAAACTACCGTTGCAAGCTCCAAATCATGAGTAGGATAATTCCCCTCATGCGGCTTCAATTGCCTAGAAGCGTAAGCAATCACTCGATCATGCTGCATTAACACCCCACCTAGACCATGTCTAGAAGCATCACAAAAGACCACATACTCCCCACTATCATCCGGAAGTGCCAAAACAGGGGCACTAGTCAAACGATTCTTCAATTCTTGAAAACTTTGCTCACACTCATCTGACCATTCAAACTTAACACTCTTCTTGGTCAACCTTGTAAGAGGAGCAGCAATCTTTGAAAAATCTTGCACAAAGCGCTGATAATAACCTGCTAATCCCAAGAAACTACGGATCTCCGTCACAGTAGTGGGTCTTCTCCAATTTGACACTGCTTCCACCTTTTGGGAATCTACACTAACTTCTTCTACCGAAACCACATGGCCCAAGAACCCCACTTTATCTAGCCAAAACTCACACTTGCTTAACTTAGCATATAACTGGGAATTCCTCAAAGTCCGCAATATTATTCTTAGATGTTTGACATGCTCCTTCTCACTTTTTGAGTAAACCAAAATATCATCTATGAATACGATCACGAAATGATCAAGATATGGACTAAACACCCTATTCATGAGATCCATAAAAGCAGCGGGTGCGTTAGTAAATCCAAATGGCATCACCATAAATTCATAATGACCATAACGTGATCGAAATGCAGTCTTGGCTATGTCACTCTCCCTGATCCGTAATTGATGATACTCAGATCTCAAGTCAATCTTGGAGAAAAAAAAGCACCCCTCAACTGATCAAATAAATCATCAATGCGGGGCAACATATATTTATTCTTCACCGTGACCTAATTCAACTTCCTATAATCAATGCATAGTCTCATGGTGCCATCTTTCTTCTTAACAAACAATACCGGAGCACCCCATGGAGACATGCTAGGCCGAACAAAACCCTTGTCTACTAACTCCTGCAATTGAGTCTTCAACTCTTTCAACTCCGCTGGAGCCATTCTGTAAGGTGTCTGAGAGATAGGCTTAGTTCCGGGAAGTAATTCTATAGAGAAGTCTATCTCCCTTGCAGGAGGCAAACTAGACAACTCCTCAGGAAAAACATCTGGAAACTCCCTTACTACTGGAATATCTTCTACTCCCAAAACTCCCATACTTGTATCCACCACATGAGCTAAATATGCCTGACAGCCTTTATTTAATAATTTCCTTACAGCAACAGCGGAAATTAGGCAACTCGAAATAACATCTCTTTCCCCTTGAAAAGCAACCTCAAATCCACTTGGACTTCGAAGCACCACTACTTTCTGAAAACAATCTATCAAAGCTCTATATGCTTCCAAAAAGTCCATCCCCAAGATCACATCAAACTCCACTATCTCTAAAGGAATTAAATCGGCCTTGAAATTAAATCCCTCTACTAAAACATTACAACCATTAAACACCCAATTTATTCTCATCACCTCACCGGAGGGTAGAGACACATGCCACTCGCCTGGAAGAGACGATGATGGCACATTGGCATGGAGGGCAAATCTACTAGACATGAATGAATGCGTGGCTCCAAGATCAATTAAAGTAAATAGAGGCACTACAGGAAATCTCGTCATAGGCGACGGAATCAACCCGTCACTTAAGAAGCAATATCCGTCGTCTAAGATCCTAGGAGACCGATCATTCGTCGTTTAAGTTCCGTCGCGTAAGTGTCGTGAGGTAGACACTTACGCGACGGAATTGAAGTTTTTCGTCGACTAAGAACGATCCAACCCGACGAACTCTGACATGCCTTGTCGACAAATTTATTCGTCGATAAGTGTCCCTATCGACGAACAATTTTTGTCGGAAAATTCCTACGCGACGAATAAAAAATTCTTCTTAACCGACGGAACTACGTCGGTATATATGTTTGTCGACGAATACTGAGTCGTTCTTAGGCGACGGAAAGGTCGTCGGTAAAGTTGTAATCCGACGAATACGAAACAGTTCTTAGTCGACGATTGTTCTTTGAATTCGTCGGTTAGGTTGTTGCTCTTAAGTGACGGAAGTTACTATTTCCGTCGCTTGGGTTGTTCTCTTGCGCGACGAAGGGTTGATTTCCGTCGCTGAATGTAAATATCAATTGCGACGAATATTGCTGTTTCCGTCGCTCATGATATTTACCTTGGGCGACGAAGATTACTGTTTCCGTCGACTAAGTTATTTTATTTATGGTGAAAAGACACTGAATTTTTTATTTTTTATTTTTTATTTTTTATTACAAATTAGTAATAATAATCAAACACAGATATATTGATAGCAATGGATTTGGACCATTTTTCATATATTGATGATAGATGGACAAATTTATTCATATATATATATATACGTACAAAATAATTAATAAATTAATTAACTAGGTAGAAAATTGTTCATACAATCTAGCTAAACTATGAATAATGCCAAGGGGCACTGTTGTCCAATCCTACACGTTGTCGCCTCTATCATCACTGTTTTGTGGGGAAACTTGTCGAGGAGGAGAAGATTGAGGAGGAGGAAATTGTGGAAGAGGAGGAGGTGGCATACCTAGGTGCGCATATATGGCTGCAACTTGGGACTGCACAGCACTATACATAGACTCGGCACGCAGGGCACACTGCTGGACCTCTTGGTATTGCTGTCGGGCAAGCTGCTGGACCTCTTGGAACTGCTGCTGGGCACGCTCCTCTGATTCCTTTAGTCTCTGCTCATAGCGCTCCTGCACCTCTTGGAGTTGCTGCTCATCAACTCTAGGAGGACGACTACGTGAAGTGGAACCATTTGAAGAAAGGCTCAAGTCTCGCTCGCCTCCTCGTCCCATCCCTCTGATCTCCTTTCCTTTCCGAGTTTTGAGCACCATACCCAACACCTCAATTTGTTGGGACTGAACACTTTCCATAATCTCCTCCTCCGTCGCGTCAGGATGTTGTTCCTTAAATGCATCATTTCGTTTATTAACCTCATCAACCATGTCATTCTGCATTTAAAATACATCAATTAATAAACAAAACATGCAGCTCAACATTTCCATAATAAAGTTTACTGGTTGCATAATAAACATGGAATAAGCTACTAGGGGTCAGTAAACTCATTAAGCCAAGTAGAAGTTTACTGTCCCCCAGTAAACTCATTAAGTCAAGTAGACTTCCAATTCATTATCTCCCTTTCAGTTTCATGGCCAGAACACACAAAGATACTCTAATAAACAACTTTACTGCTCCCTAGTAAACCCAGTATAAGTTTATTGCCCCCAGTAAACTTCTACTGGGGGTCAGTAAACATGCAATTCATTATCTCCTTTTCAGTTTCATGGTCACAACACACAACAGATACCCTAATAAACAACTTTATTGCTTCCTAGAAAACCCTGTAGAAGTTTACTGCCCCCCAGTAAACTTCTACTGGGGGTCAGTAAACTTGCAATTCATTATCTCCCTAATAAATCCAGTAGAAGTTTACTGCCCCCAGTAAACTTCTACTGGGGTCAGTAAACTTGCAATTCAGTTATGGCCATAACAGATACCCTAATAAACAACTTTATTACTCCCTAGTAAACAATTTATTGCTCCCTAAAACTATACATCTTAATTAATGACAATGATAATAACACTTTTTTTGTTTTGGAAGAAGCAGGAAAACATAACATTCTAATTGGACAGTGCCTACATTCAACTTAATGGTCTCATATATATACCAATAGCCGGATTTACACATGCTTGAACCATTTGCTAAGCTTACATTCTAGTAAAAGGAAAGACACTTACATATTTCTTGGTTGTATCTTCATCACCGGCCCTGACATAGGTCTTCTCAAAACCTTTGATAATTGGAAGCTGCTCGCCTTGTATTCTGAGTTCCTCCATTGTGTAGATGATAGGAGAAGACCCCGTGTGGTGGTGCATAGTCTTCTCCCCACGGTTCCGCTTGTTTGCCAAGGAGAGTCTCTAATATATACACGAAAAAACATTAAATAGATTAGTTCTAACATCTTGCACATTTCACATTTCAAGTTATAAATACATAACTATACATGAATGGGCTAATAATAAAATACAAGGGAAACAATGAAGGTAATTAAAAAAAAACCTTGAAAGCATCTGACTCAAAGTGCTCGCATAGAAACTCCCACTGGTCCTCTCTCCCAATGAAATCTACTGGCATGCCAGAGGGCCCTTCCTTCAGATAAGCTTTGTGACACTGGTACTTCCAGTCCTTGTACCTCTCCTGTGCCCTCTTCAGTATCCAATTGAACATTGGCTCATCATTTTCATCCCACTCGTACTTCGGCTAAGTAAGAAATAAATAAAAAATCTCATGTTAAGCACTGAAAAATAAAATAAAATAAATTAATACAGCCAATTACTATCACAAAAGACATCTTTCAATTCATATCAACACACAATACTTTACACACATTCAATCATACTTTACACATATCCATAACATTTTCACTTTATAAGACAACTCAGTCTTATGCAAACATATCCTTAGACATGAAATTTTATCAACAGAGAGATGTCAATTCAGTCAGTTCATGCCTTCCAATTATAAGCAATCATATATATGTTATCAAACAAATGTAATTAAGTAAATTTACTTTTCATATACTTTTCAGTTACTTACCGACATTGCATTCCACACCTTCCACTTCTCAGTCTGATCAAGGTCGTAGAACGTGCTTGCCCTCATTCCCACCAGACTCCGTATGGCGCAACCGATATCATGTGCCACCAAGCTGTTTATCCCCCTCACGCTAGGGCCTTTTACACGGGGGCAATACTCCAGCTTGATCTTCTGCCCCGTTTGTTGAACGATATCCTCCGCCTTCTTTCCAGAACAAAAACCCCGCTTCTTTTTCGGGGCCGGAGCTACAATTAACATGTGAAAATACATTATTACATTATGATATATACTTAATATACAAGAGGATATATGTTGTGTGTAAGTGGCATGAAAATGAAAGAGACATATTGTACTGATAGTTTACTGACCCCCATTATAAGTTTACTGACCCCCAGAATAAGTTTACTGATCCACAGAAGAAGTTTACTGATCCACAGAAGAAGTTTACTGACCCCCAGAATAAGTTTACTGACCCCCAGTAGAAGTTTCTGACCCCCAGAAGAAGTTTACTGACCCCCAGTAGAAGTTTACTGACCCCCAGTAGAAGTTTACTGGGACAGTAGAAGTTTACTGGGGGCAGTAGAAGTTTACTGACCCCCTAGTAGAAGTTTACTGGGGGCATAAGAAGTTTACTGACCCCAGTAGAAGTTTACTGACCCCCATGATCATTGATCATAATGACCGAAACGATCAAACAAGAGGGTCCGAAAACCACTCAAGCCAACAAAGTTCAAACTTGAATAAAAACTACATCTAATAATTAAAAACTAACTACCACAAAACTACATATATATATATATGAATACTAGAAAGCATAATAACCTCCCCTACCCCAAGAACTTAACTTCCCCCAAGTAGAAGTTTACTGGGGGGCAGTAGAAGTTTACTGACCCCCAGTAGAAGTTTACTGGGGGCAGTAAATTAATACACTTACCTGTTGGGCTTCTAACTTTGATTCGAGCGCTGCCGACGATGCGTCTTGCAGATTCGGGTGCGGTTGCAGTCTCGGGTGCGGTTACAGACGCCGATTGAGATCCCGTTGAACAACTGTCAACTGTAGGGCGCCGCACGATCAAGGGGGGAGCCCCTGGTGGTACTGTCTCAGCCGGCATGGGGTTAGGATGGCTGCTACTGCTAGCTGAACCGACGCTCTGCCGTATTGAGTCCATCAAAGCACTGGCCTGAGTGGCTCGGCCCTTCCTCTTCCCCATGATCACCATATCTTGCACATAAATAACACACAATTGTTAGTAAATGAGTGAGTAATAGATAAAGATTACGAAAAATAGTCCATAGAAAAGCATACAGGTTGATCAAACCACTTGAATTTGTTCACTTTATTTTTTTTTTTTTTATAGAATTGATGCATTGGTGATACAGAAAACTGTGAGCCACTTAAGCAGAAGATACAATGTGATATTGGGTTTTTTTTTTCGGATAATTAAAAAAAATCCCAATAATAATAATAATGAAACACGATCAACGAATTCGTTTACGATTCAGACACTGAGAAGAGAGAGAATACGGACCTGCAAAAGGAGCGGCGGTGAGAAGGTGAGAGCAGAGAGATCGTAGCGGCGGTGAGAAAGTGAGAGCAGAGAGATCGTAGCGGCGGTGAGAAAGTGAGAGCAGAGAGATCGGAGCGGCGGGTGGATGCGGTGGCGATGAGTGGAGGAGGTGGGTGGATGCGCGCACTTTAATCGGTTGCCGATGCGTGGATGGGGTCTGGTGGCGCAGCTCTGGTGGCGCGACTCTGGTGGGATTTGGGAATTGGGAATTGTGGGTGTGAATTAGGGATTGTGGATTGCGCGAGGGAGTTAGTATAGGTTTTAAATTAAACTCACTAAGACAAATATTCGTGTCGTAATACGAAATTTCGGGGAAAAAAAAGGCGCAAAATTTACCCGCCTAATATTTGGGGATCCTACACGACGGAAAATACATTTTCCGTGGCATTGGTTAACCAAGCCGACGACTTATACAATTTCCGTCGCCTAAGTAACATAAATTTTTATAACTCCACGTAAGTATTCGTACTTAAAAAAGCATACATATATATATATATATGCATTTTAAAAATTACAATGGAAATTTGCATGAATATATTATATAATTAATGGTTTGACGTACGTACGTACGTAGTTAATTATAAATTACATATGATATTTAGAGTCGTCCGAATAATCGTAATATATATTAATCGTACTCATGATAATCTGAGTCGTTTGAATCATCATCCTCCTCAGTTTGGTCAGAATACTCATCATCCTCTATGTATTCGTCATCTATGAAGCCGTCGTCATCATGACTGGGGTGGCGATGTTGTAGTGAGATCAGTTCAGATGGTGTAATTGGAAGATAACCTATGATATCCGGAACGTGTTGGTTGATGACACGAATATCCTCAGTATCAGGGACTACATGTGGAGAATCCTCTTGATATGGTTCATTCGGTTGATCAGTTGTTATTGGTTCACTGGGCCCACTCTCATCATCCCCTCCCAGTGTAGCTGCACTCCAAATATTCCTATGTGACATCACCTGCACCACTTTCCAACCCTCACCCATAGCCGGATCATCAAGATAAAACACTTGTTTCGCCATGGTGGCAAGAATAAACGGCTCATTATCATACCATACACTGTTTGAGTCCACTGATAACAAGCCACGATCCAGAATTGTACTCCTTCGTCTGGTTGGGTCAGTATTGAACCATTTGCACTTGAACAACACGACTGGCATACGGTTGCCGTAGATTAGTTCGATGACACTAACAAGAACCCCGTAGTAGTTGAAACCCAGTCCATGACTCCATTGTTTTGGGTGACATGGCCTTCATCTCGTTCTGACGTGACAAACTTAACACCGTTCACAAAACATCCAGCACGAACTCTGTGGCTTTGGGGTCCTCCAGCCAACAAGTGCAACTCCGGGTCGTAAGAAGCAGGAAACTCCTGTTGAATGTGCATCATCTGTAACAATTTTAAGAGCAACATTGTTACATTATGTAACATCATATATAGAGATCGATAGAAAGGTACGTACCCAAATAGGGAAGTAATCAGGAAAATCTCTCTTGTGTATGACTTCATTACCATACTGCATTTCCAAATGCCTCTTGAAGTATCGCTCGGCTTCTTCGCAATGTTGAAGGACAGACCAATGAGCCTCTTTGATCTCATCATTACTTAATCTTTCAGAATTACTTAACCTGCCGTACGGTTCAACATCGTTTGAAACAACTGATAGCTTGAATTGCTGGCTACTACCCGCTCCAGATGATTCCCCCACTGTGTCTTCATCATTGAGATAGGCGCTGCAGTAAGTTACGCTCTCAGCCTGAATGTATGCCGCCGTGATCGACCCTTCAGGGAAACGTTTGTTTTTGTTCTTCTTCTTGAAATCCCCCAGTTGCCTGCAAAACAAATATGCAATTCTTACAATACATATTTAAAATACCATTTATCTTAATTTGAAAGGATGATTAATTAATTAGAATAAATATGAGTGCATACCTCTCATTTGGATAGCACCAGGTATACTGTACCGGACCAGTAAGCAACACTTGTTCGGGAAGGTGGATCATGAGGTGAATCATGATGTCAAAGAAAGTCGGGGGAAAGATCCTCTCTAGCTTGCACATGATGTACACAATGTCTTCTTGCAATGACCGAACATCAGACTTTTTAAGCTCTTTAGCGCATATCCTCTGAAAGAACTTGGACAAAGCCACTAACGTGTCAACCACATCACTCTGCAAATACGGTCTAATGACCACGGGAAGAAGACGTTGCAGCAAAACATGACAGTCATGAGTCTTCAACCCACTAATCTTATTGTCCCCCATCTTAACACATCGAGCGATATTCCCTGCATACCCATGAGGATACTTAACGTTTCCAAACCACTGAAACACTTCCGCCTTCTTTTGAGGATGGACTGTGTAGCCTGCTTTCGGTATTATGGCTTTTTTGGTTTTTTTGTTCTCTACTAGCCATAGCTGGGGGCGTATACCCATCATCTTAAGATCAACACGGGCTTTGGGGGTGTCCTTGTTCTTATGTTTGAGATTCATAATTGTTCCAAGAACGCTATCACAAACATTCTTTTCTATGTGCATGACGTCCAAGTTGTGTCTGATTTTCAAGGTCGACCAGTAAGGCAATTCAAAGAATACACTTTTGTGCGTCCAATACTTAAACTCATCAGGCGTGGGAGGATTCAAGTTCGTTACTTCTTTACTGGTGCTCAAATATCCGAACCAATGCTGGTTAAGCCTCTCCAAAATCCACTCACCAGACCTCCCTGGGGGTTTTGGATTGTGCTCCTCAGTCCCATCAAATGCATCAGCATCCCACCGCCACTCGTGATCCTCGGGAAGATGTCTACGAGATCCCAAGAAACAAATTTTGTCGGCGTGCCAACTAGAATTGACGTCATCTATGCAAACCGGGCAAGCCTTGTACCCCTTAGTTTGTTGGCCAGACAACATCCCGTAAGCTGGAAAATCACTGATGGTCCAAATAATAGCTGCTTTCATCATGAATGAAGTTTGACCATGCTTGTCAAAAGTAGGAAGTCCATTTTCCCATAACTCTTGCAGCTCGTCAATTAATGGTCTCATGTACACATCCAAACACTTTCCTGGAGAACACGGCCCTGGAACCATAAGCGTAAGAAAATTGTACTCCTTTCTCATACACATGTTTGGAGGTAGATTGTACGGAAATACTATCACAGGCCAAATGCTGTAAGACAAATTCATGTTTCCAGTAGGATTGAATCCGTCTGTTGCAAGTCCGAGTCTGACATTTCGACAGTCTCCAGCAAATTCGGGAAAAGAACGGTCAAAGTGCTGCCAAGCCTCCCCGTCTGCAGGGTGTGTGAGATTATTCGGATCTATCCTCTGCTGTCCCTGGTGCCTTGCCTGGTGCCATCTCATATGCTTGGCCGTATGTGAAGACATGTACAGACGCTGCAGACGAGGACCCAACGGGAAGTAACGAAGAACCTTCCTAGGAATGGGCTTTTTCTGCTTAGATGAAGTGGAAGCTTCATACCTTGGCTCGTAGCAGTGTGGGCACTCAACTTCATCCTTGTTGTCTTTGTAATACAAGATGCAGTTATTGACGCAAGCATCTATCTTCTGGTGATCAAGACCGAGGTCAGCCAACATCCTTTTTACCTGGTCGAAATTTGCCGGACAACTGTTACCTTTGGGAAGCACTTTCTTCATAAGTGCAATATCCTCATCAAAACATATGTTACTCTTTCCCCGCTTGTTTTTTATCTGCATGTGCTCCATGACGGTACCCAACACAGTATGTTCACTACCAGGATACAATGGGGTTTGTACTTCCCGTACAAGCCTGTTGTACTTATCATAATCACTGTTCTGGTCAACGTGGGAGACATTAGGGAAGGTGTCAGGGTTGTTGTCATAAACAACATTTTGCTGATATCCTGAGGCGGCGAACGGGAAGGCATCGTTTAAGAGGTCACAGCAGGGTCCCCGTAACTAGCATTGGAAGATCCTGCCTGCGGATTATGTGATGCTTGAATTTCTGCAAGTGTGGGCATTTGAACTTGATTTTCGCCGTGCCATGTCCATGTGGTATAACTAGGACAAATACCGTTTAGTGCCAAGTGAGAATACATGTCTTCATATGTTACTGATTTCCGATTGAGACATTTGTTGCACGGACATATGTGAATAACGTTGTCTGGAGGACTATGTAGACGCACGAACTCAAGAAAATCAAAAATGCCTCTCATATAAACTGGGGACCCCCTCCCTAATTGCATCCAGCTCTTGTCCATGTTGTACACTATAATAACAATAAACAAAAATATATAATCAAAAAATCGTGAATAAAATCAACCGGAAATATATATAAATATATATATATATATACTTTGTTGGGAAAATAAACATTTACTCAGTAAACAAGGATTTTAAAGCCCATTTCAATGAAAAAACTATTGAGTAACCCATATTAATGTTTTAACGCCTCTAACAATTAATATTATACCCTTAATTATTGCATGAATTAATTAACACGTTCTCCCAGACTCCCACTCTCCACTCTCCACGATCAACCGAACTCTCAGCTCTCCCACTCTCTCTATCTCTCTCTAACACTCGATAACGATCTCTGGTTTAGGGTTCTTCACGATCTCCGTGATTCCATCGATCAGGCCACGTCGCTCTCTCGTTAAATATCTGTCCACTCCGTCGCTCTCCGCAGATAAATCCCAGTTGAGCAGGAAATCGCTCTCTGCCCTACTCTCAGTCGATCGAAGTTGATCTGTGGTCTATGCATTGGCGTTGAATATATCGGCGTCGATATCTGCTTCAATCGCTCTCACTCGACCTCGCTCGGGAAAACCATAAAAACAGGTACATTTTGAATTTTATTGCATTTAGGCTTATTTTGGACTTATCTGATGATATTGAAGCTCCATTCACTGATTTACTGCGTATAATTGGAATGACAATGAAAGGGAGATACTGTATTGTTATTTACTCTTGTCAAGTAGAAGTTTACTGGGGGCAGTAAACTTCCACTGGTTTACTAGGGGGGCAATAAAGTTGTTTATTAGGGTAAGAATGTGTATATGTTGTGTATAACTGGCATGATTATGAAAGGGAGATAAGGTATTGAAGTTTACTGACCCCAAGTAGAAGTTTACTGGGGGGCAGTAAACTTCCACTGGTTTACTAGGGGGGCAATAAAGTTGTTTATTAGGGTAAGAATGTGTATATGTTGTGTCGATAACGATCTCTGGTTTAGGGTTCTTCACGATCTCCGTGATTCCATCATCAGGCCACTCGCTCTCTCGTTAAATATCTGTCCACTCCGTCGCTCTCCGCAGATAAATCCCAGTTGAGCAGGAAATCGCTCTCTGCCCTACTCTCAGTCGATCGAAGTTGATCTGTGGTCTATGCATTGGCGTTGAATATATCGGCGTTGATATCTGCTTCAATCGCTCTCACTCGACCTCGCTCGAGAAAACCATAAAAACAGTACATTTTGAATTTTATTGCATTTAGGCTTATTTTGGACTTATATATGATTGAAGCTCCATTCCATGATTTACTGCGTATAATTGGAATGACAATGAAAGGGAGATACTGTATTGTTATTTACTCTTGGTCAAGTAGAAGTTTACTGAGGGGCATTAAACTTCCACTGGTTTACTAGGGGGGCATAATTGTTTAATTAGGTAGATTTGTATCCCATGGACGAGAATAATTGTTTTTTGTGTATAACTGCTGATTATGAAAGGGAAATATGTATTAAGTTTACTCTGACCCCAAGATAAGTTTACTGGGGTGCATGTAACTTGTCATTGTGTTTAACTATGGGGCAAGGAAGTTGTATTTAGGTACTAATGGTATCTGTTGTTGTCTTGTGCCCCTGAAATTGGAAAGGGAGTTCATTTTTTGCAAGTTTCTGATCCCCAGTTGAAGTTTGCTGGGGGCAGTAAACTTTATTTTTTGCATATGCAGTTTATAAATGGAAGTTTTTCTACTTATATACAGGATGAGAAGCAGTTCAAGGCCTTAGGTGTGGATTCTGATACCGAAGAGGATTCGTTTCAAGAATCTGTAGCTTCTATAGGACAGAAAAAAATATATTAGAAGTTTTTACAGAAGATGAAGTCGAAGAAAAGAGAAAAGAGGTCCAGAAGGGTGCCGTTGCTGAAGAAGAAAAGATGATGATTACACTGAAGATGAAGAGAGGAAACAGAAAAGTATCTTTTTCAGAGAAGATCAACAGGCAGAAAAAGAAAACAAGCGGAGACAGATTCGGGGAGGAGGAGGAGGAGGAAAAAGGAAGAAAGAATAGGAAAAAGAGGAGAAAGTGACTTGACCAGATCAAACACGTGCAGCAAAAGTGCTAACTGACATCATTTTATATGTTAATGTATAGATACAAGGAGAGCATCCCAGAAGAATCATGGGAGTTGATAAACAACACTTGTTTTCGGGGATAATTGAAGCATTCAGATTGGACAAGGTGAGGAGGATCAGTGAAGAAGCTTGAATCTGATTTTGAGATCCTAATGAGGCACTACAACAGTGACATTAAAAAATTCATATTTGGGAACATAGAGATTGAAATTACGGAGCATGATGTGCATTCAATTTTTGGAATAACCAAAGAAGGCTCGGATGTGGATCACAATAGACCAGAAATACTCAAGGGCAGTAAGAAAATGTGGCAGATTCTGCTGTCTTTGGAAAGCAAACAAGAAAACAATCACCAGAAAGGTTATTGATGACACATTAATGGAAGAGCTTAGGAAGCTTCAGAAGAGAAGGGGGATCCAAGGAAGATAGCCTCTTTGGTTATAATGTCCCTTATGGCAGCTTTATAAGCAGAAGCGGGAACCACATTGAATAGAAACTGATACTCAAGTGTGAAGACCTTGAAGGTATCGACAAATACAACTGGTCACATAAGGTATTAGAATTCTTGCACAAGACTTCACAAGCACGTAAGGGGGGCCAAGAGTTTTGAACGGATGCCTCCTTCTGGTTCTATACTAGTTCCTTGAGAAAACAAAATAAGAAGCGGATTATATCGGGAAAGAGAAGGAGACTCCCAGATTTCTAAGATGGTCAATACAAGAGATCATCAAGAAAATGAGTATTTGAGAAGACCTGAATTGCTAGAGGTAATGGTATTTTATTTATATAGCCATTTTTATAATTAAAAAAATATTTGCATTGTATTGTTTGTTTTTTGAAAAACTAAATTAAACTGATTTGTCTTATAAATGTAAAAACAGGAACTCATAATAGAAGGTCCATGGATGGATGAGGAGGAAACGAGTTCCGGCAATGATAAGCGGCTGCAAGATGACAATGGAACACCAAGGAGAATTGATTGGGTAAGTTTGAATGGTTACTAACACCCAGTAAACTATTAGCAATGAAAATGGAACGTGTATAGAAGTTTACTGTGGGGCAGTAAACTTCTACTGGGTTTACTAGGGGGCAATAAAGTTGCTTATTAGGGTATATTAAGTGTAATTGTCATGAAATTGAATGGAGAATAATATAAGTTTACTGACACCCGAGAAGTTTACTGGGGGCAGTAAACTTCTACTGGGTTTACTAGGGGGCAATAAAGTTGCTTACTAGGGTATATTAAGTGTGTAATTGTCATGAAATTGAATGGGAGATAAGTATAGAAGTTTACTGACCCCAGTAGAAGTTTACTGGGGGGCAGTAAACTTCTACTAGATTTATAGGGGGCAATAAAGTTGTTTTTTGGGTATATTAAGTGTGTTATTTGTCATGAATTGAATGGGGAGATAATGTATAAAAGTTTACTGACCCCCAGTAGAAGTTTACTAGGGGCAGTAAACTTTTTACTTTACACACTAGGGGGCAATAAAGTTGTTTATTAGGGTATATAAGTGTGTAATTGTCATGAAATTGAAAGGGATAATGTATTGTTGTTTACTGACCCCCAGTAGAAGTTTATTGGGGGGCAGTAAACTTGTTTATTTGTATATAATTGTTTAACAGTAACGATTTCGTTGTTATAACGTGTACAGAGCTGCCGATGGAAGATATGAAGAAGAAGCTGACAAAACTTGCCAAAGCAATGAAGAACTGGTGAACAAAAACACTGAATTGCTCGGCAAGTTAAGAAAGCGGACAGCCAATCATTGAGCTAGAGAAAGAAAGGAGGGCAGAAAAATGAAATCAACGCTCTCAAGAAACAGTTGCACAAGGGGGCAAAACATGCTCAGACAAAACAGATAATATGTGTAACTGAGGAGAAGGAGGAGGAGGAGGAGGGTAGGTCAAAGCCGGTTGAAGAGGAAGAATATAACTGTAGAGAAGAGCAACCAGGAACTGAAGAGGTAAGAGTAGAAATAAGTTTACTGACCCCCAATAAATATTGTGTTTGGTTCAATTTTTTGAGGATAACTTGTGTGTTTTCTTTTGTGTAGTTTTTGAACAAGTAGCAGAACCAGTTCCGTTACGAAAGATATTTCCAGAAGACGATGACCTGTGGACGACCGATGTCAAGCTGTCTAAACTGGACAAACTTGTTGATCAAGCTGTGGAAATGGCCTTAAAAAAATGAATGAAGCAACCAGCTTGAAGAATGAAGAACAGCAAGCAGGAGGGCTCAAGAAATATTCAAGCAGAAGGGCTCAAAACAAACTGTGGAGACTGGTTCGATTGAAAGAGACGTCAACCTAAAGAGCGTGGGCACAACAGAGGAAAGAAGAAGAATGGAGTATGACACCCCATTAGGGCTAAAGCAGCAAAAAGAACAAAGGAGGTGGAGCGTAAAGTCAGAATCGTATTGTTATTGATGAGTGAACTGCAACACTCCAACATGGAAGCTCTTGGATGAAAATGTGGCAATCACTATAAGAACTGGTTTGATTTGAACAAGGACAAGATGATGAGTAAGTTTAATTCTTCCCTAGTATATATAGATATATTAACATTAACAATTAGTTCCCTAGTTTGACTTGCTTATGACTTATTTGTGTCTGCACAGTTTCCGTATTGGGAGTGTTTGTGATGGTATCATTGACATTACCAAGATGACTTGAAGAAATAATTCAAGAAGAGAGATTACATCTAATGTGAGAAAAAATTACTGGTCTTACTAACCGCAATAAAGTTGATGTTTGAGTAACCTAAGATGTATTCTTTGTTGTAATTATTTGTGACTTATATATGTTGTACATGCAGACCATCAGGGTGTACCTCGCAATGTTGAAGGAGGAAATGGAAAAGAAGAAGGTCTCGGTCGGATTCCTAGACATAGAGGCAGCGGTAAGTAGTCTAACTTGAAATAACAGCGTGCCGCAGCACCGCGGTCTCCTCCGTTACTTTTTTTCAGTTAACACAATCTTACTACTTGCTTTTATAATACACAGCGCGCGGCGGGGGTACATGAACAAAAACTAAGGAGTTCCTAGCTGGAGGAGGAAAACAGGGGGAATTTAAATGTAATGAATTGGATATAGAGCTTTCCATTATTAATCCTCTGTGGTCCATCTTCAGTAAGGACCTGGTTTTCATTCCGGTACATCACGGGGTCAGCCACCACTATACCTTGGTCCTGATTGACAACAAAGCTCGATGCTTCTATCACGTGAACTCAATGCTACCGCCACGAAAGATTACTCTGCCGACACCAACAACCACTTTCAGAATGCAATGGCAGTGGTGAGTTGTAACTGATTTATTAGGGTAAGAAGTTTACTAGGGGGCAGTAAACTTCTACTGGTTTTTGTTTGTTGCTTGTTCTCTTAGTTTATTTGAGTTGTAATTTACTTGTGTGTTGGAACCAACAGGTGAAGCACATTATGGTGTTCATCAAACGCGTATATGATTCCACCAAATACCCTCTCAGCCAAGGCATGGACCCTGAGGAATGGAGGAAAACTATGACAAGCAGGACAGCCAAGGAATAGTGGTTGACGGTTACTCGATGATGAGTGCTGAAGAGAAAAGAACAAGAAGATGGATGCTGGACCAAAACGTTTATCAAGCAAGATACAAGCTGACTGATATCTTATCCTGCCCGCAGCAAAAGAAAACATCGTAAGTACCTTTAAACTTCCTTAAAGAGTTTTATTGGGGTCAAAATTACTTGTCTGTTTTATTAGGGTGAAAAATTTAGTAACACTGTTTCTTAATACATTGCAGGTCAGACTGTGGACCGTTTTTGCTCCACTTTATAGAGAGCCTATGTCATAGTAAAAACCGACAAAAGATGGTGGTAATGAAATGAGGAAGAAGATCCTGCTAAAGTTCATGGACATCAATATAGAAAAGATTAGTGACACTTTAGATGTAGGATCTTCAAAATAAATGTAGTATTTTTATAGTGTTGCAAGAACATATGAATGATCTTGAATTCAGTAAAGGAACTTGTTCTTTTAGTAATTTTGGTCTATTCCTTTGATATTTCTGTCAGTTTTATTTATCTTTGGTTGTCAGTTTCAGTTTTTTTTTGGTTACAGGGTGGTTATTGGGGGTCAATAAACTTTGGTTGCTCTGTTCAGGAAAATTACTGACCCCCAATAATTTTCCCTACTTGAGAGTTTACTACCCCATTATGTCATTAGAGGATGGTTGAAAGGAATCTAAGTAATAACAATCATCCATAAACTTTGGTTGCTCTGGTCAAGAAAATTACTTACCCCCAATAATTTTCCACACTTAAACATATGAGCATAACAAAAACTGGAAGCATTCCAGATTAAAGAAAAGACCTGGAAAAGTAAAACAAACATCCAAGTATCAAACTGGAAGAAAATAAAGGAAGGCGGATGTGTTGTATCAAGAAATACAGAAAATTACTGACCCCTAATAATTTTCCACACTTTACGTACATGAGCATAATTTTCAATCATTTTCCATACTTGAGAGTTTAATTACTACCCCAATAATATTTTCACCTTATACCTCCGGTTAGGGCCCTAATCCCGTTTGAGAGCATATGACATTGTGATTTCGTTTGTTGTTGGGGGGTTTCGAATTCGCATATGTGAGAAAATTTCGGCAGCATCCCCTACAGTTCCCCAAGTGCACTAATATCTATACCTTGAATGCACTTGAGGAACAATAAAGGAAGATCTTGTCGAAATATATATACCCACAACGAAAACGAAACGCACCAACAACAAACGGAATCTCAATGTCATATGCTCCCAAACTGTCCAAATATGGGACAATTCGAAACCATTTTGTTAGACACAGTCGTAACATAATGGTTCTCGAACGGGATTTCTAAGGGTAACAATATATATTGATGAATATATAAGAATCTTATAATTCTTAATTACATGATTCATCATTTTATTTTTTATCATATGAATACACGTACAAAACGATTTGAATGAAAACAAAAATTTGATAAACGTACGTACATAATTATTCACATAATTATTAATTAATCATACATACAAAAGCTAAGATATATATATATATTATCTTTAAAATTATACACACAAAAGTTAGATATATATATATATATATATAAACATAATATTATATAGTTTTCATGCATATATAATATTATATGTATGTACAAACATATTATACACACATATCTAGTAATTATATTAAGCATACAAGTAATAAGCAACAATTAATAATCCATCAAAATTGGACCGGCAAGTCGCCGAAAGTTCGTAGGAAAATATGCTAAAAGAAGAAAGTAGATTAATTAATTAAAATAGTTACAATTAGGAGATCGAGATCGAAGCGCGTACCTCTTAAAGATCGATCAAATTCATGTCGACGAAAAGCTTCTAAATTAACTATATTTGGATCGGATGAATATTCTGATGAAGGGGAGGGGGGGGGGGGAGCTAGACCATGCCTTTATTCGATCTGCGTTCTCTTCTGGGCAAAAGGTGTATAAATGATGATGTGTAAACTTAGCGGACGGAATATTCCGTCGGCTAGGACAAAAGGCGTCGGAAAAAATATTCGCTCTGCTTTGTGGCAGACAATAATTCAAATTCTTAGTCAACGGAAACGTTCGTCGGCTAAGAAATGGTTATTCGTCGCCCAAGTTGTTCTTAGCCGACGGAATTGAATTCGTCACCCAAGAAAATTTAAATGACGGAAAATTATTCGTCGTCTAAGCCAAGTTCTACTGACGGAACATTATTCGTCGCCCTAGACAATCTTCGACGACGGACTATGTCGACAGTCAATTTCCGTCGACTAGAAAGATCTAAGGCGACGAAACCTTACCGACGGAAGATATCCGTCGTCTAGGATTTACTAAGCCGACGGAAATAGGACGACGAATAGTATTTCGTCGAGTAGGATTATCTTAGTCGACGGAAGTTGTCGACAGTTATTTTCCGTCGCCTATGAAATTTTAGGCGACGGATGTGGTGACCTATACGACGGTTTTTGTTTTCGTCGGTGAAGTGTGTCTTAGCCGACGGAATTAATAAGATTCCGTCGGCTAAGTGTATATTTCCTGTAGTGAGGCCTGACCAAAATTAATACGTACCAATGATGACATCCGGAGAAGTACGACCCTCTTGCTGGGTCATAGCATGCAGTCTAGCGCGAGTCATGGGACGTCCACGCTGACCACTGCCCTGCTGAGAGCCACCTCACCGAAGCACTGCCCTGGGCATCACTACCAAGCCTCTAGCTGAAGACTGACCAACTGACTGAGTAGGGGTAGGGGTGGTCCTCTGAGCCACAATGGGCAATCTCTCCTGAAGTGGTCCAACTACCACACTCAAAGCACCTAGAAAACTGCTGTTGCCCATCAGAATAAGTCTGGCTACCGGATGACCCACCCTGGAAACTGCCACTAGAACCATACTGCCTAGACTGCTGCCTACCCAAATCTCCGAGAAGGGTCCTGAAACGTCCTCTATTCCTGTTCCGAGCACCAGAGCTCGATCCCCCACTACTGCCACTACCAACAGAACCTAGAAGCGGATGATGAAGCAGCCTTCTTGATGGACCCTGACTAGGGCCACTGTAATTACGGGGCCGAGCACCATATGTCCTCCTGGACTCAATGGCCATGGCTGCACCATCTGCATCCATAAAAGTCGGGTAAATTACCCCCGTCATCTTGTCTGCATACACTCCACCAAGTGCCCCAATGAACATCTCAATCCTGGTCTTCTCATTAGGAACAAGAAATGACACATGGTAGCTCAGGGAAGTGAATCTTTCCTGGAACTCTATGATCCCCTCATCATCCCTCTTCGTCATATGCAGGAAATCCGACTAAATTCTGCTGCGGTAGGCATGATTGAAATACTGCCCCAAGAAGAGAGTCTTAAATTGCTCTCACGACATACTCAGAGCATCCTCAACATTCCTGCTGGCAAGCGACCACCAGTGATGTGCTGAATCGTCCAGAAAAGTAACTGTCATCTTCACCTTTCTTTCTTCTGGTAACTCAGTGATCGTAAAAGCATTTTCCATCTTATCCACCCAATTGTAAGCATTAAGGGTCCCTTGGCACCCTTGAACTCTCTGGCTCCAGCCTCATAAACTTCTCTCATTTTCACCGCATGAGGTTGTGGAGCTCGATCCATGACATCCCTCAGCAAATTTCCAATATCATCAACCAATCCCCTGACCTCATGGCCCTCATCGGCATTGGTCGAAGTAGCCACACGGGTTTGCCGTGGGCGCTTAGGAGGCATAGTACCTGAGGAAGAAAATATTTAGCAGTCCATAAACAAGACTAACTCAACTATCACACATACCCAATAACACATAGCACCAAAAGCATAAAATGCCAATGAATCCGCCGCGGACGGATCATCACTCTATACACTACGTACTACTTAGGCAAATATGATAGTGACAAGGAAGCAGGAAATAAAATCTAAAGCTCTGATACCACCTAACACGACCCACCCCGAATTTCACCCTGAACCCGGAGTAAATCATGCGGGGACCACCTCTAAGGAAAGATTTACCATAAAATTCAGTATAACCTCCCTTGGAAATGGACAACCATTCCTAACGAAAACCTGCAAACACTCCTAAAATTCTCAATCCAACCTTAACTTCTGGAGCCTTCGTGCTCCCCAAATACAATCACACACCACAAGATAATATACATCCTCCGTCAAATATTCTAAAATATCAACAAGCATTCACCCACAACCAAAAATATAACATTAAACCCAAGTATTCAGAGCTACTAGACACTAGCGGAAGTAAGAAACACATGTAGGTTAAACAGGTAACCTACTGATGAAAGGTGGTGGAAATACGGGTGACTATGTCTCGTCTCCTACTAGATCCAATCCGAAGTCTGCAGACTGGGCATTTTAAAACGAAGGGCCCAGGGAAAGATATTTAATAATAACGTTAGAGTGAGTGGACAAAATAATTTAGAAAAATATTTATGCATTCCCATTTTAATTTCAAAAAAAATATACTGCATGCGACAGCTCAAAAGTGCTCAACTCATAAACTGGCAATTTCACGACTAGCACTGGCTAGTCACTAACTCAAATAAAATGGAGCCTCTCAGGCTAAACTATATATAAACATATATTCGTATGTATTTACACTCGTCAGACTCCTTGTATGAATCCTAGAAACAATTTAGAAAAATAGAAATTCATACAAGGCTACAACGTTGGCGTCTAATGCTCACGTTACGCCATAATGGTATTTTTCCTCATTATGACCAAAGATGACGGTGTATTTACGTGTGGACTCCTTATATGAAAACCTAAATAAACCGAAAAAGAAAGTAGTTTTCATATAGGGCTATGACACTTGTGTCTAACACTCACGCCACGCCATAATGATATTTTACCTCATTATGACGGACCAAGCATGTATGGCTAGCTAGCATTTATATACATACTATACTCATATATCCAAAATATATATATCCACCGAAAATCTCATTTCGGATCTCTTCAAAGGAAAAAAAATTGCCAAATAGCCGAGAAATCAATAAGTCTCATAAGAAGAAATAAATGATCAACAAAATCATTCATCGCATGCTTTTCAATAAAAACAAAGGTCCACTCACAATTAGGCCTACGCCTGATGACGCTCCGAGACTTCTTCTGCTCGGGCCTCCTCACGTCCTGTTCTAAATATATATTAATTTCCCACTAAAAATCCAATATTTATACAAAATAGGCAAAATTAACCGAGAGCCATAACCACGCTCATCATTGCCTAACTTTGATATTCTTAAATCGGAATGACCCAAACTTTAAATACCATACTCGGCAACCGTAAATAACAACCTTTCCCAGAAATTGACTTAAATCCTACGGCCGGATTTTACATTATTTAACCGCCAAAATACCAAACTTTGAAATTTCCAACCTATTAAAACTCATCCGAAAATTCCACAACTCACTTCATTAAATTCCTCTAATTATTACACATTTAAAACTTTAAAAATCTCCAAAACAGCAGCGGCGGCTGGAGGCCAATTCCGGCGACCTCCAATGGCTATGAAATTTTGACAGCATCTTCCTCTCAACATCCTAAACAACTTTCATAACTATCACTAAGTCCAATTTCAAGCCTAAATAGGGTAATCGAATGAAAAAATCTTAAAATCCCTAGAATTTCCTCCTTGAATTTCTCCTTACCTAGCTCAAGAGGGAGTGAGCCTTTTGGAGGGGTTGCTGCACGGGAGGAGAGCTACAAAACCGTACCAAATTTGCCCGGATTGGTGGCCGTAAGAGGGAGTTCCGGCGAGTGAAGCAACACGGCAGTTGCGCACCTTTCGGGGAAAGTACTCCTTCACGGCGGCGTTACCGGCGGGAAACTAGGCCGGGAAGAGAGAGAGGCGGCGGGGCTCCGAACGGGACCGTGTGGCGGCCTGGCTTGGCCGGACGGCGGCGGAACGGGCGGCCGGAAGTTTCGGCTGCGGAGGACGGGGCGGAGAGGGAGAGCTCGGGAGAAGAGGACTGGGGGGGAGAGACAGAGGGAGAAAAGAGAGAAGAAATGGTTTGGGCCTCACCCCATCCGGCCCAACTCCTCTATATACAACCCAATTCTAAAAATTAACACCCCCAAAAATAATACCTAATAAAAATTACCTTTTACTAGCTAAAATTTACTATTTTTACCGTCGTTACATTTTTCTCCGACAAATAAATCCTCCGAAATAAATGTCCCTCAAAACCCCTCTAGGGACCAATAAACTATATCTCAATGCCGGAGACGATAAAAATTCTTATTATACTCGAGCTGGTAAATAAGGTAAAAATTAAAGGTCGGGATGTGACACTATCTCTTTGTTTAAACTGGATCGCATCTTTCCATTTAGGTCAATCTACAACGTTGGTATTTTCTCAATGAAATATGGTTCCATATCATACTCATTAAACCACGTCATCATGTACACCGGTGTAATTTCTAAGTATAGAGATCTCTATATGGATTGGTATTGACATTGAGGCGTCCCCCAATAATGACCATAATCCAGAAATAACAGACGAAATGAGTATCATTGATCAAATGATTAGTTGTTGTGATAGTTAGGGAAGTTGTAGAGGGGTTGAGAGGAAGATGCTGTTAAAATTTCATAGGAATTGGAGGTCGCGGAATTGGCCTTCGGCCGCCGCTGCCGACGGAGCCGCCGCCGCGGTTTGGGAGATTTTTAAGGTTTTAATGTGTAATAATTAGAGGAGTTTAATGAAGTGAATTGTGGAATTTTTGGATGAGTTTTGGATAAGTTTGTGAATTTCTGAAGTTTGGTATTTTTGGCGGTTGAATAATGTAGAATCCGGCCGTAGGATTTAAGTCAATTTCTAGGGAGGTTGTATTTACGGCTGCCGAGTATGGTATTAAAGTTTGGTCGTTTCGATTTAAGAATATCGAAGTTAGGCAATGATGAGCTTGTTTATGGCTCTCGGTTAATTTTGCCTTTTTGTATAAATATCAGATTTTTAGTGGGAAAATTAATTATATATTTGAACAAGATGTGAGGAGACTCGAATTGGAGAGACATCGGATCGACATCAGGCTTAGGCTTAAAGTTGTGAGTGGAACTTTGTTTTAATTGAAAAGCATGCGATGAATGATTTTATTGATCAGTTATTTCTTCTGATGAGACTTATTGGTTTCTTGGCTATTTGACAATTTTTCCTCCTTGGAGAGATCCCGAAAATGAGATTTTCGATGGATATATATATTTTGGATATTATGAGTATAGTATGATAGTATGTAACTAAAGCTAGCTAGTCGTGGTCCGTCCTCATAATGAGGTAAAATACCATTATGGCGTGACGTGAGTTTAGACACAAGCGTCATAGCCCTATATGAAACTACTTTCTTTTCAGGTTTATTTAGGTTTTCATATAGGGAGTTCACACGTAAATACATACACCGTCCTCTTCGGTCATAATGAGGAAAAAAATACCATTATGGCGCAACGTGAGCGTTAAACGCCAGCGTTGTAGCCTTGTACGAATTTCTATTTTTCTAAATTGTTTTTAGGATTCATACAAGGAGTCTGATGAGTGTAAATACATACGAATATATGTTTATATATAGTTTAGCCTAAGAGGCTTCATTTTATTTGAGTTGGTGACTAGCCGGTGCTAGTCGTGAAATTGCCAGTTTATGAGTTGAGCACTTTTGAGCTGCCGCATGCAGTGTATTTTTCTATGAAATTATAATGGGAATGCATAAATATTTGGTTATTAAATTATTTTTGTCCACTCACTCTAACGTTATTAAATGTCTTCCCCTGGGCCCTTCGTTTTAAAATGCCCAGTCTGCAGGATTGCATAGTTGAGGTAGGGTGTACATGGAGAAGAGACATAGTCAATAATATAGCTTCCGCTCATTTATATTTATTTCTAGTTTCTTTTCTCTCAAATAAAGTTGCTCTGAATATGTGGTTGTCTTATAGGATCTTTGTTAGATTAGTAAATCTATATTGGGAGATGTTGTGATTTGTGGGGAGCACGAAAGCACCAAGAGTCTATAAGGTTGGAGTTGGTACCTTTAAGAGTGTTTGCAGGTTTTCGTTAGGAAGGGTTGTCCATTTCCAGGAGAGGTTATACCGAATTTTACGATAAATCTTTCCTTGAAGATGGTCCCCGCACGATTTACTCCGGGTTCAGGGTAAAATTCGGGGTGGGTCGTGTCATCTGCAGACTGGGCATTTTAAAACAAAGGGCCCAGGGGAAGACATTTAATAAAATTAGAGTGAGTGGATAAAAATAATTTAATAAAAAATATTTATGCATTCCCATTTTAATTTCATAAAAAATATACTGCATGCGGCAGCTCAAAAGCGCTCAACTCATAAACTGGCAATTTCACGACTAGCACCGGCTTGTCACAACTCAAATAAAATGGAGCCTCTCAGGCTAAACTATATATAATCATATATTTGTATGTATTTACAGTCGTCAGACTCCTTGTATGAATCCTAGAAACAATTTAGACAAATAAAAATTCATACAAGGCTACAACGCTTGCGTCTAACGCTCACGTTGCGCCATAATTGTATTTTTCCTCATTATGACCGAAGAGGACGGAGTATTTACGTGTGGACTCCCTATATGAAAACCTAAATAAACCAGAAAAGAAAGTAGTTTCTTTTCGCTTGTGTCTAACACTCACGTCACGCCATAATAGTATTTTACCTCATTATGACGGACCAAGCACGTATGGCTAGCTATCATTTATATACATACTATACTCATAAACATCCAAAATACATATTCACCGAAAATCTCATTTTCGGGATCTCTCCAAAGGAGGAAAAATTACCAAATAGCCGAGAAATCAATAAGTCTCATCAGAAGAAATAAATGATCAACAAAATCATTCATCGCATGCTTTTCAATTAAAACAAAGGTCCACTCATAAATTAGGCCTAAGCCTGATATCGCTCCGAGGCTTGTTCTGTTCGGGCCTCCTCACGTCCTGTTCCAAATATATAATTAATTTTCCAACTAAAAATCAATATTTATTCAAAATATGCAAAATTAACCGAGAGCCATAACCACGCTCATCATTGCCTAACTTCGATATTCTTAAATCAAAACGACTCAAACTTTAACACCATACTCGGCAGCCGTAAATACAACATTTCCCAGAAATTGACTTAAATCCTACGGCCGGATTTTACATTATTCAACCGCCAAAAATACCAAACTTCGGAAATTCACAAACTTCGGAAATTCACAAACTTCGGAAATTCACAAACTTATCCAAAACTCATCCAAAAATTCCACAATTCACTTCATTAAACTCCTCTAATTATTACACATTTAAAACCATACAAAACTCCCAAACAGCGGCGGCGGCGGCGGCGGCCGGAGGCCGATTCCGACGACCTCTAAATCCTACCAAATTTTAACAGTAGCTTCCTCTCCACTCCCTCTACAACTTTCCTAACTAACACAAACCCAAAATCCAAGCCTAGCTATGCTAATCGAACAGAAACATCAAAAACGCCCTAGAACTTTCACCTTAAATTTCTCCTTACCTAAAACGAACCAGAGTGAGTCCTTTGGAAGGAGAGCTTCAAAACAAGGCAAGGATCGCCGGCTGTGGGGGCCGGAGGAGGGAGTAGGGGCGTAGCTACATTGAGTTGAGAGGGTTCAATTGACCTCTCTCAATTTTTGATCAAACACATTAATGGGTTGAAGTTTCGAACACCAACATATCATAGTTTGACCCTTCTGTTAGAGACAACCAAAGAAAGAAGAGACTATTGTTTTAAAACTCCACCCATGCATGTGGGTCAAGTCCATAGCTATATATCGTTTGTTCCAAATGAAAGCATAACCACATTAATCCTTATCAAATAAACATAAGCTTAGTGAAAAAAAAATTACTTTATTTATTACTAAATTTGTATTAATTCCTCTTGCATAGCTCATAAGTTTCTAGAGTTTCTAAAACATTGTTTCCGAATAAATCGTTGTTATTTTAGATGTGAACCTCCTAGTTAAGATTTCTAGCTACGCCACTAGGAGGGAGTTTCGGCGAGTGAAGCACCACGGCAGTCGGCCCTTTCGGGGGAGAGTACTCCTTCACGGCGGCGCTAGGACGGCTAACACCGGCCTAGAATGGAAGCTGGGTTGGAGACCAACCGAACAGGATCGGTGCGGTGGTGGATGGTGGCCGGACGGCGGCGGACGGGTGGCCGGAAGTTTCAGTTGCGGGATGCTCGGGGGAGAGAGCTCGGGAGGGAGAGAGAGAAGAGAGAGAGAAATGGTGTTTGGGCCTCACTCCAACCCGGTCCAACACCCTTATACCAACTCACTCCAAAATAAAACACCCCGAAAAATAATATCCTAATAAAAATTACATTTTACTAGCTAAAATTTACCATTTTTACCGTCGTCAAATTTCCTCCTACGTATAATTCCTATAAAATAATCGTCCCTCAAAACCCCTCTAGGGACTATAAACTATAGACTCAATGACGAAGACGGTAAAATTCTTATTATAATCAAGCTGGTAAATAAGGTAAAAAATTTAAGGATCGGGATATGACACTAACTCCTCTACTTACTATAAAAGTATAAATATATAGAGGTCTTGAGCTAAGCATGTAGAGGTTCTCCATATTTGAGAGAAGAAACAAAGAGAAAGAGGTTGAGAGATTTAGAGAGAGAGGGTGAAGATTCTCCTAAATACTTGTAGTCTTTCATTTGTTAGAGTGCTTGATTTATGATTCTCATGTTACAAGAGAGAGAATACTGTCAATTATACTTAACTTCATAGAGAAGTGATTGTAATCCTTTTGCTATAATAGAATGCCTATAATCCAATGCTTTACTTGTGATTTTCTTAATTGTACTTCAGTGGTAATTCTGTGCCTCTTGCCACTGATTTCTAACACTATTGTCTATTGACATGACAAATACACTATGATAAATTAACAACAGTTTATATTAGCTATGGAAAGCTGGAAATATACTTTAGGTCTTCACTGTTAACATATTCTAGGTAAGTACATGATATCTCACTTCTTTTTTTGCTGGATCAAGAGTGGGCACGATCTTGATGATATTTGTTCATAGGTTTCCTGATTTAACCGTACATATGCAAGCCAAGGACGACGTTGCGTTCTACATATATTTGTGGAAGGTCATTTTCGATCCATCTCCATATGTCCAGGGCCGGTCCTGAGACTTTCGATGCCTAGTGTGAAAAAAAATTTGGTGCCCAAACATAATAATTATATCAAGCCGATTTATATTAGATAAAATATAAGAATTATGCATTGATGTGAGTTTTACATTGATCAACAATTTACAATGTTTTTTTTTAAGTAACATGTATATGTTAGATTATAACAAAATGCCAAAATTATAGAAAATTTGGCCTAAAGGATGGGTAATAGCTAGCCGGTTAGTTTTACAAAGCTTATTCATTAAGAAATACATAAGGACAAAATAAATAGGAAAAGTTTGAACAAATGATTAATATAACTAAGATAATTACTGAAAGTTAAAATTAAAAAATAATAATAATTCTAAAATTTTGGTGAAAGCGACTCGTGAAGTACGTTTGTTGTAGTTGTACGTGTTTATTCAGAAAAAATAAAAAAAAATGTTAAGCCGCTATACTCCATCTCGAAAGAAATAAATAAAATGTATAGTTGTATACTACATTGTTTCATTCATGTATCGAAAAGTTGTGTATTATTATTTTTGTACCACAAAAACATACACTATCATTTTATATTATTATTATTACACTAAAACTCTTTTAGTGGTGGGACACATAATTTTATAAACAACTAAATCAACTTTACTCACAGGTGTTGTGTTGACTAATTAAATGCTAAATGACTAATTATGATTAATTATAGCATTAATTAATTGTAATAACTATCTATTCATATGTGTTGTGTTGAAACTTGTGTGCCCCAATCCGTCCGGGCATGCATATGTCTATACTCCTATATATAAAAAAAACAAAACAAAGAAAAACACCACTTCTGATTCTCTATTCTAGAGAGCGCGCCTGAGAGAGAAAGAGAGAGCGTGAGTTCTCCATCTGACGGCGAGCTCCTGTAGTTGATGGACGGGCCATCGTCAGCCTTGTGTTTTCGCATGAGATTTAACTTTTTGTTATGTTGTCATGTTTTATACAAAACAAATGGAGTAGCTAATTATGCACTCTTTGTTAATTGGTTCTTGTTTAAATTGGTTCTTGTTTAAATTGGTTCTTGTTTAAATGCATAGGTTGTGTAGGTTTCCTAATTATGTTTTTAGGTGTTCTTACACTATGGGTTTAGGTTTTATGTCCCCCTTATATTCTGCAGTTTTATTAACAGTAACGGCGTGAGGACTATCTTCTAGCCCTTAGATTCAAAAAAAAAAAACTCCTATATATATAATTACTTCCAAAACTAATATGGTTACATGGAGGGGACCAAGAACAGCATCTGCGGACCAATAATGCCCCAAGATCCATATAATTCCATGTCTTCAAGTAATTATATCATGTGCTTCATGTTCTGTTTCGATTGAAGTGAGGCCCTCCATGTCTTCCTAACCTTGAATCATAATGATATGCACTACAGGAAATCTCGTCCTAAGCGACAAAAATAACTCGACACTTAAGACTAACTATTCGTCGCCTAGGAACTTGGCCGACGAATTTTCCGTCATGTAAGTTTCGTCGCCTAAGTGTCGTGAGGTAGACAGTTAGGCGACAGAACTAGAGTCAGTCGTCGACTAAGAGCGATCAAACCCGACAGACTTTTTCTTGCCTTGTCGACAAACTGATTCGTCGATATAAATCTCTGTCGACGGAAAGTTTTTTCGGAATTATTCTTAGCCGACGAATATGAAATTCTTCTTAGCCGACGGAAATGTCGTCGATATATAGTTTTACCGACGAATATTGCATCGTTCTTAAGCGACAGAAAATTCGTCGATAATGTTGTAATCCGACGAATGCCTAACAATTCTTAGTCGATGATTGATCTTTGTATTCGTCAGATTTGGTGGTTTATCTTAAGCAACGAATGTGTCTATTTCCGTCGCTTAGGTATTTTATCTTGAGAGACGAATGTTACTTTCTCCGTCGCTTTGGTTGTTTATCTTGGGCAACGAAAGTTACTGTTTCCGTTGCCTAAGAGATTTTATATAGGGTGAAAAAACAGTGAATTTTTTTTACCTTATTCACTGTTTCAAACAATGACAAATCAGTAACAATAATCAAACACATACAGATATATTGATCATACAGTAACAATATATACCGGAAGCACTGGATTTGGACCATTTTTCATATATGGTTCATCATAGATGGACAAATATTATTCATATATACGTACAAAATAATTAATGTTCTAAGTAGGTAGAAAATTATTCATACAATCTAGCTAAACTATGAATGAAGTACTACAAAATCAATAATGCCAAGGGGCACTGTTATCCAATCCTATGTTGTCGCCTCTATCGTCATTGTTTTGTGGGGAACCTTGTGGAGGAGGAGAAGATTGAGGAGGAGGAAATTATGGAGGAGGAGGAAGAGGTGGCATACCTAGGTGCTCATATAAGGCTGCAACTTGGGACTGCACAGCACTATACATAGACTCGACAGGCAAGGCACGCTACTGGACCTCTTGGAATTGTTGTTGGGCACGCTGCTAGACCTCTTGGAACTGCTGTTGGACACGCTCCTCTGATTCCTTTAGTCTCTGCTCATAGCGCTCCTGCACCTCTTGGAGTTGCTGCTCATCAACTCTAGGAGGACGACTACGTGAAGTGAAACCATTTGAAGAATGGCTCAAGTCACGCTCGCCTCCTCGTTCCATCCCTCTGATCTCCTTTCCTTTTCGAGTTTTGAGCACCGTACCCAACACCTCAATTTGTTGGGACTGAACACTTTCCATAATCTCCTCCTCCGTCGCGTTAGAGTGTTGTTCCTTAAATGCATCCTTTCTTTTATAGACCTCATCAACTATGTCATTCTGCATTTAAAATACATCAATTAATAAACAAAACATACAGCTCAACCAAATAAATAAAGTTTACTGGATGCATAATAAACAGGGAGCTACTGCGGGTCAGTAAACTCAGTAAGCTACTGATCAGTAAACTCAGTAAGCTATTGGGGTCAGTAAACTTGCAATTCATTATCTCCCTTTCAATTTCATGGCCACAACACACAACAGATACCCTAATAAACAACTTTATTGCTCCCTAGTAAACTTCTACTAAGGGTCAGTAAACTTCAATACAGTTTCTCCTTTTCAATTTCATGTCAATTATACACAACATATACCCATTATTACCTTAATAAACAAATTCATTGCCCCTAGTAAACCTAGTGGAAGTTTACTGCCCCCTAGTAAACTTCTACTGGGGGTCTAATAACTTCAATACAGTTTCTCCTTTTCAATTTCATGTCAATTATACACAACAAATACTCATTCTTACCCTAATAAACAACTTTATTGCCCCCTAGTAAATACAGTAGAAGTTTACTGCCCTCCAGTAAACTTCTACCGCAGTAAACTTCCACTAGGGGTCAGTAAACTTCAATTTATATACCAATAGCCAGATTTACACATGCTTGACTAATCATTGATAAGCTTACATAATAGTAAAAGGAGAGACACTTACATAATGCTTGGTTGTAACTTTATCACCCTCCCTGACATAGGTCTTCTCAAAACTTTTTACTATTGGAAGCTGCTCGCCTTGTATTCTGAGTTCCTCCATTGTGTAGATGATATGAGAAGACCCCGTGTGTTGGTGCATAGTCTTCTCCCCACGGTTCTCCTTGTTTGCCAAGGAGAGTCTCTAATACACGAAAAAATATTAAATAGATTAGTTATAACATCTTGCACATTTCACATTTCAAGTTATAAATACATAACTATACATGAATGATTAATAATAAAATACAAGGGAAACAAGAAGGTAATTAAAAAAAATCACCTTGAACGCATCTCGCTCGAAGTGCTCGCATAGAAACTCCCACTGGTCCTCTCTCCCAATGAAATCTGAAGGCATACCAGAGGGTCCTTCCTTCAGATAAGCTTTGTGACAGTGGTACTTCCAGTCATTGTACCTCTCCTGTGCCCTCTTCAGTATCCAATTGAACATTGGCTCATCATTTTCATCCCACTCGTACTTCGGTAAGTAAGAAATATATAAAAAAATCTCATGTTAAGCACTGAAAAATAAAATAAAAAAATTAATACACCCAATTACTATCGCAAAACACATCTTTCAGAATATCAAAACACAATACTTTACACACATTCAATCATACTTTACACATATCCATAACATTTTCACTTTATAAGAAAACTCAGTCTTATGCAAACATATCCTTAGACATGAAATTTTATCAACGAAGTGATGTCAATTCAGTCAGTTCATGCATTCCAATTACATAAGCAATCATATATATGTTATCAAACAAATGTAATTAAGTAAATTTACTTTTCATATACTTTTTAATTACTTACCGACATTGCATTCCACACCTTCCACTTCTCAGTCTGAGAAGGTCGTAGAACGTCCTTGCTCTCATTCCCACCAGACTCCGTATGGCGCAACTGATATCATACGCCAAAAAGCTGTTTATCCCCCCCACGCTCAGGCCTTTTACACGGGGCAATACTCCAGCTTGATCTTCTGCCTAGTCTGTTGAATGATATCCTCCGCCTTCTTTCCAAAACAAAAACCCCGCTTCTTTTTCGGGGTTGGAGCTACAATTAACATGTGAAAATACATTATGATACAAAATATACAAGAGGATATATGTTGTGTGTAAGTGACATGAAAATGAAAGAGACATATTGTACTGCAAGTTTACTGACCCCCAAAAGAAGTTTACTGACCCCCAGTAGATCTTTACTGACCCCTAGTAGAAGTTTACTTGGGGACAGTAAATTAATACACTTACCTGTTGGGCTTCTAACTTTGATTCGAACGCTGCCGACGATGCGTCTTATAGATTCGGATGCGGTTGTAGACTCGGGTGCGGTTGCAGACGTCGATTGAGATCCCGTTGAACAACTATCAATTGTAGGGTGCTGCCCGATCAAGGGGGGAGCCCCTGGTGATACAGTCTCAGCCGGCATAGAGTAGGATGGCTGCTATCGCTAGCTGAGCCGACGCTCTACCGTATTGACTCCATCAAAGCACTGGCCTGAGTGGCTCGGTCCTTCCTCTTCCCCATGATCACCATATCTTGCACATGAATAATACACAATTGTTAGTAAATGAGTGAGTAATAGATAAAGATTATGAAAAATAATCTATAGACAAGCATACAGGTTGATCAAACCAGTTGTATTTCTTCACTTTTTTTGTTTTTGTTTAGACTTGATGCATTGGTGATACAGAAAACACTAACAAAACCTGAGAGCCACTTAAGTAGAAGATACAATGTGATACTGATATTTTTTTTTTTGGATAATTAAAAAAAAACAAAAAACAATACCAATAATGAAACACGATAAATGAATTCGTTAACAATTCAGAAGTAACAAGCAAGATCAATCTGAGAAGAGAGAGAATACGAACCTGCAAAAGGAGTGGCGGTGAGAAGGTGAGAGCAGAGAGATCGAAGCGGCGAGTGGATGCGCGCGCGGTGGCGATGAGTGGAGGAGGTAGGTGGATGCTCGCACTTGAATCGGTTGCCGATCCGTGGATGGGGTCTGGTGGTGCAGCTTTGGTTGTGCGACTCTGGTGGGATTTGAGAATTATGGGTATGAATTTTGGGATTGTGGATTGCGCGGGGAAGTTAATATATGTTTTATATGAGCCGACGAATAAGAGCAATATTCGTCTCCTAAGTAATACAAAATTTCTGGTAAAAAAAAGGTTCAAAATTCACCCGCCTAATATTTCGGGCTCCTAGACGACGGAAAATACATTTTTCGTCGCATTGGTTATACCAAGCCGATGACTTAATACAATTTTCGTTGCCTAAGTAACCTAAAATTTTATAAATGTGACTAATATTTCGGGTATCCTAAGCGACGGACGTCCACTTTCCGTCGCCTTAGGGGTACTAAGGCGACGAATCATTCAAATTTCGTCGACTAAGTATATTTTTAAAAATTTTGAGGATTTTATTATATTTGCATCCGAGCATTTTCGTGTAACTTTTCAAACTAAACTCAACTCTAACTCTACGTAAATATTCATACTTAAAAAAACATACATATATATGCATTTTAAAAATTACAATGCAAATTTACATGAATATTATATAATATTAATTGTTTGACGTACGTACGTACATGGTTAATTATAAATTTAAAAATACATATGATAATCAGAGTTGTCTGAGTAATCGTACGAAATATATACTAATCGTATAATAATTGACACGACCCGCCCCGAATTTCACCCTAAACCAGGAGTAAATCGTGCGGGGACCACCTCCAAGGAAAGATTTACCGCAAAATTCGGTACAACCTCCCTTGAAAATGGACAACCCTTCCAATAAAAACCTGCAAACACTTCTAAAGGTTCCAAATCCAACCTTAACTTCTGGAGCCTTCGTGCTCCTCAAAAACAATCATCACCAACAGGATAATAAACATTATCTAAGATAATATACATCATCCGTCAAATATTCTAAAATATAAACAAGCCTTCACCCACAACCAAAAATATATACATTAAACCCAAGTATTCAGAGCTACTAGACACTAGCGGAAGCAAGAAAAAGACAAGTAGGCTAAACAGGTAACCTACTAGTGAAAAGTGGTGGAAATACGGGTGACTATGCCTCGTCTCCTACTAGATCCAATCCGAACTCTGCAGACTGGGTATTTTAAAACGAAGGGCCCAGGGGAAGACATTTAATAATGTTAGAGTGAGTGGAAAAAAATAATTTAATAAGAATCTATTTATGTATTCCCATTTTAATTTCATAAAAAAATATACTGCATGCGGCAGCTTAAAGACGCTCAATTCATAATCTGACAATTTTACGACTGGCACTGGCTAGTCACCAACTCAAATAAAATGAAGCCTCTCAGGCTAAACTATATATAATCATATATTCGTATGTATCTACACTCGTCAGACTCCTAGTATGAATCCTAGAAACAATTCAGAAAAATAGAAATTCATACAAGGCTACAACGCTGGCGTCTAACGCTCACGTTGCGCCATAATGGTATTTTTCCTCATTATGACCGAAAAGAGACGGTGTACATATACGTGTGGACTCCCTATATGAAAACCTAAATAAACTGAAAAAGAAAGAAGTTTTCATATAGGGCTATGACGCTTGTGTCTAACACGCACGACACGTCATAATGGTATTTACCTCATTATGACGGACCAAGCACGTATGGCTAGCTAGCATTTATATACATACTAAATTCATAATATCCAAAATATATATATCCACTGAAAATCTCATTTTTGGGATCTCTCCAAAGGAGGAAAAATTATCAAATAGATGAGAAATCAATAAATCTCATCAGAATAAACAAATGATTAATAAAATCATTCATCGCATGCTTTTTATTTAAAACAAAGGTCCACTCACAAATTAGGCCTAAGCCCGATGACGCTCCGAGGCTTCTTCTGCTCGGGCCTCCTCACGTCCTGTTCCAAATATATAATTAATTTACCAACTGAATTCCAGTATTTATAAAATAGACAAAATTAATCGAGAGCCATAATTACGCTCATCATTGCCTAAGTTCGATATTCTTAAATCGGAACGATCCAAACTTTTATATCATACTCGGCAGTCGTATAAACAACATTTCCCAGAAATTGATTTAAATCCTACGGTCGGATTATACATTATTTAACCGCCTAAATAACAAACTTCGAAAATTCATAAACCTATTCAAAACTCGTCCGATAATTCTAAAACTTATTCCATGAAATTCCTCATAAAAATCTCCACCAAAAACAATTTTCTAGCGGCGGCGCCGGCGGCGGCTGGCGACCAGCTCCGGCGACGTCCAAATTCTACCAAATTTTAACAACAGCTTCCTCTCATCATTCCAAACAACTTTCATAACTATCACTAAGTCCAATTTCAATCCTAACTAGGTCAATCGAACGAAAATATCTTAAAAGCCCTAGAATTTCAACTTCGAATTTCTCCTTACCGAGCTAAAGAGGGATCGAGCCTTTTGGAGGGGTTGTTGCACGGGAGGAGAGCTTCAAAACCGTACCAAGCTTGCCCGAATTGGTGGCCGGAGGAGGGAGTTCGACAAAGGGAAGCTCAAGGCAGCCGCGCCTTTCGGGCGGCACTGCTCCTTCACGGCGGCGCTAGGGAGGCTGTGACCGGTCTAGAATGGAAGCTGGTGATAAGACGTATTTGCACACGCATCTATTAACCCTGTCAAGAAATCAATCGTAGTATAAAGCAAGCAGGGATCGTTCTAAACCGGGGATCCAACTACAGGGTAGATCCATCTAATCTAATAAAAATGTCGAAATAAGCATATAGGGTTTAAAGGTTTTATGATTTTGAAATAGACAAGAATAATAAATCCTAAATTACTTCTATACATATATACATGTGATCAACCAACAATCATGCAAACTCAACCAAACAACCATGTAAGAATAAAGAAGACGATTTCTAATCTCATTTAAGTCTACACCGTGAGCAAATATACAACCTAAATTTGATATGCACATAAGTTCCTACGTGGTTCCTATGACATAGACCAACTTAGAATTAGACTACGAGTTTCATTCAATATCGCGACACAACAAGCTCGGCTACGTGCTCTATTTATCGGTCACACACATAAACTAATCATGCAATTATGTATCACATAAAGAATCGATGTGTTTAAGCACTAGTCCAAATCAAACATAGGTAAAAAATCGATGAAAAACAAAGATAATGCAACTTATCAACTACGTGTATCAAAGTCGAACTTTGGATGATTAACATATGCAATATCAACTACTTGTATCAACTACACATGATAATATAAGAAAGCACCGAAAATCTTAAAGTATTTTAGACATAAAACTCACGGTATAAAACCTAAAATCATTGATTAAAAATTGAAAACTTTAATCTAAAACATGGTTCAAAAGTACTTCTATCTCATAGACAAGAATCGAAGTTTACTTAAGCAAAAACCTAAAACAAACAAAAACGAGAACAAACACATAGCAATCCGAAAATAGAAGATGGAATTCACTCTCAAAATATCCCTATGTGTTCTATTCTTCGAGTGAGCGGAATCCTAGGCTACGTGCTTTGGACAAATGCTGAAGGTGGGATCGGATTGTGGTGTTTGGAGGTTGATGGAGTTTCGGCAAAGGCTTTGGTGTTATTTGCACGGGTTGATGATCATCTTCTGTCCTTGAAGTCGTGCTTTATATAGAGGAAAAACCCTAGAGAAGTCAGCCACAAAGCCTAAACCAAGTTGGTTTAGGATTCCTAGTTCTTCTCAATTTCGGGATATTGAGGTGATTCCAATTGATTTGGAAACTAGACTCCCGTAGCTTTCTATCCATATCTGGCACGTTTTCTGATTCATTGTGAGCTGTCCTGGAGAGTCCGTTGAAGTTGGCAGACGTGCACAGGAATTCTCCCGATTTGATCCGGATTTTCAAGGCTTGGATATTCTTGAAGTTCTGCCGAATTTAGATATTCTTCTACATATTGGACTTGGTTTAGACCTCTCCTTCATGGACTCGGCTTCGAGGAAAGATGGAATCCTGATCAAGACATGAATCCTGAGTAAACAAGGATTTCCAATACTTAGCACAATTTCAACACCAAATTATTCAATTCCGAAATTACTATGTATTCTAACACTAAAACCTACATGTTTCTAAATTAAACAATTATTCTACACTAAACACAAATATAAAGCTAAAACAACTAAATAGGAGTTAACAAAGGGTAAATAAAGGGTATAAACATATTAAGAACGTCACACTTTGTGCTCCTATCAGCTGGGTTGATGGCCGACCTTTTGGGACCGGTGCGGCGGCGAACGGTGGCCGGACGACGAGAAGAAAATCCGGCAGCGGGAAGAGAATCGGGAGAGAAAGAGAGAGAGGAGAGAGAATCGGGAGGGAAGAGAGAGAAATATGTGGGCTTGGCCCAACTGGTTCCAACCCAAATATACCCAATCCAAAAATTTAACACCCCCAAAAATAATACCCTAATAAAAATTACCTTTTACTAGCTAAATTTACCATTTTTACCGTCGTTACATTTTTCTCCTACGAATAACTTTCCGAAATAATCGTCCCTCAAAACCCCTTTAGGGACCAATTAAACTATATGTCAATGTCGGAGACGGTAAAATTTTTATTATAATCAAGCTAGTAAATAAGATAAAATTTTACGGGTCAGGATGTGACAATAATCGTAATATATACTAATCGTACTCTTGATAATCTGAGTCGTCTAAATCATCATCCTCCTCAGTTTGGTCAGAATACTCATCATCCTCTATGTATTCGTCATCTATGAAGCTGTCGTCATCATGATTGGGGTTGCGACGTTATAGCGAGTTCAGTTAATATGGTGTAATTGGAAGGTAACATATGATAGCCGTAACGTGTTGGTTATTTACACGAATATTCTCAGTATCGGGGACTACATGTGGAGATTCCTTTTGATATGGTTCATTCGGTTGATCAGTTGTTATTGGTTCACTGGGCCCACTCTCATCATCCCCTCCTAGTGTAGCTGCACTCCAAATATTCCTATGTGACATCACCTGCACCACTTTCCAACCCTCACCCATAGCCGGATCATCAAGATAAAACACTTGTTTCGCCATGGTGGCAAGAATAAACAGTTTATTCTCATACCATACACTGTTTGAGTCCACTGATAACAAGCCACGATCTAGAATTGTATTCCTCCGTCTGGTTGGGTCAGTATTGAACCATTTACACTTGAACAACACGACTGGCATACGGTTGCCATAGATTAGTTCGATGACACTAACAAGAACCCCGTAGTAGTTGAAACCCAGACCCTCAACCATGACTCCATTGTTTTGGGTGACATGGCCTTCATCTCGTTCTGACGTCACAAACTTAACACCATTCACAAAACATCGAACACGAACTCTGTGGCTTTGGGGTCCTCCAGCCAACAAGTGCAACTTCAGATCGTAAGAAGCAGAAAACTGCTGTTGAAGTTGCATCATCTGTAACAATTAATTTTAAGAGCAACGTTGTTACATTATGTAACATAAAAAAACAACATATATTTAATTTATGTAACATCATATATAAAGATCGATAGAAAGGTACCCAAATAGAGAAGTAATCAGGAAAATCTCTCTTGTGTATGGCTTTGTTACTATACTGCCTTTCCAAATGGGACTTCAAGTATCGCTCGGCTTCTTTGCAATGTTGAAGGACAGACCAATGAGCCTCTTTGATCTCAGCATCACTTAATCTTTCAGAATTACTTAATCTGCCGTACGGTTCAACATCATTGGAAACAACTAATAGATTGAATTGCGGGCTACTACCCGCTCTAGATGATTCCCCCACTGTGTTTTCATCATTAAGATATGTGCTGCAGTAAGTTACGCACTTAGCCTGAATGTATGCCGTCGTGATCGACCCTTCAGGAAAACGTTTGTTTTTGTTCTTCTTCTTGAAATCCCCCAGTTGCCTGCAAAATAAATATTTATTCTCTTACAATAAATATTTAAAATACCATTTATCTTAATTTGAAAGGATGATTAATTAGAAAATAAGTGCATACCTCTCTTTTGGATAGCACCAGGTATATTGTACCGGACCAGTAAGCAACACTTGTTCGGGAAGATGGATCATGAGGTGAATCATGATGTCAAAGAAAGTTGGGGGAAAGATCCTCTCTAGCTTGCACATGATGTACACAATGTCTTCTTGCAATGACCGAAATCAGACTTTTTAAGCTCTTTAGCGCATATCCTCTGAAAGAACTTGGACAAAGCCACTAACGTGTCAACCACATCACTCTGCAAATACAGTCTAATGACCACGGGAAGAAGACGTTGTAGCAAAACATGACAGTCATGAGTCTTCAACCCACTAATCTTATTGTCCCCTATCTTAACACATCGAGCGATGTTCCTGCATACACATGAGGATACTTAACGTTTCCAAACCACTGAAACACTTCCGCCTTCTTTTGAGGATGGATTGTGTAGCCTGCTTTCGGTATTATGGCTTTTTTTTTTTTTTGGTCTCTACTAGCCATAGCTTAGGGCGTATACCCATTTTCTTAAGATCAACACGGACTTTCGGGGTGTCCTTGTTCTTATATTTGAGATTCAGAATTGTTCCAAGAACGCTGTCACAAACATTCTTCTCTATGTGGATGACGTCCAAGTTGTGTTTGATTTTCAACGTTGACCAGTAAGGCAATTTAAAGAATACACTTTTGTGCATCAAATACTTAAACTCATCAGCGTGGGAGGATTCAAGTCGGTTACTTCTTTAATGGTGATCAAATATCCGAACCAGTGCTGGTTAAGCCTCTCCAAAATCCACTCACCAGACCTCCCTGGGGGTTTCAGATTATGCTTCTCAGTCCCATCAAATGCCTTAGCATCCCACCGTCACTCCTGATCCTCGTCAAGATGTCTACGAGATCCCAAGAAACAAATTTTGTCGGTGTGGCGACTAGAATTGACGTCATCCAAACATATCGGGCATGCCTTGTACCCCTTAATTTGTTAGCTAGACAACATCTCGTAAGCTGGAAAATCACTGATGGTCCAAATAACGGCTGCTTTCATCATGAATGAAGTTTGACTATGCCTGTCAAAAGTAGGGAGTCCATTTTCCCATAACTCCTGCAGCTCGTCAATTAATGGTCTCATGTACATATCCAAGCACTTTCTTGGAGAATACGGCCCTGGAACTATAAGCGTAAGAAAATTGTACTTCTTCCTCATACACATGTTGATAGGTAGATTGTACGGAAATACTATCACAGGCCAAATGCTGTAAGATAAATTCATGTTTCTAGTAGGATTGAATCCGTCTGTTGTAAGTCCGAGTCTGACATTTTGACAGTCTCCAGTAAATTCGGGAAAAGAACGGTCAAAGTGCTTCCAAGTCTCCCCGTCTGCGGGGTGTGTGAGATTATCCGGATCTATCCTCTACTTTCCTTGGTGTCTTGCCTGGTTTCATCTCATATGCTTGGCCATATGTGAAGACATGTTAAACGATGTCTTCCCATTCGCCGCCTGTTGTGATGTTAAATTCAATAAAATTCAAAATGTACACTTTCACTAGGTTCACTAGGGGGCAATGAAGTTGTTTATTAGGGTAAGAATGGGTATCTGTTGTGTATAATTGGTATGATTATGAAAGGGAGATATTGTATTGAAGTTTACTGACCCCCAGTATAAGGTTACTAGGGGGCTTATACTGGGTTCACTAAGAGGGCAATGAAGTTGTTTATTATGGTAATAATGGGTATATGTTGTGTGTTGTGCCCCTGAAATTGAAAATGAGTAATTTTTGCAAGTTTACTGATCCCCAGTAGAGGTTTACTAGGGGGCAGTAAACTTGATTTTTTGCGTATGCAGTGTATAAATGCAAGTTTTTACTACTTATATGCAGGATGAGAAGAAGTTCAAGGCATTTTGTTGTGACTTCTGATACCGAAGAAGATTCGGTTCAAGAATCTGTAGCTTCTATGAGGACAGAACAAAATATAGGAGAAGTTTTACAGAAGATGAAGTCGAAGAAAAAGAGAAAAGAGGTCCAGAAGGGTGCCGCTGCTGAAGAAGAAGAAGAAGCAGTACTGGTAGAAGAAGAAGATGATGATTACACTAAAGATGAAGAGGGGGGAAAGAGAAAAGTATCTTTTTCAGAAAGATCAACGGGCAGAGAAAGAAAACAAGTGGAGACAGATTCAAGGGAGGAGGAGGAGGAGGAGGAAGAAAAGGGAAGAAATAAGAAGAAAAAAGGAGGAGAAGGTGACTTGACCAAGATCAAACACGTGGAGCAAAAGTGCTCACTGACATCATTTTATATGTTAATGTATATATACAAGGAGAGCATCCCAGAAGAATTATGGGAGTTGATAAACAACACTTGTTTTTGAGGAATAATTGAAGCATTCAGATTGGGCAAGGTTGAGGAGGATCAAGTGAAGAAGCCTGAATCTGATTTTGAGATCCTAATGAGGCACTACAACAGTGACAATAAAAACTTCATATTTGGGAACACGAGATTGAAATTACGGAGCATGACATGCATTCATTTTCGGAATAACCAAAGAAGGCTCGGATGTGGATATCACAATAGACCAGAAATACTGCAAGGGTAATAAGAAGAATGTGGCAGATTCTGCTGTCTTGGAAAGCAAACAAGAAGAACAATCAGCAGAAAGGTTATTGATGACACATTAATGGAAGAGCTTAGGAAGATTCAGAAGAAGAAGGGGATCCAAGGAAGATAGCCTCTTTGGTTATAATGTACCTTATGGTAGCTTTATTTTTCAGCAGAAGCGAGAACCACATTGAATGGAAACTGATACTCAAGTGTGAAGACCTTGAAGACATCGACAAATACAACTGGTCACATAAGGTATTAGAATTCTTGCACCAAGGACTTCACAAGCACGTAAGGGGGGAGCAATAGTTTGAACGGATGCCTCCTTCTAGTTCTATACTGGTTCCTTGAAAAAACAAAAATAAAGAAGCAGATTGTCGAGAAAGAGAAGGAGACTCCCAGATTTATAAGATGGTCAATACAAGAGATCATCAAAGAAAATGAGTATTTGAGAAGACCTGAATTGCTAAAGGTAATGGTATTTTATTTATATAGCATCTTTTATCCAAAAAATATTGCATTGTATTTTTGTTTTTTGGAAAACTAAATTAAATTGATTTGTGTTTTATAAATGTAAAAACAAAAACTCATAATAGAAGGTCCATGCATGGATGAGGAGGAAACGAGTTCCGGCAATGATGAGCTGCAGCAAGATGACAATGGAACATCAAGGGCAATTGATTGGGTAAGTTTGAATGGCTACTAAACCCCGGCAATGAAAATGAAATCAATTGCAAGTTTACTGACCCCCAGTAGAAGTTTACTGGGGGGCAGTAGTAAGTAAACTTCTACTAGGTTTACTAGGGGGAATCTTCTTTATTAGGGTATATGTTGTGTGTAATTGTCATGAAATTAAAAGAGAGATAATGTATTGTTGTTTACTGACCCCCAGTAGAAGTTTAATGGGGGCAGTAAACTTGTTTATTTGGATATAATTGTTTAGCAGTAACGATGTCGTTGTTATAACGTGTACATGAGCTGCCGATGGAAGATATGAAGAAGAAGCTGATAGAACTTGCCAAAGCAAATGAAGAACTAGTGAACAAAAACACTGAATTGCTCGCAAGTAAGTTAAAGAAAACGGACAACCATATCATTGAGCTAGAGAAAAAAAGAAGGGCAGACAAAAATCAAATCAACGTCTCAAGAAACAGTTGCACAAGGCGGCAAAATATGCTCAGACAAAGCAGATAATATGTGTAACTGAGGAGAAGGAGGAGGAGGAGGATAGGTCAAAGCCGGTTTGAAGTGGAAGAATATAACTGCAGAGACAAAATGGAAAATCATAGCTACAGAGAAGAGCAACCAGGAACTGAAGAGGTAAGAGTCGAAATCAGTTTACTGACCCCCAATAAATATTGTGTTTTCTTCATTTTTTTGAGGATAACTTGTGTGTTTTCTTTTGTGTAGTTTTTTTAACAAGTAGCAGAACCAGTTCCGTTGCGAAAGATATTTCAGAAGACGATGAACCTGTGATGACCGATGTCAACCTGTCTAAACTAGACAAATTTATTGCTCAAGCTGTGAAAATGACCGAAAAAAAAAGAATGAAGAAAGCAGCTTGAAGAATAAAGAAACAACAAGCAGAATGGCTCAAGAAATATGTCAAGCAGAAGGGCTCAAAACAAACTGTGGAGACTGGTTCGATTGAAAGAAACGTCAACCTGAAGAAGCATGGGGCAAAAAAAGAGGAAAGAAGAAGAATGGGAGTATGACACCCCTGAAGGCTAAAGCCAGCAAAAAAAACAAAGGAGGCGGAGCATGATTCCAAAATCGTATTGTTATTGATGGAGTGAACTGTAACACTGATACATGGAAGCTCTTGGATGAAAAGGTGGCGAATCACTATAAGAACTGGTTTGATTTGAACAAGGACAAGAATGATGAGTAAGTTTATTCTTCCCTAGTTTATATATATATATACACATACATATATATATATATATACAGTTCCTATCCAGAGCGAAGCTTCGTTCTGAAATTAATGTGTGAAGTTTCTTATTTGACTAACTTTTCGGTCATAATTCAACATCTCCATCATTCAGTTATTGATACTAATGTATAGATCATTCATACAAAATTTCATTCAGATTGATGATCGTTTAGATACCGAATTAGATTAAATCAATGAACGGATCATAAACCTGTCTAACCAGAACTGTTTGTGTAAATCATGATTATAAACACCCAAACGATTATCAAATTCAATGAAGCTTTGCAGAAGTGATCTATGCATTTGATTATACAAACTGAACGATGGAGATGTGGAAATATGACCCAAAGTTAGTCAAATAAGGAACTTCACACATTAATTTCAGAATGAAGCTTCGCTCTAGATAGAAACTGTATTATATATATATATATAACATATAATTAGTTCCCTGGTTTGACTTGCTTATGACTTATTTGTGTCTACACAGTTTCCGGTATTGGGAGTGTTGTGATGGTATCATTGACATTACCAAGATGACTTGAAGAGAATAATTCAAGAATGAGAGATTACATCTATTGTGAGAAAAAATTACTGGTCTTTCTAACCCCAATAAAGTTGATGTTTGAGTAATCTAAGATGTATTCTTTGTTGTAATTTGTGACTTATATATGTTGTACATGTAGACCATCAGGGGTGTACCTCCAAATGTTGAAAGAGGAAGTGGAAAAGAAGAAGGTCTCGGTCGGATTCCTAGACATAGAGGGCAGCGGTAAATAGTCTAACCTGAAATAGCCGTGTGCCGCAGCACTACGGTCTCCTCTGTTACTTTTTTTCAGTTAACACAATCTTACTACTTGCTTTTATAAATACAACGCGGGTGGTGGGTACCTGAACAAAAACTGAAGGAGTTCCTAGCTGGAGGAGGAAAACATGGGAATTCAAATGTAATGAATTGGATATAGAGCTTTCCATTATTAATCCTCTGTGGTCTATCTTCAGTAAGGACCTGGTTTTCATTCGGTACATCACGGAATCAGCCACCACTATATCTTGGTCCTGATTGACAACAATGATCGATGCTTCTATCACTGAACTCAATGCTACCGCAAGGAAAGATTACTCTGCCGACACCAACAACCACTTTCAGAATGCAATGGCAGTGGTAAGTTGTAACTGATTTATTAGGGGTAAAAAGTTTACTGAGGGGCAGTAAACCTCTACTGGTTTTGTTTGTTGCTTGTTCTCTTAGTTTGTTTGAGTTGTAATTTACTTGTGTGTTGGAACCAACAGGTGAAGTACATTATGGTGTTTATCAAACGCGTATATGATTCCACCATTATACCCTCTCAGCCAAGGCTTTGACCCTGAGGAATGGAAGGAAAACTATGACAAGCAGGACAGCCAAGGAATAGTGGTGACGGTTACTCGATGATGAGTGCTAAAGAGAAAAGAACAAGAAGATGGATGCTGGACCAAAACGTTTATTGATAGGTGCATTTTATGCAACGTTCTTAATGTATTTCCGACCCTATTTAGTTATGTAATTCCTTTAACAATATTGATTTTAACTTAGTTTGTGTTTTTAGGTCGTAAATAAAGCCAATGAGCATAAAAAGAAAAAGAGGAGAAATCCTGAAAGAAGAGGAATCCATATGACACAAGGAAAGAAATCAGAAAATCTGTCAGGAATTGTCAGTCAAATTCGACAGAGAATTGTGATCAGCTCACAATGACTCAGGAGATGAACTTTATATCAACGGAAAGCTAGAACAGTCTAGTTTTCAGAACTTTTTGCAGATCGTCAATAGCTATTTTGGTGACCAAGTTATGACCGTTTGAGTGACAAAAGGTCAGTTTGCCCGAATTTCTGATTTAGACCAGAACTTCAATTTCAAGGCCTTGACCACAACGGTGAGCCCATGGACGAAAATTAAAGGTTCTCTAACCCTAATAGGAGCTGTTCATATGTTCTCTATATATAGGAGGAGTTGGAGACGTGAAAAGGGTCGCTCTTTGCTGCAGAAAAATAACGTTCTTTCATCTCCTTCAGAATTTCCTCTCCAAACACAAACACTAGTTTTAGGATTTCTCTTGCCGTGCCTTCTCCTTTGTAATTCTCGGCATAGTTCCTTGTTTCAATACTCAAAGTGTAATCTAAACTCAGACCTCATGTTTTTTTACTATCTATTCAATTACTTTAGTTTGTTTCCATCTCTCTTATTCATTTGTGTTCATGAGTTGGATTTTTGATTGAGTTTGTTCTTATAATCATGAAAATCAGATCTGTACACTTGAGTTGTTTATGTAATTGATGATGCTTTTGATGATCTAAATTGTGTTTTTGTGTGATTGACAACTTATGACTTGTTCTTAATCAATATGTGCCATTGTTTGTGCTAAGTCCGCGTCGGTAAACATGAACTAGAATGGTAAGAAGTTATATGCTGCATGATAGGATGTCTCTGAAGTCCGCGTCAATGAATTACATTCTAACATGTTCAAGTTCTGCCTCTGATCTATTTTAGATATGAAGTCCGCGTCGGTACATATCTATGAGAGGTTAGAAGGGTTTTAAGTAGTTAAGTCCGGTCGGTAAATTACTTGAAACATGGAATTTGATTCGTTTCTCCATATGCATGATTTAGGTTGTTAGGGTTGAAATTACATAGCTACTTGATTATATGAATCTGATTTAGTGTTTCTTATGTGCAAAGAGACGATCACATGTACATAGTAGCTTAGGTTTTGTTTCTTTTTAGTTTAGGATTTTCGTCACTCTTCTGTTCCCTGTTTTATTTTATTTTATTTTCATATCAAATGATCTCCGAATCTCCTAAAAATTTATACAGTTGTTCATATGTGTGTCTAATATATCTCTGTAAATTTTCGTATTTTTCTAAGTAATTTAGTTTAGGTTTTAATTAGGTTCTCGACTGCTGTTCTATAAAACTAGTTAATATTTGTTGTGTTTTACTAACGCTTTGTTTTGTAAGGTACCTTCAATCCCGACCCTATACGATACCCTACTTACTCAATACTATTAACGATAAGGGTTTATTTGATGCAGGTTTTGCACCCGTCAAAATGGCGCCATTGCCGGGGATTGAAAAATCCTTAGCTAAATAAGTGTTCTTTATTGTTGTATATACATGATCTATGTGTTTTTCATTTAGTAAACAATTGTGTTATTATTTATATACATGTATTTGATGTGAATTCTTTAAGACTAACTTAATTATTTTGATTCAGGAACTCATAGGTTTATGCATACAAGGGCAAAACCGACAAGTGAACTTCTCTTTGATCCTGAGATAGAGAGGACTACTTGAAAGAACAAGAAGTTAAAGGAAGCAAGTGCATCTACAACTCAAGTAGAGGAAAACGAAGAAGTTCACTCAGAAGCTTGTTCATCACATCTCTCAGACAACGAGGAGGAATCTTTGAGGAAGAAGTACCACACCTTGAAGAAAGATCCATGGCAACTATCAGGCAACTCTCGTCAACAACTCAAGGAGAAGTTGCTCCAACGTGCATCACTTATCCAGATCCAGCTACAGGCAAAGAGGTGGAGTTTGAATTGAAGAGTGGTTCGTAACCACCTCCCCAAGTTCCACGGGCTTAACAATGAGGACCTTAACAATCATCTGAAATTGTTCCAATTCTTGTGCACCAGTATGTGCCCAAAGGGACCAGACATTCAAATCCTGAAATTAAAGGCATTCCCTTTCTCTCTTGAAGACAGGGCGAAAAAATTAGCTTTATTTGAGTTCCATCTGGCCATATTGACTCTTGGGATAAGATGGTTAGAGAGTTTCTCACAAAGTTTTTTCCAGCATCAAGGATAACTATCCTTAGGAAGCAGATTACTGGCATACAACAAAAGGTTGATGAATCATATTGCACCTATTATGAGAGGTTTAAGGCTCTAGTGGCGTCATGCCCCAACCATGGAATGTTAGAAAATAACCTGCTCCAGTACTTCTATGAGGGACTTCTCACTAACGAAAGAGAACTTTGGATGCTTCTGCGGGAGGTTTCTTTCTTGGATAAGACACCAGAAGTGGCTAAGCAACTCTTGGAAAATCGTGCTCTCAACTATCAACAGTATGAGGGGACGTTATCCTCTTCTCGGAGGGTAAATCAGGTATCTTCTAACTCTGCACTTGAGGAAAAATTGAATAACATTACTACTTTGTTGTCTCAGGTCTTACAGGTAAAAGGTCAAGAAGAAGCTAAGGCGTGTGGAGTTTGCTCTATGTAAGGACATGTGACTGATCACTGTCCTCAGTTGATTGAGAATGGAGGATGGGAATCATTAAATGCTTTGGGATCACAGCAACGTTACAATCCCTTCTCCAACACTTACAATCAGGACTTAGGGACCACCCCAACTTCCGATGGAGCAACACAGAGAATGTGCAACAACCTCAACCATCTAGTGGACTCTTTCCACGTCCTCAAGGCTTCCATCCGAGGCCTCAGGTTCCTCAAAACTTTGTTCCAAATAATAACTATGTTCCTCATAATGCTACTAGTGCTACTAATGCTTCTTATGATAAAATGCTTGAAGCTCTTTTTCAAGGGCAACAAACTTTGACAACTTCTACTCAAGCACTTGTCACAGGACAACAGAGTCATGGTAAGGACATAGCGGAGCTCAAGAAGCAAATGGGACAAGTCGTGGACTTCATGGGAAGAATATCTGAAAGTGGAAAGCTCCCACCCAGTACTATTCTGAATCCTAACTTTGAATCTACAAAGGTAATCGTTACAAGAAGTGGGAAGAGGCTTGAGGACGTCCCTAAGGCACCAAAGAAGACCAAAGTGGCGCCAATTATGGCCCATGATGAGGAGGGTGACATTGAAGTCACAAGAGGGATGAAAGTTCACTGCAATCTCCACCGAAACCAAAGTAAAGGTAATGATTCTAACTCTCAAAGTTCGGTTATTACTAACTCTCCCTATGCTCGTGTACCATTCCCAAGCAGGTTTGCACAATCAAAGAGGGATGAGTCAGATCAAGTTATCCTGGAGATTTTCAAGAAGGTTCAAGTAAACATGCCTTTGCTTGAGTGCATCAAAGAAGTGCCAAAATATGCTAAATTTCTGAAAGAGTTGTACACTACAAGGAGACAAACACGTCAAAAGGAGGTTATGAAGATGAATGTGACTGTATCTGTGGTCATTCAAGGAAATTGCCTCCAAAGCTTAAGGATTCAGGGAGTTTTTCTATCCCTTGTGTAATTGGTAACAATAAGTTTGAAAATGTCATGCTTGACTTAGGTGCATCGATCAATATTATGGCATATAGTTTATATGCATCTATGGAGTTAGGGGCACTTAAGAAAGATAATGTTATTATTCAGTTAGCTGATCGATCCAACACATATCCTAAGGGGTATGTAGAGGATGTGCTTGTGCAGGTGAACCATTTGATCTTTCCAGCGGATTTCTACATCATTGACATGGAAGACTCACCTCATAATTCCACGACCTTGTTGCTTGGACGTCCATTTATGAGAACGGCGAAGACAAAGATCGATGTGTATAAGGAACATTAACCATGGAGTTTGATGGTGATTTATTGGCTTCAACATCTTTGAAGCCATGAGGTATCCTATTTCTAATGACAAATTTGGTTTTTCTATTGACATACTTGATTCTCTTGCTCAGAAATTCTTAGATGAAATTCCAGATTATGAGTTGGCGCTAACAATCGCTCAAGGAGTTGGTTACAATGAACATGGCGCCAGCATCACCAAGGCAGAACTTGAAGAGAACTTTAGTCCTATTATCATCCAAACTGTGGCTTCTCTTGAGGCCATGCCACCACAGGTAAGTTATGATCCCCCTTGTCACTTCCTATTTCGACTAATAAACTTCTTCCTTCAGTGGTACAGGCCCCAATTCTTGAACTTAAAGTTACCAGACCATTTGAAGTATGTGTTTTTGGGAGACAATGAGACACTGCCAGTAATTGTATCTTCTACGCTCGAGAAGGAGCAAGAGGAAAGACTTGTGGAAATATTGAAGAAGTACAAGACCGCAATTGGTTGGACTTTGGCAGACATCAAGGGTATAAGCCCTACAACTTGTGTGCATCGGATTTTGCTTGAAGATGGCGCTAAGCCCCCAGAGAGGCCCAGAGACGCCTCCACCCACCCATGATGCAAGTAGTTCAAATGAGGTTATTAAATTACTTGATTGTGATGTGATCTACACTATTTCAGATAGCAAGTGGGTCTCACCAGTCAGTCCAAGTGGTGCCAAAGAAGTCTGGAGTGACTATGGTGAAGAATGAAGAGAATGAGCTAGTAACCCAACGAGTTGTGATTGGACATAGAGTCTGCATTGACTACAAAAAGCTCAACGCCACCACCAGGAGGACCACTTCCCTTTGCCATTCATTGATCAGATGTTAGAGAGGTTAGCAGGTCATGAGTACTATTGCTTCTTGGATGGCTATAGTGGTTACAATCAAATTTGCATAGCTCAGGAGGATCAAGAGAAGACCACTTCACATGCCCGTTTGGTACGTTTGCCTATAGACGCATGCCTTTCGGTTTATGCAATGCTCCAGGTACGTTTCAACGTTGTATGATGTCTATTTTCTCTGAGTACATTGAAAAGATCATTGAGGTTTTCATGGATGACTTTAGTGTCTTTGGTAAGAGTTTTGATGCATGCTTAGAGAATTTAGAACTAATCTTAAAATGTTGTGTGTGAAACTAACTTGGTGCTAAATTGGGAAAATGTCACTTTATGGTTAGACAAGGCATTGTGTTGGGGCATATTATATCTGCTAGGGGAATAGAGGTCGATAAGGCCAAAGTTGATCTTGTTCGTTACTTACCATTTCCCACTTCTGTGAGGGAGGTTCGTTCGTTTCTTGGCCATGCAGGGTTTTATCGTAGGTTTATCAAGGACTTTTCCAAGATAGCCAGACCTCTATGTCATTTGCTCCAAAAGGATGTACCTTTCAAATTTGATGACAATTGCAAGAAGACATTTGCGAAGTTGAAGGAGCTTTTGACGTCAGCTCCTATTATGCTCCCTCCGGATTGGTCTCTACCCTTTGAGTTGATGTGTGATGCCTCAGACTATGCAGTTGGAGCTGTGTTAGGACAGCGGAAGGAAAGAGGCCCTATGCTATTTACTATGCCTCAAGGACTTTTAATGATGCTCAATTGAATTATTCTACTACGGAAAAAGAACTTCTTGCTGTTGTTTTTGCTATAGATAAATTTCGCTCTTATTTGCTTCAGACTAAAGTTATTGTTTACACTGATCATGCAGCTCTGAAGTACTTGCTTACAAAGAAGGAAGCAAAACCGAGGCTCATACGATGGATTCTTTTACTCCAAGAGTTTGATATCGAGATTAGGGACAAGAAAAGGGAGTGAGAATGTTTGTAGCAGACCACTTGAGCAGATTGATACAAGAGGAGGACACCATTGCCATACAAGAGAACTTTCCGGATGAACAACTCTTCAGAATTGAGGTAAGTGAGCCTTGGTACGCGGATATTGTGAACTATTAGTGACTAGGCAATTTCTTGACACTTTAACTCGTGCTAATAAGGATAGACTCAAGAAGCATGCTAGGTACTATATTTGGGATGAACCTTATTTGTGGAGACATTGTAGTGATCGAATCATTAGAAGGTGTGTGTCCCAGAATCTGAGCATAAATCTATACTTGCTTTTTGTCATTCTGAGTCTTGTGGTGGTCACTTTGGTTCACGTAGGATAGCTCTTAAGGTGTTGGATTGTGGTTTCTATTGGCCTACGATATTTAAAGATGCTTATATCACTACGCCAATAAGTGCAACAAACGACACTTTTCATACAACGGTGCAGAATAGCAGTGTGTACAAATTTCAAAATGTTTCATACAACGTTCAAATTGTCAGCCGTTGTGTGGATAGTCTGAGATCATTCCAGATTTTTTTTCCTTAAACCAGTACAACACTTTGGACAATATTTGTTGTGTGAATGAAGATAAAATGAGTCTCATTTTGCTTCTAACCCCACTCTAGTTTGACATATAACTGAGTTTCATTACACAACAATGAAACAAATAAATGTTGTGTGAATGTATAAAATTTAAACTATCACACAATACTTTTTATACATCTGTTGTACGATATATCTCTCATGTCAGGCTGCGGACTTCTAGTTCTAAAATTGCTCTTACATCCTTTGAAAACCTAAATTTTTTGTGAAGGATATCTTTGGTGGTTTTGATGTAACAACAGAATACTCAAACCTGTTGTGTGAGAGTATATGATTTTTAGCAGTCACACAACGACGTTTCAGTTTTGTTGTATAATGTATTTTCGTGTCATGATTCCACTCTCTTACATTTGATAATACTACTTTAAGTTCTTCATCCTACAACAATCAACTAAGAAATGTTGTGTGAGGATATAATTTTTAAATATATTATACAACTATTTTTTATATCATGTTGTGTGTATCGAAACCCCTAACCCCTAAAATACCCTAATTTCTAACACCAAGTTTTCTACCGTAATCCCACAATGGTTGTCTTCTATGTTGACATGTGATGAAAAAGCAAAAACGTTGAATTTATGGATGACCAAGTCGATCGATACCCAAACATTACCGAAAATTTATGAATTTTGTTACACTGCAATACTTCACTATCATGATTATATCTAATGGTCGGATTTCCATGATCTTAACCTAGATATCTGAATCACTATCAACCTGCTAATGAGGGTATAACATGTTTACTATGTTACACATAATGTGGCATAACATGTATAGTACATCTTATATAAACATATGTTTCTCTATAGAGACACAATTGAGAAAATGAAATTTTGAAAATCGAACCGTATAGACATGTTTACCGCAATGGAGCATGATTGTGGTAGAAATATCAACAATTTTTGATATTAAATGGGTGTCGATCGACATGGTCAACCTTAATTACCCTTACGTTTTACTATGGGGAGCCAAACCATCGGGATACAATTTTCATCAACTTTTTACATAAGTTCATACACAATAATACTACGAGGCTACGACGAATGTCGACAGACTCAAAAATACAAGTAACGCAGTTCAGCGTGTTTTTCGTATAATTAGGGTGGTCGATTTATGGTTGACCATAGTCTCTCATATTCATACAACTCTTAGTGTTTCTCGGCGTTGTGTGAGTGAAAAATAAGGTTTTTTTGAAGAGTGACTTGTAAAAGTGAAAAGTAGAGGGAAATCTCCCGCTCTTACAATTTAGGTCTCAGACAATGAAATCTCTAATTTATGTTGTGTGATTTGTAAAATGGACAGGGAACAATTAGGAGTGAAATGTGCTTGCGGGAAATCTCCCGCTTTTACAATTTGGTGTGCCATCTTTGTTCTTTCTTATCAGACAATAAAATTTACTATTAATGTTGTCTGATTTGTAAAATGAATTTAACACCTAGTTATAGACACTTGAGCAAAACATAAAAGACTTAGACATTTGGACCAAAAACTCAACATTGCACTCAAAAACTGCCTCTCACTCAAAAACTCTCCTCTCTTACTCCGTGACCGATTTCTCAAAACTCTCCTCTCTCACTCGAGTCGAAGCCTCTGTCACCTACTCGATTAGGGCTCAAGTCGATTAGGGTTCTTCGATTTAGGGGTGGAGTTCCAATTTGCTTTGAGGTTCTTCTCCTCTCTCACTCGATTTATGTCCAAGTTGTACTATTCTCATCTCTCTTGATTGGGCTCGATTCAATTAGGGTTCTTCAATTTAGGGTTTGGTGGTCGAGGAGGGAACTCAGGGAGGGAGGGGATGGCATTTGGGGTCGAAGTTTCAGATTCGGGGATGAGGTCGCTACCACCTCGCCGCCCCGATTCCTACGCGCCAAGGCTAGAGTGATCGACAGAGATTCTAGAGTGAGGAGATTCTTTAGTTTCGGCAAGCTCAAGCTTCTCAAAGGTAAACTCATCTCTTTTCTTTCGATTTCGAGCTCCCTTGAGGTTTGTTTTTGATAAGTCGTATTTGCACACGCATCAATTAACCCTGTCAACAAATCAATCATAGTATAAAGCAAGCAGGGATCGTTCTAAACCGGGGATCCAACTACAGGGTAGATCCATCTAACCTAATATAAATGTCGAAATAAGCATATAGGGTTAAGGGTTTGATGATTTCGGAATAGACATTGAAAATAAATCCTAAATTACCTCTATACATATTTACATATGATCAACCAACAATCATGCAAACACAACCAAACAACCATGCAAGAACAAAGAAGACAATCTCTAATCTCATTTAAGTCCACACCGTGAGCAAATACACAACCTAAATTTGATATGCACATAAGTTCCTACGTGGTTCCTATGACATAGACATACTTTGAATTAGACTACAGGTTTCATTCAATATCGTGACACAAACAAGCTCGGCTACGTGTTCTACTTATAGGTCACACACATAAACTAATCATGCAATTACGTATCACATAAAGAATCGATGTGTTTAAGCACAAATCCAAATCAAACATAGGTAGAAAATCAGTGAGATAACAAAGACAATGCAACTTATCAACTACTTGTATCAAAGTAGAACCTTGGATGATTAACACATGCAACATCAACTACTTGTATCAATTACACATGAAAATAGAAGAATGCACCGAAAAAAGTATATGGACATAAAACTCACAACATAAAACCTAAAATCATTGATCATAAATTGTAAACTTCAAAAAACATGGCTCAAAAGTACTTCTATCTCATAGACAAGAATCGAAACATACTTAAGCAAAAACCTAAAACAAAGATCAATAAGAACAAACACATTCTAATCCGAAAGTAAAAGATGGAATACACTCTCAGAATATCCCTACTTGTTCTATTCTTCGAGTGAGCGGAACCCTAAGCTACTTGCTTCGGATCAAGGATGATGGTGAGTTCGGATTATGGTGTTTGGAGAATGATGAAGTTTCGACAAAGCTTTGGTGTAATTTTGCACGGGTTGATGATGATCAATTGCTGCCATGCCGTGCCCTATTTATAGAGTAACAAGTCTTGATCTCCAAGTATTCCTCAAGCACAAGGAATCCTATTGAATCGGCAAAACCAAGTCCAAGTTGGATTTAACTTCCTCTCTTGGGCCGCATGGTTTCTCTCTCCTGGTGACTTGGGAAATCTTCATGGCATCTCCATACATATCTCGGATTGTACTTCTCCTAGCTCAAGCAGGAACTCCTAGCTGCCGGCCACCTTTCCCTCATGAGTCAGGAAAACATTTCCTATTCAACACGGGTTTAGACTTTCTTGAAATAGAAATAAGAAAATTAGAAACTAGGAAGAGGAAAGATGGAATCCTGATCAAGACAGGAATCCTGAGTAAACAAGGATTTCCAACACTTAGCACAATTTCAACACCAAATTATTCAAATCCGAAAATACTATGCATTTAACACTAAAACCTACATATTTCTACATTAAGCAATTATTCTACACTAAACACAAATATAAAGCTAAAAAAACTAAATAGGAATTAACAAAGGGTAAATAAAGGGTATAAACATATTAAGAACGTCACACTTTGTGCTCCTATCAGTTTTTCCGTTTGGGACCTAATCCCTCTTGTCTTCTTCTTTTCTGGGTTCGTCTGCAACGTCGCATCAGTGACTCTCTAGCCTTGCATTTGATTCTTCAAGGTAATCATTTCCTTCTCTCTCCAATTTCGATTTAGATTGGGTTTCATATAGTGCACACCACATGTTTGATAGAATGCCTCACAGACACAACAAAGCTGAACCAGTGGGCTTTTCCATGATTTTCGAAAAATCTATACTTCTTTGTTCAATCTTAGTTTTTAACAGTTGAAAATAGACTCTTTAATGATCGTTTTAAACTTGGTTTCAAGCAAAACGGAGTTGATTTGAGAAACTTAGGCTATTTTAAAAGTTCATACAGTGTTTCAGAAATCCTGAAACTATAGCTGAACTTTGAAAATCCATAACTAATTCAAGAAAAATCGTTTTAAAGTGATTCTAACTCTCAGAGCTTCTTTAGTGTGTCTACTACAAGTCTTTAGAAGAAATCGAAGTCAACTTCCAAATGGTTTTGTACAGTTTTTAGTGTGAAGCTGACTGCTGCAGTATGCTAGTTTGTATAATTGTGTTTGAGTGAAAATCTGTTTAAGTATCCTATCTCTTGTTTTAATTGTGTGACTGTGTAGACATATGGTAAGAGAATGTTTACCTATACAGACATGTTTTTGTCTGTATGTAGCTAATCATAGATTTGTGCTTTGATTAGGATTTTGATGTGCAGAGTTATGGATTTTAGCAGAAAATTTTTAGACAATCCTGAAACTGTAGCTGAACTTTGAAAATCCATAACTAATTCAAGAAAAATCGTTTTTAAAGTGATTCCAACTCTCAGAGCTCTTTAGTGTGTCTACTACAAGTCTTTAGAAGAAATCAAAGTCAACTTCCAAATGGTTTTGTACAGTTTTTAGTGTGAAGGTGACTGCTGCAGTATGCTAGTTTGTATAATTGTGTTTGAGTGAAAATCTGTTTAAGTATCCTATCTCTTGTTTTAATTGTGTGACTGTGTAAACATATAGTAAGAGAATGTTTACCTATACAGACATATTTTTGTCTGTATGTAGCTAATCATAGATTTGTGCTTTGATTAGGATTTTGATGTGCAGAGTTATGGATTTTAGCAGAAAATTTTCAGATAATCCTGAAATTGTAGCTGAACTTTGAAAATCCATAACTAATTCAAGAAAATCTTTTTAAAGTGATTCCAACTCTCAGAGCTTCTTTAGTGTGTCTACTACAAGTCTTTAGAAGAAATCAAAGTCAACTTCCAAATGGTTTTGTACAGTTTTTAGTGTGAAGGTGACTGCTGCAGTATGCTAGTTTGTATAATTGTGTTTGAGTGAAATCTGTTGAAGTATCCTATCTATTGTTTTAATTATGTGACTGTGTAGACATATAGTAAGAGAATGTTTACCTATACATACATGTTTTTGTCTGTATATAGCTAATCATAGATTTGTGCTTTGATTAGGATTTTGATGTGTAGAGTTATGGATTTTAGCAGAAAATTTTCAGACAATCCTGAAACTGTAGCTGAACTTTGAAAATCCATAACTAATTCAAGAAAAATCATTTTAAAGTGGGAGAAACTTCAGAATGAGATAGGTGATGATACTACCTAGTAGTCTTGTAATAAATTGTTGATTAGGAAGGCCACTAGTTCAATTGAGCACATTTCGGCTTTGCATATACTGCTCATTTGTTTTGTCTTTTATGCATGCTCGCTATTATGCCTACATTCCTCTTAAGAAAGAAACAAAGTATGCTAACTTCATTTATCTTGTAATGATCATGCTTTTAAGTATGCTACCGAAATTTGATTCATTTATCTAATATTTGAATGAGTTTTATTGTTGTACATGCTCTTATAATATTCTTTTAGTTGAGAGGCTTGATGAGTGAATTTTTGGTGCTATATCACAGGTTAAGGAGGCTATCAATTATATGAGCATGGATTGTTGGACTGGAAAATGTGTAGAAGTGAGCTTTTGATAAAACGTATTTGCACACGCATCAATTAACCCTGTCAACAAATCAATCATAGTATAAAGCAAGCAGGGATCGTTCTAAACCGGGGATCCAACTACAGGGTAGATACATCTAACCTAATATAAATGTCGAAATAAGCATATAGGGTTTAAGGGTTTGATGATTTTGGAATAGACATTGAAAATAAATCTTAAATTACCTCTATACATATTTACATATGATCAACCAACAATCATGCAAACACAACCAAACAACCATGCAAGAACAAAGAAGACAATCTCTAATCTCATTTAAGTCCACACCGTGAGCAAATACACAACCTAAATTTGATATGCACATAAGTTCCTACGTGGTTCCTATGACATAGACATACTTTGAATTAGACTACAGGTTTCATTCAACATCGTGACACAAACAAGCTCGGCTACGTGTTCTACTTATAGGTCACACACATAAACTAATCATGCAATTACGTATCACATAAAGAATCGATGTGTTTAAGCACAAGTCCAAATCAAACATAGGTAGAAATCAGTGAAAGTGAAATAACAAAGACAATGCAACTTATCAACTACTTGTATCAAAATCGAACTTTGGATGATTAACACATGCAATATCAACTACTTGTATTAATTACACATGAAAATAGAAGAATGCACCGAAAATCTTAAAGTATATGGACATAAAACTCACGGCATAAAACCTAAAATCATTGATCATAAATTGTAAACTTCAATTCAAAACATGGCTCAAAAGTACTTCTATCTCATAGACAAGAATCGAAACATACTTAAGCAAAAACCTAAAACAAACATCAATAAGAACAAACACATTCTAATGTGAAAGTAAAAGATGGAATACACTCTCAGAATATCCCTACTTGTTCTATTCTTCGAGTGAGCGGAACCCTAGGCTACTTGCTTCGGATCAAGGATGATGGTGAGTTCGGATTATGTGTTTGGAGAATGATGAAGTTTCGGCAAAGCTTTGGTGTTATTTGCACGGGTTGATGATGATATTCTGTCCTTGAAGTCGTGCTTTATATAGAGGAAAAACCCTAGAGAACTCGGCCATAAAGCCTAAACCAAGTTGGTTTAGGATTCCTAGTTCTTCTCAATTTCGGCAGAATGACCTCCGTCTGATGATTACATCATAACTACCTCTAGAAAATAGATATTGAGGTGATTCCAATTGATTTGGAAACCAGACTCCCGTAGCTCTCTATCCATATGGCACGTTTTCTTATTCATTGTGAGCTGTCCTGGAGAGTCCGTTGAAGTTGACAGCCGTGCACAGGAATTCTCCCGATTTAATCCGGATTTTCAAGGCTTGGATATTCTTGAAATTCTGCCGAATTTAGATCTTCTTCTCCATATTGGACTTGGTTTGGACCTCTTCATCATGGACTAGGCTTCGAGGAAAGATGGAATCTTGATCAAGACAGGAATCCTGAGTAAACAAGGATTTCCAACACTTAGCACAATTTCAACACCAAATTATTCAAATCCGAAAATACTATGTATTCTAACACTAAAACCTACATATTTCTATATTAAGCAATTATACTAACTACACAAATATAAAGCAAAAACAACTAAATAGGAGATAACAAAGGGTAAATAAAGGGTATAAACATATTAAGAACGTCACACTTTGTGCTCCTATCAACAACCCCACACTTAACCTTTGCTAGTCCCTTAGCAAACCATAAAAACAATACAACTAATATCGAAAATACTACAATGACTCAATCTAATGTCTTCAACGAAATTGTCTCAGAGACCTTCAAAATCATAGCATCAAGAATAGCACAAGAATCGAAATTGAAAGATGAATTAAATGGTTAATAAGCATGAGATTTCGATGTAACAAGTAAGACATGGCAGAAACAAAGGTGAAATTAAGCTCGACATGTTCCAAACAAGTTCAAATTCAACTCACAAAGGATATGCACTCCGAATCTTTCTCTCAAGAACATGGCATATGCTTAGAAGCTTTTCACACACAAGAGTTAAAAAGAACATAGTAAATTCAAAAACCTCATGAAAGATACCAATCATATGCATAAATGAATCACAACCATACGCTTACTCATGAAACAGACTCCACAGATCAAAGGTTACTTATCTTAAGAATCATGCGGATCTTTAGAAAATAGGTTGGTTAGGCTCGTGACATGGAAAAATTTTCAAAGTAAAGGGAATCACAAAGGTCATCCTCAAGACTTAGCAGAGCAAGAACATCCACCTTATGTCACCAAACACCATCAAGGGCCAAATATCATCATGTTGGACCCATCCTTCACTTTAAACATTGTGAAAACGAACAAAGGCTAAAAGTATAACATATTGAACCTTCAACAAACAAATCGCAACTCCAAATTCACAAAAACTATATCTAGGCCAAGACATCTTCATCAAGATCAATTCGAAAAATTTTATTTTTTTTTGTTCTCTCGAATCATGCTTTTTTTTCTGTTTTTTTTTCTTTTTTTTTTATCTTCCAAGAGCAAATTTTTTTTTTCTTTTCTCATGTGTATCTCGGCAACAAACTCCTTAGAACAACCCCACACTTGTATTGAATCATCACCTTAAATCATCACCAAAAAGAAAGCTCTGCCAAGCTCGATCCAAGGTAGAAGAATTCTATACTAGGCAAGGGATACTTTAGGTGAGCAAGAAAGGCATAACGTAGGCTCTAGGGGGTTCAGACTAAGGGGTCCCAAACATGGCTCAAAATAGGGATATATACGGCTATTTAGATAAAGTGGTGATAGTCCTAAGAAAGATCCACAATCATATTCAAAATCAAAGTAAGTTATGATAAAAGTTTTGAAAGTTTCACAAGTAAGTTCTAGCACTCTCTAGTTCATTCAATATCTATGGCATATGAATCGATCAAGTAATATGTATAATGAGGTCATATATATCAAAAAAAATAGATAGAGTAAACTTTCCAAAGAATAGGCACATATATATGGCTCGAAAATCTCATAAAGGTAACATGAAATCAAACAAGTAAAGAACATGCTCATTCTGTACCTAAGTTTCAATGGTCCTCATCTACTACAAGTTCGTACAATTTCAACATATCTATTAACCATCAAATAACATATAAGCTCAAATATTCGAAATTATGCTCATCTCAATAACTAATCAATCAAATATCATATATTCATCCTAGACACGTTAGAAGGCACCTAAGACTCAACAAAATAAAAACAAAACACAAAATAAAGAAACAAAGTTGTAATCTAAATCTAAGGAAATAAAACCTAAAAATGTTATTAAAGCATAGCAAATCAACGAGTAATGACATCCACCCCACACTTAAAATCAACATTGCCCTCAATGTAAGAAAACTAAGAGCAATCCGAAAAGAAAAGAGGAGGGAGAAATAAATTTGCAAACTCTCGTTGATGGCTCCTTCTATGGGTTGCCTCCCATGCAGCGCTTAAGTGTTTATAGTCCTTTAGCCTAGACTATCATCTCCTCATTCTCATGCCGTAGCATCTAGGAGAGGGACTTCCTCCACCGTGTGGTTCACCATGTTCTCCATGTAAGGCTTTAATCGATGACCATTAACCTGAAATTCAGCTCCTTTGACCATGCTTTTAATTATGACTGCACCAGAAGGAAAGATATTAGTGATAACAAAAGGTCCTATCCACCTAGAACGTAGCTTCCCTGGAAACAACCTAAGTCTAGAATTAAATAAGAGAACTTTCTGGCCAATAACAAAGTATTTCTTTCGAATCATCCTGTCGTGTAATGCCTTGGTTTTCTCTTTATAGATCACTGCAGAATCATAAGCCTCATTCCTGATTTCTTCAAGTTCACACAACTGCAACTTCCTGTGTAATATGGCCGCATCAATATCCATATTAAAAGCCTGAACCGCCCACCAAGCCCGATGTTCCAACTCCATAGGCAAGTGACACGCCTTGCCGTACACCATACGAAACGGTGATCCCCAAGGGATTTTTGAATGCAGTCCGATATGCCCATAATGCATCATCAAGTCGTTGGCTCCAATCCTTGCGTGACGGCTTCACACTCTTCTCCAATATCTGCTTGATCTCTCGGTTACTAAGCTCCACTTGCCCACTTGTCTGGGGGTGATAAGGTGTAGCAACCTTATGCTTGATTCCATTCTTTTTCATTAGAGCTTCAATTGTCCGATTGCAAAAGTGGGAACCTCCATCACTTATTACAAATCTCGGCATTCTAAACCTGGAGAAAATATTAGAGCGTAGGAAATCTGCAACAACTCGAGAATCATTAGTCCGGGTGGCTTTTGCTTCCACCCATTTAGAAACATAATCCACATATACGAGAATGTACAAATATCCCTGAGAACTCGAAAAAGCCCCATGAAATCAATACCCCAACAATCAAATATTTCAACATGTATAATAGGTTGCATAGGCATCTCATCCCTAGTCCTAAATTCCCTGTCCTTTGACATCTATCACATGAAGCACAATACATGTAGGCATCCTGAAAAATAGTAGGCCAAAAGAATCCATGACACGACCTGCCCCGAATTTCACCCTAAACCCGGAGTAAATCGTGCGGGGACCACCTCCAAGGAAAGATTTACCACAAAATTCGGTACAACCTCCCTTGAAAATGGACAACCCTTCCAATAAAAACCTGCAAACACTTCTAAAGGTTCCAAATCCAACCTTAACTTCTGGAGCCTTCGTGCTCCTCAAAAACAATCATCACCAACAGGATAATAAACATTATCTAAGATAATATACATCATCTGTCAAATATTCTAAAATATAAACAAGCCTTCACCCACAACCAAAAATATATACATTAAACCCAAGTATTCAGAGCTACTAGACACTAGCGGAAGCAAGAAAAAGACAAGTAGGCTAAACAGGTAACTTACTGGTGAAAGGTGGTGGAAATACGGGTGACTATGCCTCGTCTCCTACTAGATCAAATCCGAACTCTGCAGACTGGGCATTTTAAAACGAAGGGCCCAGGGGAAGACATTTAATAATATTAGAGTGAGTGGACAAAAATAATTTAATAATAAACTATTTATGCATTCCCAATTTAATTTCATAGAAAAATATACTGCATGCGGCAGCTTAAAGTGTTCAACTCATAAACTGGCAATTTCACGACTAGCACTGGCTAGTCACAAACTCAAATAAAATGGAGCCTCTCTAGCTGAACTATATATAAACATATATATTCGTATGTATCTACACTCGTCAGACTCCTTGTATGAATCCTAGAAACAATTCAGAAAAATAGAAATTCATACAAGGCTACAACGCTGGCGTCTAACGCTCACGTTGCGCCATAATGGTATTTTCCTCATTATGACCGAAAATGGACGGTGTACATATACGTGTGGACTCCCTATATGAAAACCTAAATAAACTGAAAAAGAAAGAAGTTTTCATATAGGGCTATGACGCTTGTGTCTAACACGCACGACACGCCATAATGGTATTTTACCTCATTATGACGGACCAAGCACGTATGGCTAGCTAGCATTTATATACATACTATTCTCATAAAATCCAAAACATATATATCCACCGAAAATCTCATTTTCGGGATCTCTCCAAAGAAGAAAAATTGTCAAATGGGCGAGAAATCAATAATCTCATCAAAAGAAATAAATGATTAAAAAAAATCATTCTCCATGCTTTTTATTTAAAACAAAGGTCCACTCACAAATTAGGCCTAAGCCTGATGACGCTCCAGGCTTCTTCTGCTCGGGCCTCCTCACGTCCTGTTCCAAATATTATAATTTACCAACTAATTCCAGTATTTATAAAATAGGCAAATAATCGAGAGCCATAATTACGCTCATCATTGCCTAATTCAATATTCTTAAATCGAACGATCCAAACTTTTATATCATACTCGGCAGTCGTATAAACAACCTTTCCCAGAAATTGATTTAAATCCACGGTCGGATTTTACATTATTTAACCCTTAATTACCAAACTTCGGAAATTCACAAACCTATTCAACACTCGTCCGAAAATTCTAAAACTCATTCCATTAAATTCCTCATAAAAATCTCCACCAAAAACAATTTTTCCAGCGGCGGCTCCGCCGGCAGCGGCGGCCGGGACCAGCTCCGGCGACATCTAAATTCTACCAAATTTTAACAGCAGCTTCCTCTCAACATCCCAAACAACTTTCATAACTATCACTAAGTCCAATTCAAGCCTAACTAGGTCAATCGACAAAAACTCTTAAAGCCCTATAATTTCAACTTCGAATTTCTCCTTACCGACTCAAGAGGGATCGAGCCTTTGGAGGGGTTGTTGCACGGGAGGAGAGCTTCAAAACCGTACCAAACTTGCCCGATTGGTGGCCGGAGGAGGAGTTCCGGCGAAGGGAAGCTTAACAGCCGCCTTTCGGCGCACTGCTCCTTCACAGCGGCGCTAGGGAGGCTGTGACCGGTCTAGAATGGAAGCTGGGTTGATGGCCGACCTTTTAGGACCGGTGCGGCGACGAACGGTGACCGACAGCGGCGGACGCGGAGAAGAAAATCCGGCAGCGGGAAGAGATTGGGAGAGAGAGAGAGAGGGAGAGAGAGATCGGGAGGAAGAGAGAGAAATATGTTGGGCTTGGCCCAACTGGTTCCAACCCAAATATACCGAATCCAAAAATTTAACACCCCCAAAAATAATACCCTAATAAAAATTACCTTTTCTAGCTAAATTTATCATTTTTTTACCGTCGTTACATTTTTCTCTTACGAATACTCTCCGAAATAATCGTCCCTCAAAACCCCTCTAGGACCATTAACTATATGTCAATGTCGGAGACGGTAAAATTCTTATTATAATCAAGCTAGTAAATAAGATAAAATCTTACGGGTCGGGATGTGACAATCACACATTCTAAAACTTTCAAAGCAGTCCTACGAGAACCAAAGTGACCTCCACAAACTTGATCATGGCAAAAACAAGGTTCATCCCACACATAATGTCTAGCTAATGCCTTAAGTCTATTTCTAGCAGGGTAGGACATAAAATTCGGAAATTGCTTTGTCACAAGGTAATTCACAATGTCTGCATACCAGGCTCACTTACCTCACTTACCTTGCTTACCTTAAAAAGTTGCTCTGCCGGGAAGCACTCTTGGATGACCACCAACCGGCTAAGGTGGTCGCAACAACGTTGCCCGACCCCTTCTTGTCTTTGATTTCCAAATCGAACTCTTGGGAACAATATCCACCTTATCAATCTCGGCTTGGCATCCTCTTCGTCAACAAATACTTCAAAGCCGCATGGTCAGTGTAAACAATAACTTTAGATTGAATTAAGTAAGACGAAACTTATCCAAAGCAAAGATCACGGCAAAAGTTCTTTCTCGTTGGTGGTGTAGTTCTGTTGCGCATCATTGAGCGTCCGAGAGGCATAATAATGGCATACGGCTGCTGTCCTCTTCTCTGTCCGAGCACAGCCCCCACGGCATAGGCTGAGACGTCACACATCAACTCGAAGGGCAGGCCCAATCCGGTGGCACCATGATCGGTGCCGATGTCAACATGGTATTAAACCGTTCAAAAGCCTCCTTGCACTCGGCATTAAAGCGGAAGGGCACATTTTTTGCAACAAAGAACTCAAGGGCCGAGCTATCTTAGAGAAATCTTTGATAAATTGACGATAAAAACCTGCATGTCCAAGAAAGCTTCGAACATCCCTCACACTTGTGGGAATGGGTAAGTGCGCACAAGATCTATCTTAGATTTATCAACTTCAATACCCCTAGAACTAACAATGTGGCCGACACTATACCCTGAGTAACCATGAAGTGACATTTTTCCCACTTAAGCACAAGATTAGTTTCCTCACATCTCCTAAGCACAAGTTCTACATTTTCTAAACATGCATCGAAATCTCCACCATAAACAGAAAAATCATCCATAAAACTTCAATCTTAAACCTATGAACTCAGAAAATATGGGTACATGCATCTTGAAACGTACCTGGAGCATTGCACAAGCCAAAAGGCATGCGGCGGTAGGCAAAAGTGCCAAAGGGACATGTAAACGTGGTCTTCTCTTGATCCTCTTCCGCAACACTTATTTGATTGTAACCACTATAACCGTCAAGAAAACAATAGAAGGAATGACCGGCTACCCTCTCAAGTATTTGATCAATGAATGGCAATGGCATGTGATCCTTCCTGGTTGTTGCATTGAGCCTCCTATAATCGATACACACTCGATGGCCGGTTACGGTCCTTTGCGGCACAAGCCGTTTTCATCATTCCTCACCATCGTGATTCCGCTCTTCTTTGGCACAACTTGAACCGGTGAAATCCACCTTGAATCCGAAGTTGGGTACATGACTCCACAATCAAGTAACTTTGTCACTCATCCTTCACAACTTGCATCATAGGTGGATGAAGACGTCGTTGACCCTCCTTGGTTGGTTTTGCTCCATCTTCAAGCAAAATTCGATGAATACACATTGTAGGACTAATTCCCTTGTGTCGGCTAAGGTCCAACCTATGGCCGTCTTGTGTCTCTTCAAAACTTCGATCAATCTCTCCTCTTGCTCCTTCTCTAGTGATGATGAAATGATAACCGGCAATGTTTCATTCTCTCCAAACACACATACTTCAATTGTTCCGGAAGAACCTTCAGATCTACTTTTGGGGCTTGGATAATGGAAGGAAGAAACTTGTTAGATGGAAAGAGAATTGGACTAGGGGAGGAGTAGCATACCTCGGCAGCCACCTCAATGACTGCACGATTTCAAGCAAGGCAGAGGCACAGCCCGGCAAAAAATGCAATTTTGTTCCCCATAGCATCAAATCCGATTCCTTTTGCACGGTGAGTGCTAAGGTGTCTTGAGTATGTGTCTCCACATATTCATCTGCAAGATCATCCACAACATCAATAGAAAAGGAATCTCGAAAAAGTTCAGGAAGTGGATACCTCATGCATCAAAAACATTGTAACTAATGATGTCTCCATCTATTTCGAAAGTTAGTTCCCCTGAGTAGACATCAATTTTGGTCCTTGCGGTTCTCATAATGGTCTCCCAACAGAAGGGATTTTCTTTGTCATCTGCATCTACCGATTCCATGTTAATGACATAGAAATCGCAGAAATGTTAAACTTGCAACTTGCACTAAAACATCCTCAACATACCCCAGAGGGATCTCGTTGGAGCGGTCAGCTAATCTAATGATAATGTTATCATTTTTCAACTCACCTAGACCTAAGTCTGCATAGATAAGGGCATAACATTAATCGAAGCACCTAGATCTAACATGATCTTTATCAAAACTATGAGTACCAATGGTGCATGGAATCGAAAAACTCCCTAGATCCTTGAGCTTAGGTGGTAGTTTCCTTTGAAAAACCGCAGAGATGGTTTTATTCATTACCGCTACATCTTTCTCTCGTGGAAGCCTCTTTTTGGTGCACAACTCTTTCAAGAATTTCGCATACTTTGGATTTTGTTGAATGCACTCAAGCAATGGCATGTTACTTCCACCTTCTTGATAACTCAATCATTTCATANTTGATGAGACACAACAAGTCGTATAAAAATTTTACGTAAAATAACCAATTTGGGTAGGGCTATAGTATGTAACAGAAAAAGTTTAGGGTTTAGCCGACGAATACCCTAAATCATCGTCGGCTATACTATGTAATAAAAAAAATATAAAAATTAATAAAGCCGACGAAATATTAGGGTATTCGTCGGCTAAGATGGTTTTAGCCGACGACTTCTACTATACTTCGTCGGCTAATATGGTTTTAGCCGACGACTTCCTTTTCAATTCGTCGGCTATAAGTTATTTTAGCCGACGACTTCCTTTTCAATTCATCGGCTATAAGTTATTTTAGCCGACGACTTCCTTTTCAATTCGTCGGCTTTAATTTATTTTAGCCGACGACTTCTAGTAGTTTTCGCCGGCTTAGACGGTTTTAGCCGACGACTTTTAATATAATTCGTCGGCTAAGACGGTTTAGGCCGACGACTTATGTTGTATTTCGTCGGCTTAAGTAAAAAAATACAAACCCTAAAACAGAAGGTTTAAACCATACAAATTTCATGTTCATATATCACCAAAATTCATATAAAATAACAGAAATATGAATTCAACATATGTAAACTAGAAATGAAGGTAATACAATCTTTTTTATTACAAATTAATGTATTACATCCGAAGAAATTAAAACTAAGGCTCGTAATCGGAATCATCCGATGAGTCTTCTTCGGTGTCAGAATTAATTTCTGGTAATCTATGTCTTTCCTCATCGCCAGAGTCTTCGTCTGTTTCTTGATTTGGATCAACATCAATAAGCCTTGGCTCTTCATCACGAATTCGCACCGAACGACCCGCTTTAAAATTATTAAGGCGAACGGTAGAGGAGTTAGGAATACCTATTGCGTTGGGCTCTTGATACGCAACATCTTCTTCCTCGTCTTCGGCCTCTCCAAGTGTAGCCGCCCGGTAAATGTTTCGAGGGTGCACAAGGTTGACTACTTTCCACGCGTCACCCTTAGCAAGGTCATCAAGATAAAACACTTGTTTTACCGATGTGGCAAAAACGAACGGGTCATCTTCGTAAGAACTTGTAGCAGTGTTCACCGATAATATTTCGTACTGATCGGTCTTCATGCTCTGCGGGCTAGTATCAAACCATCTACACTTGAAGAGGTGCACTGTCATGCCTTCACCGTAAACGAGTTCCACCACTGAATCAAGAACACCGTAATAGTCAACTCCATTCCGCCCACCATGCGCCATCACCCCAGAATTCTGTGTTCTCCGTCTGCTGTCTCTCTGTTCACATATAAATTGCACGCCATTCACCTTGCACATCGGATAAACTCTTGACATTATCGGCTTCATCGCTAGAAGTCTTAGTTCGTGTGACCAATTTGGGTGACCATCAAATTGAATATGGTTCATCTGCAATTTACAATTTAACCTTG